>CM023485.1:133064637-133597360 GCA_013339685.2 Hyalomma asiaticum
GACCTTGCCTCAAACAGTAAAGCGCTTCCCTTTGAATTATCGCAAAAATTTTCTCTCTTGATTTCGTCTTTCCCTTTTCTGTAGTTGTTCAATGCCGGTTTCTTCTCCATTCTTGCTATCCAATCCGAGTTCTCCGCCGCTCTGACCATGCTCTTAGCGCTCTTTTTCGTCCCATCCGTTTCGTTACTGGATGTATACTTACTGGTAAGCCTCCTAGTTCTCTTCCTCCATTGTGAATCAACGTTCTTCCTATACAAATACCTGAATACTTTCGCTGCCCATCTACTGAAGTGTCTCTCTCACGACACTTCAGCGCCCCTAGCGGTCTTCCCTGCAATCACAGCGGCGGGGACTACGGACGTGTGAAGGACCCCTAATAAACGTCCGTGTACTATCTACGCAACGACACAACCCGTTTCCAACACCAAACGCGGCTTGCTGCTTCGGCCAAGGCGCAAGCGGCAGATAAAACACGAACTCGATCAGAATTCTATTGTTTGTTTCCTCTGTTTATTTCATTCTGCCTAACTCAGAGGGAGCCTGTTCGGGGGCGCTCCTTTACGATGCGGCTTGTAGCGCTGCACGTGCACGGTACTGTTCATATATTGTGTGGATCGTTTATCATTCAGAAATAGGAGCACGCAGTTGTACGTCGCTCAACTGCCTTATTGACGCTTCGATGATTAGAACAGTAGTTCTCGAATTAGACATTTTGTTAGAATTGCGTAAATAAATCTAACGAAAAAATTACTCGCGGCTGCTCCACTCTACCAGGAACAATATGCACTAGGCTTTCTTCGAGTAATTCGAGTGTTCTCTTCTAACACGAAAGTGCTTTATGCCGGGGTCCACCCAGAAATCGGTGACGTACTCCCTGTAACGAAAGTGGATCTTTGAAAAAATTAACTTGCATTCGCACTGAAAAAGTTCCACCCAGGCGGAGTCGAACCCACCTTCAACTGGGAATTAACGAAAGGAGCTGGACACGCTACCCATACTCCACCACAACATTCCTCAATTAGGGAACAGATGTGCCTTATAAGTTCACTATAGCGCTTTAGGAGTTCTGTTTAATTGTTGTCCGGTTAAAGCGAAGGTACAGTGAACTATGGTGTTTAAAAAGCAAAATTACTCTTAAATTAACATCGCCACATACTGCACTTTTGGTTCGCCGCAATGGTACCGCCATCTAGGAACGATAGATAGAGCCAAGAATATTGTCCTGCTGATTCCCGCTGGCAGTCAGCGCTTCGGTAGTGCGCGCGTCTCGATCGCCGCGTAAGTTAGGGCCGTGGCGGCGTCGTGATGGCGCGTTCCAGGGGCAAACTACGAACGCGACCGCTACAAAATTTCTCTTTCGTGGCCAGGTGTGTTGAGACGCGCACTGGTCCAGGATCGCAAAGACGGCCGTTGACAAGCAAACGATTGGTCTTTCGTTGCGGTGGGCTGTGTTTTCACAAAACGATCCGCTGACAACCCGTTCGGTTTCTCTTTCAAGGCGTCACCATTTGCGGACGATCCTCGTGTATTGCAGGCTTGCGCGAGGTTCTGGCGCCTGCAGTTCAGTTTTTCTAGAGCAATGTGAGTCGCTCGAACTTTCTCTCGTCTACAACTCTCGAGAATCCCTGTGCCGTGTCGTGGGGCCGCTGATCTTTAGATTGAACGTGTTCACATGTTCACAGTACCCAAGCCATCTCCCGCCCCTCGATTCTCCATATAGCCGCTTATGCATTCCACAACTTCGCGAATACAGGTTTCGATTATGTGTTGTACAGATATCTATAACAGAGGGATCAACCACATCTTTTTTTTTAATTAGTGTTGCATGATAATTGCGACATGCAGTATAGCTAAAGCGGATGCGCTCAAGAGCGGCAACAGCGTGCTCTTTCAAGACGTCGTGTTTGAATTCGTTGTCGTTGTACATCCCCAGATAATCGAGTAGTAGAAGATCGAGCAGTGTAGGCGCAATTGGGCTAAAATGCTAAATATACCCTGTTTGAGATGAAAGAGCAGTCTACAGCGCGCCAATTGTGCCAGATTGGTTATTTCGCAGGTGAGGTATGTGGTTATTCCAGGATAAACATTCCCGAAAAATGGCTCTCAATACTTAATGTTGCTCATCTTTTCAAGCAATGCCACAAAATTGCCACAGGTTTATGTTTACGGAACAGAAGTCTACATTATCCACAATACCTCATAAAGATTTTCCACTCCACTCCACAATACCCCATCGAATATTTTAACACCCTTCGGACGAAAAAAAAAGAAATCCCAATCACAAGGTTCATCTTCACGCAGGCTCAATTAGAGAACTCGCTACTATACTTGCCAAACTGAAGTTGCCTAATGAAGGAAAGCGTAAAGTGCAACTACTTTGTGCCCGAGAAGAGCGCAGCCCTCCGATTCAGAGCACGTACATGGCCGCGCAAATGAAGAAATTTCAGCGAGTGAATGTTGTGCAATGTGCAGAGCTATGAATGTTCGCTTGCGTTTGTGCTTGTGTTTATCGTCGGCGTTTTCCAATCACTTTTGCTTAATTTGATGTCATCATGCGATCTTAATCTATGTCCTTTGCTTTATTGTTATGCTAACTCATTTTTTCAACCATTCTTCGCGTTGATTCATTTTGACCGGTTTGGGACAGTTATTGTGTTGGCCTCGTGTTAAACTGCAGTTTTGGAGCGTGAGCACGACGAGAAGACGTCACATCAGACGCCAACAGCCCTTCCACGTCTGAAAGAAATATCAATCAGATTCACGTCGAGAGCACAATGAAGTTAGAGCTGAATCGTACTGAATTGGCCTTGTATGTGTCAGTTCATTTTGCGTATCATTTATCTCACTGCGTAAAAAGTAAGAAGCTTGGAGTGCGTCTCACTAGTTTTAGGCGCACCTTAGTCCACACCGAGAGGTACAGCTTCTGATAGAAATAACGTTTCTATTTCGCCAGCTACAACAAGTAACCTGATACATCCGAATTACTAATCAGTTCGTGGTGTTCTCTAGTAACAAGCTCTTCCTATGTAGTCGAACAAAATAGCGCAGTATCAAAGTGCAATTGCCTTAGCAAAGTGTGCTCATGCAAAGTTTCCAACTCTTACAGTGCACTGCAAGAAATTCCCACCACGGGAAAAGCATCAAAGGGACCGTGCAGTGTTGGAAGGTACTGTTATGGGTGAAGAAAGAGAAGCATCCCAGCTGTTCTCTTATACTCGTACAACATAGTGAAATGGCCAGCAATGGAACACATTTTACTGCTAACGCTTTTTATGGATCTTCGTTTCACTTCGCTTTAAACACCTCGCTGGAGCGGTATTGCATAATGGATGGCAGTTGACCAGTGGATGTTCTTAACAGCTTCTGAGAAGGCATGTGAGTCACTGATACTGTGTTCTTTAATGCGCACTCTTTCTGCATTTCCCTCGAAGACCATTTTGCAACGGCGCGCGGTTGAGGAGTCGGCACTGACATGGCGGATGCCGTAGCAGACGATGCACTTGACCCCACCCTGTACAGGCGCTGGGGTGACATCGCTGCACCCTAATAATTTCTAGAGTGTTTCGATGTCCTCGTCGCTCGACTCTCCGTCCCGAGTGGAGACAATTGCGTCGACTGCTACAGATTCCGCCATTCCTGTGCCCCCGCCGGTAGAGGGTCGCGGTGCGCGCGCGTGCGTGGGCATTTTTACGGCACTACGGGACCTTTACGCGGGCGAGAATTCTGCATTGAGGCATCTGTGGCTTCCAATGGTTAAACAAACATTTCTACTGATGTTGGAGTCTTAGAAGGGTACGAAACATGCTAACGCTGTGAAACACGCTGCAACAGCTCGGTGGAGTGATAGTGTAAGGTCAGATAGAAATGACGTCGTTTGACGCCCGTTAATCTTGATCCTCAGGTGGGAGATAACACGTTTACCCAGATACTCTTTAGAACAATGGGCAGTCCAAGTGTGAAAATAATCAAATTACGAGACATTGCTGCGCTTCAGGCATAATTGACCTAAGCGTATGTTTTGATCTGATTCATGTACTAGAATTTGTCACATACTATTATACACTTTCACAGGCTGTTATACACTTTCCTCTTCAGAGAATGGTAAGCTACCATTCATTATCTGACAATGCTTGCCGAATGCACTCCACCCCATTCTAATACTCCTAATTACGTCAGCCTCATGATTCGGATCAGGGATCACTGCCTGGCCTAAGTAGACATATTCACTTACTACTTCCAATGCCTCACCAGCTATCTCAAATCGCTGTGCTGGCCCAAGGCTATTGACCATCACTTTAGTTCTCCGCATATTAATTTTCAGGCCTATTGTTATACTTTGCCTGTTTAGGTCAGTAATCATGCTTTGTAATTCGTCTCCCGAGTTACTTAGCAAGGCAATGTCATCAGCAACTCGGAGGTTAGTGAGGTATTCCCCATTAACCCTTACACCCACCTGTTACCAATCCAGCGTTCTAAATACTTCTTGTAAACATGCTGTGAATAACATTGGAGAGATGGTGTCCCCTTGTCCTACGCCTTTCCTTAAAGGTATTTTGCTGCTCTCCTTATGGAGGACTATGGTGGCCGTTGTAGATGTCTACCAGTAGTCTTGCATAGTGCTCGTCTACGCCCTGATTCCGCAATGCCTGCATGACTGCTGAGGTATCGACCGGGTCAAATGCTTTCTCGTAATATATGAAGGCTATATATAGGGGTTGATTATATACTCCGCGCATTTCTCTATTACCTGATTCATAGTGTGAAGATGGTTTACTGTGCAGTAGCCTTTACGAAACCCTGCTTGTTCCTTAGGTTTACTGAAATCTAAGGTGGCACGAATTCTGTTAGCGATTACCTTGGGAGATACCTTGTAGACGAGTGACAATAAGCTAATCGGCCTGTCATTTTTCAAGTCCTTTGTGTCGCCTTTCTTATGGATTAAGATGGTGTTTCCATTCTTCCAAGATTCCGGTATGCTCGCAGTCATTAGGCATTGCCTATACAGGCTTGCCAGTTTTTCCAGTATAATCTGCCCACCATCTTTTAACAGATCTGCTGTTATCTGATACTCACCGGGTGCCTTTCCCGATTTCATCTCTTTCAAAGCTTTCATTACTTCCTCTGTCGGTACTGGTGGAATGTCAGCCTCTTCTAAACTGCTTCCCGGTTCACTATTCTGGTTATCGCGACTACTGTAGAGATCTCTGTAAAACTCCTCGGCGATTATCACTATCTCATCCCTATTCGTGATCACATTGCCTTGCCTGTCTCGTAATGCATACATCTGATTTCTACCTATGCCTAGACGTCTCTTCGCCGCTTTCTTTAGAGCATGCTCAATCCGCTCCATATTATACTTTCGTGTGTCGGCTGTCTTACGCTTATTGATTAACTTCGAAAGCTACGCTAGTTCTATTCTCTCAGTTGCATTTGATACTATCATGCCTTGCCGTTTTCTAATCAAGTCTCTCATCTCATGGGAAAGTTTGCTAGTAACCTCTCTACCGATCATACCTCATACTTCTATTGCGCACTCCGTGACAAATCCGTGTCAGATTATCGCTGACTTCCTGAACGCAATTGTCTGCTTGGTCTCTTAGAGTTGAACATGTGTTCCGCAGCGCTGTCTTGAATTCTTCGGATTTCCGTCTTACAGTTAGCTCATTGATCGGCGTCTTTCGTACTAGCTTATTGCGGTCCCTCCTCACGTCTAGCCCAATTCGAGATCTCACCATCCTGTGGTCACTGCACCTACCTAGCACTTCCACATCCTGCACGACGCCAGGGTCATCGCATAGTATGAAGTCTATTTCATTTTTATTCTCGCCATTCGGACTTCTCCACGTCCACTTCCGATTCTCCCGTTTACGGAAGAACCTATTCATGATGCGCAGATTATTCCGCTCTGCGAACTCTACTAATAAGTCCCCTCTGTCATTCCTACAACCCAAGCCATAGTTCCCGACTGCCTTGTCTCCAGCCTGCCTCTTGCCTACCTTAGCATTGAAGTCTCCCATCACAATAGTGTACTGCGTCTTTACTTTAGCCATTGCCGATTCCACATCTTTATAGAAGCGTTCAACTAGCTGGTCGTCATGGCTGGATGTAGGTGCATAGCCCTGTACCACCTTCAATTTGTACCTCCTATTAAGCTTAATTACAAGACCGGCTACCCTCTCGTTAATGCTATATTCCACTGTGTTGCCAGCAATGGTCTTGTTAACCAGAAATCCCACTCCTAGTTCTCTTTTGTCTTCTAGGCCACGATAACATAGGACGTGCCCATCTTTCAGCACTGTAAAGGCTTCCCCTGTCCTCCTAGCCTTATCGAGCCCTATAACGTCCCATTTAATGCCCGCTAATTCCTCAAACAGTACCTCTAGACTTCCCTCGCTAGATAAAGTTCTTGCGTTAATCGTTGCCAGGGTCAGATTCCAGTGGCGGCCTGTCCGGACCCAGAGATTCTTAGCACCCTCTGCTGCGTCAGAGGTCTGACCGCCGCCGTGGTCAGTTGCTTTGCAGCCGCTGGGGATGAGGGCTGAAGGTTAATTGGTGTATTCATGGGAGGTTGTAGCCGTTACTGTACCAGTGTGGCCAATCCTGCTCTGGTGAGGGAGTGCCTTACCGGCTATGGTCGCCGCCTCCATAGTTCAGAAGAAGAGGCGTGCAAGACACGGACACAAGGGGAGGAAGTGAACAACGGGTGTTGTTCACTTCTTCTCCTTGTGTACGTGTCTTGCGCGCCCCTTCTTCTGACTATGGACCCTTACCAACTCGCTCAACTTTCTGTCCTTTTGAGCCCCAAGCCTCCTTATGCAATTCGATGAACACGCGGACTTTTTTTATTCCGGTGGTGAATTGCTCGGAACCGGGACTGCGCACTGCCCAAACAAAAGAATTCGTCCGATGTGCTGAAGGGCGTGGAGCAATGCCAGTCGCCGTCGTCTATGGCTATAAAGGATGGCTTTCTCAGCAAGCTACTGAACTCTCCAGACAGCCATTGCAGCTTAGAATATGCGTGGAGGACTGCGTCCACTGCGCCAAGTTTAATTTTGAGGAAATCGTCAAATCTACGCAGAAAGTCCACCTTAACTGCCCGAAAAATAAGCTTGCAGTGCGTATATTTTGCCCACGTTTTTCCTTCAGCCTTGATCTGATTGCAGTAGAAAGCGCTGGAACAAGGTCGTCTTAGAGGCAGTCGCAGGGAGGGGGGACATGTTGCGAGTTGCGCGTCCGCGCTATGAGGTGTCGCCACTCGAAGCGCCGACAGCTCACCGCCGGCGGAGGTACACAAACCCCACTAAGCCTTTACATTACCTTCTTTATTTCTGAAACTCCAACTTAAAGAAAGACTTGCCATTTAATTTTAAGTCACGAGAAGCCCAATCAGCATGAACGCAGAAATGGTTTAAATAATGGTTTAAAGCATTTACAACCTGGCTCTTTCTTCCGGAATTTTTCCCAAAACAAATGCGAATTGCCAATGTTGTTGCTATTCACAAGGGTGGCGCTACAATAAACTTAGCCAATTATAGACTGACATTGGGTTCTTCCTGTGCTATCCAAGGGTTTAGAGAAAATTATATATGTTGGATTAAATAAACTCTTAGTAAAACACTCCGTGCGGTCCGACTGCCAGTATGGTTTCGGACAAAAGAGGTCAACAGAAATTGCATTAATTTAGCAAAAAGAACTAATAATAAATGCTTTTGAAAAAAGACAAATTGACGATTTCTCGAAAGCATTTGATGTAATCAATCATAGTCTGTAACTACATAAGTTAAGCCATTATGGAATTAGATGAGTGTGCCTGTCATTAATAGAATCCTATCTGAAGCACCGTATGCAAATGGTAGTCATTATTCACAAGTCATCCAGCTTACAGCGCATTTTGTCTCAAGTCCCACAAGATAGTATTTTAGGCCCTTTATTGTTTAATATCTATATTAATGACATATTTTTTCCACCCTTGCCTGTCACTTTAATAGCTTACGCCTACGATCGGTACTAGCCGGTAAAGATGAACGTGATTTATCGATGCAAGTTGATCAGTTTCTTGAATACTTACACGTATGGTCTGAAAATAATTGTTTAAAAGTAATTGCCAAGGAAAGCAATGCTATAATATTCCGTCCAAAGAATAAAAGCATCCGTAGGAATTTCGACCTCATGTTAGGCAGCAGTAAGATCGAATTCGTGCCAGCTGTCGAATGCGTTGGTTCACCGAAACCCTAAGCTGGGACGTGCATGTAGATAATGTGCGAAGGAAAAATGAACCTTATTAATGGTGTTTTATGCCGGCATAGATATACTCTCCCAATAAAGGTGAAGGTTCTTATCTATAACGCATATTTACTTCCGATTATGACGCAGAAGCTAGTATATAGTTGCCCAAAAACGGGTATCAGGTTAATTGCAAATCTACCATGGAATTCCCATACTCACCCGTAGTTTAAACAGTTGGGTATTCTCAGGATTAATGTTTCCTATCCATTCAAGTCATTGTGTATGTACAAAAATGGAAATATAAGAAGTAACGGACCTTTACCACCAACGTTGAAACCCTATCATTATACACCCGCGTACAATGTAAGAGATCACATGCCTTGGCGTCTACCCTTTTTGCCGCACCTTATATCGCAAACAGTCCTTATCATACCAATGTGTCTCATTATCTCACCTTACTTGCTGAAAATAATGTATGTTTAGAAGATACATCCTGAAATCAGCAATCATCTATGCTTTTGGATTTTCAAACCACTCCTGTTACACTGTAAATAGGCATGAATTTTTCTGTTGTAAGATATTTCAGGCTGACATTATTCATTTCAGTTTTTTTCTATTCTTTTTTTTTGTCTTTACGTTTGTTGCGTATGAACGTGCTATATATTCCTTTTCCATTGAGAATTGTTCCGTGTAACTCTTGCATATGCCCACCCATTGCTGTTCATGTGTACCTGGGCCACTGGGTGCTCTCTCAAGCTGCCTTTAGCAGCTTTTTTGCCCAGTGTCCCCTCTTCCCTGTACTCCTTTGTGCTGCGTGAAGGAGAAATAAAAACTTCCAAAATAATGAAACTTAATAATGAATGGGTAACGACGAGTGCGTATCAGACTGTGGCTGACAGTTGCGCGCGCACCATTCGATCGACGCCTGTGAAAGTTGCGCGGTTATGTTGAACTCAGGATGCAGGACATTGGTACTGTGAACAGAGTCATACGGCGTCATCGAAAATGTGCAGAAGCTTCAGCGGTATGCTCTGATGACACAGATTTGTGCAGCTTTGTGTATTTATTCCTTCATCTGTGCACTGCGGATATCTGTGGTGAGAGTGTACGTAGTACGTACGTTTTTGCATATCAACGGTTATGCATGCGACGCACCGGCGCATTTCCTAAAACACTACTCACGTGTCCCTTCTTTCATGTAAACATCGATGTCATTACAATAAAGCAGTTTACACACCGCTAGTTTGTGGGATAAGTGTTGTGACCTTGACCGCCCTTGCTTGTAAGTCTCTAATATGGAAACAATATCCAAGTACATTATGGAAACGTGGGAAATTTTGGGGGTACCTGCCTGTAGCGACGCGGGGAGCACCCAAGGTTCGGTAGCAGGCGACGAAAGCATATCGTCTGCTTGACAGGTCGCCAGCTAATATCTTGATTTTAAAACGTGGTTGACTTTCTAAGCAGTTAAAAATAATATAAACAAATTGATGGTTGTGAAACTTGAACTGCGCGCATAAAATAGTCAAAACTGTGCAAATTGTTAGCAAAACAATATTTTTAATTTTTTAGTGCGATCAACGTCAACGGCCAGGCGGCGTTACAATCGCTTCCAAAAATCGTCCCCATCGGCTTTACGGACACGTGACCCCTTCTCCCGCTGCTTCCTCTCGGCCTGTGTCGATCATCGGTTCGGATGCGATGGGTTTAAGGACGCTACTCCCGAAGTTTCTCTTGGAACTAAAACAAGGACTGTATTCTGTCATATAGCGGATTCCAGCGGGTTGAATTTCAGAAAGTGGCCGAAGATGGAGACAATCATTTCCGACCTTCGGGCGCACGACCGACGCAGAGCATTTAGACATTGCAGATGCACTAACACGCTCAAGCACAACTGCTTCTTGGACATTTTTGGCGTCAGAGGTGGCAACAAGGCCTAGCGTGTGCGCATCCCATTTGACGGGGGTAGCATGATTTGTGCGGTGCACATGTCGTCCATCGCCGTCGCCTCTTGAAAGAAATGTCCATATTTTCCTAAGCGTCTACAAAGAGTGCAATAAAAAAAAAGAAGGAAAGGTTGTTTACGTCGACTTTAGAACAAACCAAATCTACAGGTCACAATGTGTCCTCGTAAAATTGTCATTTACAACCGCATCTAAGCGTGTGTTAATTTTGAAATATATAAAACGATGCGACGCACGCAGTTTGCAGCGCATACACATTGTTCTAAATGCTACCAATTTCATGACTATCATGTACGAGACTTGCCTTTGTCACGGTCTTCTAGGCAGCCGCCAAATTCCTTGAACGTCTTAGCGAAGTTCCTCGCGTTGTCAGTGACTGGCTACGATATTTTGCAGGGGTATCTTCCTCCAAAATGTCGGCCACTTTGTCGTACGTGTGGCTTCCTTGGAACCTTCTGCAGGCCAATGCGGGGGACTCCCGACAAAGCGAGTCAGAATCAACCTAAACAGGGATGAAATACACATTTGCGACGATTCACCAAAAGCCCGCCTTCTATGCTGAAAGCTCGAAAACGCTCGCCCAGTGGGCGGTCACGCCCGTGAAGCTACGGTGAGGTGTTGACCAGGCGTCAGCCGTGGTCGCTACACTGTATAGAAAGCTGCGCTTGTCATATTTGCCCAATGCTCGTCAGTCGTTCGGCATAGCGTTCGCCTCGACACCGCAGCGTCCCTTGGGCGTACTCCTCGAAGTATCAGTGCGTGAATTCTGCGAGAGCTTCGCATATATTATGCAAGGTAGAACGCAGGCTCCGCGCACAAGGGCGACAAAAGTTGGCTCTTGAAATGCAGACAATGGACGCAGCCCGCTTCTCACTCAGATCGTCACTTGTGCGACCCGAGTCGCCTCAAACACTTTTGTTTGGCGTGTCAGCAGCGGCAGACGATTTTGGTTTTTCGAGTTTTTCTTGTACGCCTCGAATTGTTCGGCTTCGTCATGGATGCATATACGCTAAAGGAAAGATGTCGATCAAATAATGATAGTAAGTACCGCATTCAGCAATTCAATCAATACTGGAAAAAGAACGCAATCAAAGTAAACTGCCCGCTAAATTGACGAGAGTTGCGATGTGGGCTTGTTGGTGGTTCCTTTGAAAAAAGCTTTGATGCAGCGCAAAACAATTAACACATGGACACGAGAAGGCACATATGGACACCACACAACGCTGTGTGGTGCCTTCTCGTGTCCGTGTGTTGTTTTGCGCTACATCAAAGGTAAATTGACGCCATCCACATTAACCATGCTATTCTCTTGAACAGCCGCTCTCGTCCATGCACAACAAAGAAGCAAAGGGAGATCCATCATATGTTCATGGTGCACCCGCCCGTTAATAACATGTGAAAAATGCACTTCTCTTCAATCTGTCGCTGCCAATTTGCGAAGCGTATATTTATTCCTAGTCGAGGCAACTCAAATGCACCGGGAAACTAGAAACGAAACTAAGCGTGTTTTATGTGCACGGACCGAAATTCCGAATATACACAGTTCCAAATCTCGTTGGCAAGAAAGACCATTTCCGCGGCGGTGGCGGTATTTTTTTTTTCTGTCGCTGTTCTAACAATCGGGGAATTTGGGCAAAAACATCATGAAGCATGCATTTCGCTGTAGGCCGCATGAAATCTGCCCGAATGGCAATTGCAGAGAAAGCTTGAACAATATTCAATGTGCGCTCACATTCATTCATTCATTCATTCATTCATTCATTCATTCATTCATTCATTCATTCATTCATTCATTCATTCATTCATTCATCATTTACAACACATTTAAAGCGTATTTTAGAAAGCACGAAGGGATTGCTGGACCCAGAGCCATTGGCCAGCCCCAGATCCACAGTCAACTTAGGGTAAAAAACACAGAACACGAGCAAACTGAAACAGCAGCTATAATACATAATAGTAAAATTACCATACATAAGTCACACAGGAAGGTAAATGTAAACTTTGTGTTCTTTTATCCTTCACGTACGCGAGGAAACAAAACAGACAAATACATAACAATGAAATTTACATGCGCAACTTAGGCAGGAATGTACATAAAAAGTACACTTTTATCGACAGTATTCTTCAGAAAAGTATTTTCTCGCAGGAGACCTGAAGTTACGGGCTTCATTTATATCTAGTGGCAGAGAATTCCAAATTAGTGCGCCGTTAAATTCGACGAGCCTTTTCCGGTACAGATTATGACATGGAGGCCGATTAAAACGCTGGTTAGTTGCACCTCTTGTATATTTCTTAACGGGATTTTAAACAAGGTAATTGGGAGTGGATCATTGGTTCCGACAATACTATAAGTGACCTCAACATTTTACAATTCATACAATGCATGCACTGGCAATCCATGCAATCAGCTGTACAAGCAGGCGCTGGACGTCTAAGAATTGACAATCCTCTATGCGCGTTTTTGCAGACGGATTACAGGATCAACTTGAAAAGTTCAACTGAGGACGATATAGACACACAGACACGCAAGAAGAAACGAAGCAGACAGGACGGGCGCTACTGAAAACTTTTTATTGCGAAGGTCACCCAGCCACGTATACATGCTTATCTTCCCTCTTGTTTACCTTTAGAGTGTGCTCCCTAAGACGGTAGTTGAGGCATCTTTCAGTTTGGCCGATGTAGATCTTCCCGCAGGACAAAGGAATCGAGTACACGACTCCGATTGAGAACATGGTGTAAGAAGACTCGCGCCGACTCCCTTGGGGTGCCCTAGCACAGATGCGAGAACAAAGGTTTTGTAGCTTATTAGGCGCTGAAAAGACCCGAGGGACGTTGTGTCTGCCGGCCGCCTTGTTGAGGTTATGCGAAAGCGCATGTATGCACGGCACTACCTCTGGCCTCCCTCTCAAGCGCTCGGTTTGAATACAATACCTTCGTGCGTCGGACTTGACCCTTTGCAGGAGGCGACTCGGCAACCGCCACCAGAACCTTCGAAGGGAAGCGGTCGGCTCGATGCATATCCTGCATGCGAGCAATATTTTCGGAGCGCAGAATCCATACACTGCATCACTATGTCCCTTTTCAGCGTCTGGGAGGTGTCGTAAAGCAACAGTCCTTTTTTGACGCGTGGAAAATATGCCCAACAAACATCATTAGCACTGAATGTTAACGTTAGGTCTAAAAACTGCAAACCGTTCGCTTTCGGAAGCTCATGCGTAAAATGAAGGCCTTGTCTGAGCTGAATAAAAACATATAAAATCGTAAAAACAGAGGCAGGCAGGGGATCCGCTGTAGCGATCTCGTTGCCTAGAAGCCACGTGAGGTTTGATAGGTGCGGTAATCTCGTCTCCAGTTACAATCACACGCGTTTTTATTGCGATAGCAATTATATGGACAGTCTCGGCTGGTTTTTGCCGTCCCCGTCGCCGCTATCATCAACCGTATATGTATGAGTATATATATATATGTTTTTGATGAAAAGACGTATTCCAGCCTAGGAAAACAGACGAACACAGGAAAAAGAACACAAGGAAGACAGGAAAGCGGCTGACTACCAACTGTTTATTCACCGAGCAGCACACAAATATATACAGTCACGCGGCCACGTGAACTTATCCTTAAGATTCATCACGTACAAAGCTTTGCATGCTCTGCTTAACAAGGTGACTCCCTCCCTGTGCCGTTATCCTTTTTCGGCGATTCCAGTTTGTTAGGCTGATAAAAAAGTTTCCATGAGGTGATTTCCTTTCTGCGCAATGTCACGGAGCTGTCACTGCAACATGATTTACCTTTCTTAGCGATATGAAATGCTTCGTCTGTTTTCCTTCACGCAGCAAGGACGTTCATATATATATTTATATACCGTATTTGCTCGCATAATGGTCGCATTCGCGTAATGATCGCGCCCCGAACTTGCCGCAGCGATATGTCGTGTGCCAAGTCTACCTGACGATCATCATGTTTGCCATCTGTCGAATGTTACGTAAATAACTCTTCAAGACTCACCAAGTGAACTGCACGCACCAAGCAGATTCCTAATTTTTCCCCACCCTTGGCGGAAGCGTGCCGTATTAGGATAGCAGTAAAGACAAATGCCGTAGTTTTCACCACGCCAACAGCTTCAAGACAGGCATATCTAACGCGCTCGATGGAACGGAAGATAACCTGCTGTGGAACTGCGATGACACTGCCGGTTCTGCCAGGGAATCGAGCGGTGACAACACTGACGCCAGTGACGCTTCAGACTCTGAATGAAAGTTAGGGGGTCAGTGAACGAAAAAATTAAAGGGCAATACGCAATGCATATAGTTCCTGCGTAATGTGTGCAGTTATTACAAAGGCAAACCTTACTCAACTTTTATTTTTGGTTAGGTTCATGATAGCTATGTAAGAATTCTGATACTTGAGTTGTTTGCGTTCTCTGTGTCCAAAATATTATTTCGCGGAAAATTTACTCCGCGTATTGATCGCACCCCGAAATTTGCGTCAATTTCTTTGAAAAAAAAAGTGCGATCATTATGGGAGTAAATACGGTATATATATGAACGTCCCAAAGAAAAAATAAGTCAGATATATGCTTCCGAAGCGCGAAATCTAACCAGGAACTTCTCGCTCCGCAGCGCATGGCGCTAACCACTATGCCACAAAGAGCATATCATTCAGGGAGCTAACGGCGAACCTTATATAAACACACTTTACCGCTGGCAGGACTCAGAGACGACAGGTGCTTATAAGCGTTTCTTCATTACCAACGAGATGGCGCGAAGAGCGCAGCGGGCGCATTTAAAAGTCGTCGGCCAGCTCGCTCGCTTCTTCTATTTGCGCAGGGCCTTGCCCGCGGTGTGCTCGTGCGGTTGTCTCGTGGTGAGAAGAGGGATGTTTCGAGCTTTGACCGTGATGTCCGCGCTGATGTTACGGGGGCGTACGAAAGTCACTCGAGCTCAAGGGACGCCGCTAAACGAACAAACAGAAGATGAGCGCGAACTATGAAGTGTCACAGCTCGACACTTGAAGCACGCTATAGTTTACTTCGCTGCTTCGGCCGCCCTTGCAACAGGAGCGCTGTTCAAACTGAGAGTATCCATTGTGACAGCTTATACGCGCTCGTTCGGTGTATATTTGTGCGTTCGTTTCGTGCGTGCTTCACTTGATAGTTCGCGCTCTTCTTCTGTTTGTTCATTTAGCCGCCTCCCCTAGCTTTGTATGTGTAGCTTTGTGACGCACAACGTGTAAAGCCCTTCGTACCAGCACGCGCTGCCCACGGGAGGCGCTCACTTAGCAAGTGCATGTTTTCTACAATTAATATTGCTCCTGAAACTGCGAGCCTCACTTCGTATAGTATTATAGTTTCTTGCTATCGCATTCATTGCTTCGCCCATGCGGCGAAACTGTGACTTTCTTTTATTTCTAGTTATCTCTTGTGAAACGGCTATGAATTGTACTTTAGTTACGTTCATATCATGTTCCGCGTCCAACAATGCTTAATAGTGAGCACATAAAAGCAAGGAAGTATGCTTGGCCATGCTGATGAAAGGGAACATTAACATGTGCTACAAACGAGAGGATTACAGACTACAAGATGAAAACTAGGAAGCTTTCATTTCTGAAAAATCCGTATGGATTTCCTTGTAGACTTGTGCCACAAACTGGTGGATGCTAATGTTCCCTTTCATAAACGTCACTCCATCTTGCGGGTTTCCGCACAACTAATTTGCCATATATTCGTCGTGATGAGTGTATATCTCTGATATTGACTTTTCAAAGTGTATTTCAGCATTTCGGTTGATCAGCGCAGAACAGCACACACTAAAAAGAGACTAACGAGGAAAACAGATGAAATGCTGTCTTGGGGCTTAAGTTTACTGAAGGCATGTTAATTAATTTCTGTGGTTTAACGCCCCAAGAGAACGGTGTGATATTGTTAGACGCCGAAGCGGAGGGCTCCGGAAATCTCGGCCAACTGGGGTTCTTCAACGTGCTATGATATCGCACAGTACACGGGCCTCAACATTTCGCCTCCATCAAAATGCAGCCGCCGCGCGGGGATTTAATCCAACGACCTTCGGACCATCAGCCGAATGCCCTATCGCCTGTAGACCACCGCGGCGGGGCTACTGCAGGAATGCAAGATAATGAACGCAAACCCAAGGAACAACAGCAATGAAGAACAATAAAACGAAACAGATCCCAAAGATTTTCTCTGCTATGTTGACTCCCAGTGCAGCCGTTGTTTCGCCCCTGGAGCTTTGTTTTGCGTTTTTGCTGATCTGGTCAAAATGCTCTGGGGTGCTTTCAATGCAACTACGCGTGCGAGTCAGCGTTATATATTCAATTGCTCTCATTACGCTCGCGCCAAAAGCAATACTATAATATTTAACGTGTTTTATTCGTACTCAGCAAAAATAAAAATCATAAAATACACTCTGTGGCATTGTGTTAGTAAAAACGTGGCTATTTAATATGGCGGTTTGGCAATAAGCCTTTGTATGACAAATCGCCATATTTGAAGGTGGTATGCTTAGAGGAGCTTACTTTTTATAGAATGCACTCCAAAATCAGGTGTTATTGTTGCGCTGTCATTAGTGAATTCACTTCGGAACTGTTTTGTGAAGATTGGCTTCTGCATGTTGTAAAAGACGCGGTGTGCTTATGACATCACTTCTGAGCTCATATACCGCTTTGTTTTCAGAATGAAGACAACATTCAGTCTTTGATTGGAACGTTCGACACGAACACGGTGAGAAGCAATCTTTCGGGTTTGCTCAGCTTCGAATGACTAAGCTGCTCGTCACTGCAAGCGAAGGGCATATTTTCTAGGATAATTTAGCCGGCATTTATGTTACACTTTGCGCACAGGAAGCCTAGTGAACCAGACACAGAGCTTGAACCCGGTGTGTGGCTAGGCGGGCACTGAAACTTTTCTGAAGCTTGAGAAACGCAATCGCAAGGCAGAATTAGAACCATAAATAGCGCGTATTTCGGAGTCGCAACTATTTAATTGCAAGCTTGAGCTGGCTTCTCCACAGGCACTTCAATGTGTTAGCGTGCGCACGAAATACCTGTCGAATGAGTGGGGCATGGTTTCGGTAAGGCACATCTCTAGAAGACCATCCTAGACACATTTTGCTAGATATGTACAAAGTGCTAAGGATGATGTAATACGGCAACAGACTCCGAAACCAAGGACAGCGCACACTAATAGACGAACAAAGCTGTTTCATGTGTCTATTTCGTTTGTTTCGAGAATGCGCTGTCGTATCGAACAGTTACCATGTAATAATGCCGTTACTATGCAAGTAATGCCTTCTACCCGCCTAGTTGGTTAACTAGGCATGTCGTTACCCAACGGTGGCGCAGCGAGGTTTTAGTGCTGCCAACGCTGCGGAGGGTTGCAGGCATCGGCTGCGCTTCAGCTTGTTTAAAAACAATACGTAGCCAACGTCCCAGGACGCTATAATGGGTTGCACTGCGTTGGTAAAAATAATACTTATAAAATAGAATATTCCCCAGTACTAACGTACGGTGCAGAAACGTGGATAATAACAAAAAAAAAACTAGAGACGAAACTAAGGAGCACGCAACGTGCAATCGAAAGAAAAATTATAGGGGTAACGCTAAGAGATAAAAAACGAGCGGAATGGATCAGAGAACAGACAGGAGTAGCCGATATTATTATATCAATTAAAAGAAAGAAGTGGGCCTGGGCAGGACATGTTATGAGGAGGAAAGATAACAGATGGACATTAAGAGCGACGGAATGGATACCAAGAGAGGGAAAACGCAACAGAGGCAGGCAAAAGGTTAGATGGAGCGATGAAATTAAAAAGTTTGCGGGCATAAAGTGGAACCAACTCGCTCAGGATAGGGTGGATTCGAAATAGTAGGGAGAGGCCTTCGTCCTGCAGTAGACATAAACAGGCTGATGATGATGATGATGATGATGATGATGATGATGATGATGAGAATATAAACTTTCTTCCTTTACTATGTCCGATAAGTTATGTAGTTCACCCTTGAGCATTTCTTTAATAGGCCGTACGCAGTTTTGAGGGAAAAGAAAATGTGAGCAGCTCGTACAAGGCTAGGTCGCAGCGACAGTGATGGCCTTTTGCTCCTCCCATCCCCTAATCGTCACTTCCGTTTCCCACCTCCTTGCTATATTACAGGGCCATGCCACGCCCCCACCTCCACAACCTCTTTATAGGCGCCGCCAGTGGCCCTACCTCCTTTCCCTCCTGACCCTACCTCCTTGCTGTACCCTCTCCTTTCCTTCTTCCTCACGTCGCCCACCTTCGCTTTCGCTCCCCCTTGCTATGCTATCCTTCCTAACGTTAGCGTCTTTCGACATGATCGACGTGACAGAAAAGGCGGTGGGGATCTAATAGGCGATCATGAACGCCTTAATGTGTCCCAACTGAAGCACGCACACCTTTAGAGATCGTGTTTGTTAAAAGTGATGTCTTCTACGCGCCAGTCAAAATCGGTGGTTGCTAACGCCCGCCTTATGTTGACATGTCGTTTATGGCTGATTTTCATGAGGCGCTCCATTCTTTCATAAAGCGATATCACCAGTCACCTATCGTTGTTCTTGGTGGCTTCAATTTTCTCTCGATAGACTGCTCCAACCCTGACGCGCCCATATCAGTGAACGTTGCCAAAAGCCACTTCATCAACACCTGTCTCATGAGGCATATTGATGGTCAGCGCGAAACACGAGGACAAAAAGAAGGAAGCGACACAAACCACAGCCAAACAGGCAGGTGTTTAAATGTAGATTGGCTGAGCACAAACGCTCTCTGAAAGGGAATGAATACTCGCACATGGCTAGGCACTGTTCAAACCGTGATTGCACCCCTATATTTGCTGATGCCAGGCGTAATTAACGTGCTTTGTAATTAGGTTATGTATTTATGGTGTGTTCTGATATGTGTTACATGATATATGTCTCAGTGGTGTTTTTCTTTGTTGATGGTTTCCCTGACTGACCTCCCTGCTTCAACTGTATTTCCTGCAGCTTTGATAGACTTATTGTATATGTTTTGATACGAGCAGTGAAACTAGTTCCAGCGGTGCAGTTCCTTTTTTTTTGTTTTTCTCACGCACATTGCTTCACTTCACTTCACTTCACTTTTATTTCCAGACCCCCTCAAGGGGGGTATTACATAAGGGGTGGGTTACATTTGTAGCCAATAATTTGTTCTGTTTTATTTGATTTCATTCCACTCCTGTAATAGCCCGCCAAGGGCTGACAGTATTAATAAATGAAATGAAATGAATGGAAATACAAAAAGTGTGTTCAAACACGGGGATCAGGCAACCAGAGTAACTGTAGAACCTTTCCACATCAGCAAAAACGGTTCCCGCTGCGTCAGCATGCCATCGATAGCCCTGCATGACAGGGAAATTTCATTTTTGAATCAGTTCATCACGTAGCTTATGTTGTCTTAGTTCTAACGAGGTTATTCATATTCTGTTCCACACTTTTCCATCTGCGTCAAGGGATCACGCGGGTGTGGTCAGTGCTGTTAAATATGTGTCTGTTGCTAAATAAAAGTTAGTTGTGAGACAGCGCTGTGGTTTGTGTCTCTTCCTTCTCCTATTTGTCCTCGTGTTTCGCGCTGACCACCAATATGCCTAATGAGTTCCAACTCGCCCACATGACCATCCTTCTACCTGTCTCATGTTCGGTCTGACACAACTTGTTAACAGGCCAACACGCCAAAGCCTAAGTTCATCTAAAATACTTGACCTCTTTTTTACCCCGACAAATTTTCATCAGTTACTTACCTGTCCGGCCTTAGTGACCATCCTACAAATGTTGTAGCAGCGTTATATGTGATAGACAAGTGGTACCCCTCGACGTGGTGCACTATTTATTTATTTACTTATTTACTTATTTATTTATTTATCTATTTATTTATTTATCTCCTTATTTATTTGTAAGGTAATGCCGGCTACCTCTTGGGAGCCATGGCAGGAGTGGGTACAAAGGAAATAGGTATACATTACATCAGTCCAGTCTATAAACAAATAAAAAAGAACACATAAAAAATAAAAGCATCTATGACGAACAATAAATCAATAAGCATGAAGCCGAATGCGAGCAACGGACGCGAGCATGAACACAAATCTCGCAGATTTTAATAATAAATTGACGTAGGACATAAAAGTAAAAACGCAGCAACTAGTGATTGAGCACTCAATGAAACGTATTTCAATTATTGAACAAGACTTAGTAACCTAAGTTCGTAACAACAAAAAAAACGCAATGAAAGTGAACGAAAGAACAGTTTCCGCCCACGGAAGCATACCCCGAAATAATCGTTTACTAGCATACATTACAAGCTGTAAAAAAAAAAGAGAGGGTGAGAAAAAGCTGCACAGAAAGTCACAGATAAGGTTTTGCGGCACTTGTGAAAGCTTGAGCCGATGATAATTCGACTATGTCACGTGGAAGTTCATTCCGCTCTGCTATGGTTCGGAGAGAAAATGAAAAATTATATGCGTTTGGTTTTAAAACAAGGCCTTACAATCGTCTTGCTGTGTTTCCATCGCGTTGGCCTTGCAATGTTATGCTGCATATAACTGGTGAAATTGATTTGAACTTTACTGCTTACAACATTGTGAAGCATGCGCAATCGGTGCAGTTTCCTACGGCATTATAGAATGGGAGAGAGAGAGAGAGAAAACATTTATTTGAATGAAAAGAGGGATCTTCCTCGTAGGGTGGAGCCCTTAGTTCAGGGCCCCATTGGCTCGCGCCACTCCACGTGCTCGCTGGATCAGCCGACGCTGCTCCCGCGGCGCTGAGCTGGTCAGCGCAGTCTCCCAGGAGGAATGTGATGGTGATGGGATCGATGAACAGATCACTAAAAACAATTGAGAACAGGGAATGTCGCAGGAGTCAACGTTTCGACAAGTGGACTTGTCTTCGTCAGGACAGCGACGGGTAGTAATGGACACGTGCCTGCCATAGGCGTTCAGATTAATCTTAACACTTTATTAAATGCGAAGCATTTCTTAACAAACTGGCGACTTTGAGTGTATATATCTATCTTGACGAAAATAAACAGCACCGACCAAAATAAAGATGGAATGACGCTCGGCTACCGTGTGGGAGCCAAAACGTCATTCCATCTTCCTTAAGGCTGAAACTCCTCTAGCCGGGGGCTCGGTCCCAAGCCCCGTGTACTCTAGTTCTCATTGCTCCCGCTAGAGGCGCACCTGTGCTATAATTCAATTGGCGCCCGCTAGATGGCGCGCCGCCGCTCAGGCGGCGGGGCACGCACCTGCACCAGGGCTAGGTCAGCTAGTATACCCCATAGGTAAGCGACAATTGCGCCACTAGCGCCAATTTGTTCCCGTAGTGTTTGGTAGGCCAAACTGCGAAACCAAAAAACAATAAAAAATTGCTGATGCTGCTATGGCAACGCTTTTCTTGATGAGAGAGGAGAAAACGCCCGGCTGCTTGTCGTCTGCTATGCGCTCGACGAGCGTATGACGGCTTGCTTCCTTTTTTTTTTTCATGTTGTGTTGCTGCTGCATATCTTCTTCTCGACAGCTTTCCGTTGCTAATTTTCGCGGACTTTCAGCACGTCCACAAAACATTTGTTTTCAGTAATTTCTCAGTTCAATCCGCGCGAACCAGCAAGCCTTGAAGCGTGACGATTTTGTTTGAGCAAGAAAAAGGAGTAGTCGGAAAGTGGTGGTTTATCCACTGATTTTATTAGCAATGGATTGCAAACGATAAAAATCAATACATGGCACAATAGCGCAGAGCTGTGTATCTCGTACAGTAAATACAATATGCGCTACAAGCCTTTCCTGTTTCTTATGCAGGTTAGTTATTTACCTGGAGATAAATCATATAAAAGTAATAATGTTTTTCTCTTGCTCCTACCTTGCCCACAATGTCTAGAGCGTATTGTTATGATTTCCCTGTACTTATTGGATTTATTATCACTTTGTGGTGACATTGATTCGAATCCCGGACCCAAAGGATCTAGTGAGTCTAATGTGCGCGACAAAGAATCATCATCAGAAAACTTAAGCGATCGCAGCCTACTTCTCGAGGTCCTCGCGGGCCAAAAAGAATTGATGAAGCGTATGGACAAATTTGACAGTTCACAGAAAGACATAACAAATACATTAGCTCTATTTAAAGACCGACTAGAATCATTGGAATGTGGTTTAGAAAGTCTATGCCAAACCAAGGTTGATGCCTTTGAGTTGCACGTGAGCACGATGAAAAGTGCCTCCATCGCAGAAAGTCGGAGGAACAACATCATCATTCATGGCTTTTCTGAACCTCCAGATGAAACACTGCCTGCGCTTACTTCACGCATAACTGATGATTTCTTTAAGGGTAAATTAGACTTAACAGTAACCGGAATCGAAAGGTGCCATCGGTTAGGCTCGAAGCGTAAAATAAGGCCTGTAATCGTCAAATTAATAGATTATCGCGAAAAACTGCACATTTTGAGGAACTGCGTGAAACTTAGACTCGGGCTTATATATAACTGAAGACTTTTCGCAAAAAGTTCGTCAGGCCAGGAAGAATCTATGGTACAGCACAGCTATAAACAGGGAACGAAACGAACGTGTCAAACTAATCTTCGATAAGGTGTCTGTGAATGGAAAGCTGTTCGTGTGGGACGAGGCCAAAAATGATAAGGTTGCCCTTCCCAAGAACGCGCCGAAGTGACAGAAAAGCCCGCGTTCTTTGAAACTACTAAACGTTAATTGCCGTAGCATTTTGAACAAAGAGCTCGATCTTGAACACTTGATAGCCCTTCATGACCCTGACGTAGTTGCACTCACAGAAACATGGCTTCCTAATGGTGTCTACGACAGCGAAATTGCGCTTTCCGGTTTCAACGTATACAGAAAAGATCGTGGTTCTAGAGCGGGCGGAGTTGCGTTGCTGGTCAAATATAATTACAGGACAGTACGCATGTCTGTTGCCCCTGGCGTTGAGGTTTTGCTTTGTAAGCTTTTCGACGGGAAAGAAAGCCTTGTTATAGGAGTTGTTTATAGGCCCCCGGCCTCGACCCCTGATGTATTAGAACAACTACAGCTGTACATTTCATCTAAAACAAATCAAACCACCAAGCTTATTTTATGTGGAGAACTTCAACCTTCCAGGCATCAACTGGTCTTCATTTACCACAGGAACTTCTGATCCCATTAATGATGAAGCGCTTATTGGCATTGCATTCCATTTCGATTTTACGCAACTAGTTAGTGATTACACTCGTGTGCAAGGCAATAGTAAATCTATCCTCGATCTTGTCTTCGTCAGTGGTAATATTTCGGGAAAAATTGACTGCCAGGTGCTTACACCTATTTCAAATCACATGGCAGTCTTGGTTGAGCTTCACTCGCTGAAGTACAAAAATGCTGTTAAATACACAGGCGTGCCAGTATTTCATTCTTTCGACGATGCAGTCATCACAGACAGATTGGAGATAGCCTACGACGAACTTTGCCAAAGTGTCAATCTGGGTTTGAGCGATGTTAACGCTCTGTGGCTAAAGTATAAGAACACTGCACATGCGTGCATACAGCTTTTCGCTCCTTTCAAGAAATAGAAGGTACATACGTGAAAACCCTGGATTACACGAGATGTAATACACATTAAAAGAAAAAGTAATCGGCTTAAAAAATCCCTTAAAAAACGCAAAAGCACCACAACAGCTTCTCTGATCACCGATCTGTCTCGACAATTAAAAGAAAAGATGAAGATCGAAGGACCTAATTTTTACGATGTAAAGTTAACTAACACGATGAAGGAATCCCCATCTCATTTTTGGCAGTTTATAAGGCCGAAGTCATCCAATAGAGACGCGTTTGTTATAAATAACGTTTCCACATCAGATGAAACACAAAATAGCCAATGCATTTTATGAGCACTTTGCGTCTGTTTTTACTTGTGATGACAAAGCCATCCCCACTTTTAGCAAGTTTAAAGACCTGCCTGCCATTGAAAATCTGGAAATCACTGAAGCTGGCGTATTTGAATTATTATTAAATTTGAATATAAGAAAATCTTGTCGCCCAGACGATTTACCAAATGCCCTTTTAAAGAGATACGCTGAATGGTCCTCGAAATTTTGACAATTATTTTTAATGAATCATTATCCAGTGGTGTCCTGCCCGAGGATTCGAAACTCTCGAAAATTAAGCCTTTATTCAAACATGGGGACAAACAATTGGTTAGTAATTATCGCCCAATAGCTTTGACTTGTACATGCTGCAAGGTATTAGAACACATAATACATAACACATTTCCTGCTTTTTGGAGTCGCACTCAGTACTTTCAGCAGCTCAGCATGGTTTTAGGCGTGGTTTTTGCACAACACAATTGGTTGAAATTGTCCATGACTTCGCACTCGCCATAAATAACCAGTCACAGATAGACGCTGTTTTTCTAGACTTCGCGAAGGCCTTCGACAAAATCTCTCATTCCAAACTACTTATGAGACTTTGGGAAGTACTGAAAAACCCACAACTTTGTCATTGGATACAAGCATACCTGAGTTCTCGAAAACAGTATGTTGGTTTTAATGAACACTTTTCAAAAAAGCTGCCTGTCTATTCGGGTGTTCCCCAAGGATCAGTTCTGGGGCCGTTCTTATTCCTTCTCTTTATAAACGACATTGTGGATGACTGTGGCGTTAAAATAAGACTATATGCCGACGATTGTGTTTTGTATAGTGAGACAAATGCAACTTCTGTTCAAAATACACTGAACTTCGAATTACATAAAGTGATGCGTTGGTGCAGAACGTGGCAGATGGCTGTGAATTACGACAGATGCGCTGTAATGACCATAAGTAATAAGAAAAATCCTCTTTTATATACATATACAGTAGATTGTAAAACATTAAATCGCTTCAATGAATACAAATATCTAGGTCTTGTTATAACTGACAACATTCACTGGGATAGTCATATCACTGCTATTTCTAATAAGGCTTTGTCTAAACTTTATTTTTTAAGGAGGTCTCTCAAGAGTGCATCTACCATTTGCAAACTCGCAGCTTTCAAAATTTTAATACTGCCGATTTTAGAATATGCAAATATTATTTGGGACCCATTTACAGAGACGAACATAATTAGGCTGGAAAGAGTTCAGAGTAAGGCTGTACGATTTATTTTTAATAGTTACGGTCCATCACCTATTACTCAAGCACTTCACCAAGCAGACTTAAATCGTATAACAGTAAGAAATAAGATCGCTCGCCTCAAGTTTATGTTCAAAATTGTCAAGGGTAAGTTACAAAGCCAAACACGCGACTATATTTCATTTTCCAAAGGTTATTCTACAAGGCAACGACATCCGTACTCAATAGTCCCGTTTAAATCCAAGAACAATGTTTTGAAATATTCTTTTTTTTTCTAGAACCGTAACTGAGTGGAACGAACGCGATAAACACATAGTAACGGTAGTTGATAGTGATAAATTTCAGGCTCTCCTTGAATTGTAACCCTGCTGTATTTTCTATGATCAAAGGCTTGTCTGCATTTTTTTCCACATTGTAAAGTTTTGACATTTCACGTTGCTATTGTCAGTTGAGCTATTTTGTATTGTCTGAAATAATTGTGTGTGTTAAGAAACGTTGTTATGTTTTGTACCACCCTGCTAGAATCCCTATCATTGGGGGTTAGCAGTATTGAAAATAAATAAATAAATAAATAAATAAATAAATAAATAAATAAATAAATAAATAAATAAATGTTCGCATTTTGCATCGGTTACACAAACATAAGAGAAGTCTTCACGATGAATATCGCTGCAGAGGTCAACACGTTCATTGGCTGCACACGATACAATTCTCCAGAAACGACTGTTCTTACTAACATGTTCGTAAATAATGAACCTATCATACAGTGCTGAAGAACAGCACGTTGAGCCTAGCACTACCAGCCCCTTTCTCTTTTTCTATGAAACTTGCTAGTCGAAACAACCTTCTATAGCAAGCTAATGTCCTACATAACTCTGCTTGTACCGTTACATATTGAGCAAATTATATTTACATTTTAACGCTTGGCTTTACTTCTCTATGCGCCGCGTAAGCACTCCTTCAAAGCAGTAGTATTGCTAACAGGGCATCATTACAGAATCCTACAGCAGTATATTGCAGTTATTTCTCGCAATTTCTGATGCACATATATTCTATCACAGTTTAGGCATGAGTATCACACTCCTACAACATCAAGCAACGAATGTCACCCTGCAGACAGAGCTTTTCATCCAGAAAAAGTAAATGCAGTGTAGGCAAGTGTCGATCGTTAATCGTCGTTGAAAACTGGGCTAGGACAGTCATTCGCAAAGGTATTACGGAACGCGCACCTTCGGGATATGGAAAAATGATCACAAATTTAACTCACATCGACTACATTTAATGAATCTGCTTGGGCAGATAGCTCAGAACGAGCCTATTCTGACCGGTTTTCAAGACATTCCTCTAATATGCCTGAATCATATAAAGTATTTTTTATAGAGCTTATAAGCTCAGCTTCGTGCGTCATGTTGTAACCATAGGACAAATATGACCTGTACTATTAGTTTTGTAAATGACTGGAGGTAATTTGTCATTTTACTTTCGAAGACGCCTTCACAAACCGGTGAATGCTCCTCAACTTTGCTGGTTCATTTGCTTCTGGCACCAGCGTGTTTCTTGACTTACTAAGATATTTCTAAATTTTCTAGAAGCAGCTTCTTCCCCCTCATTTGATATTAAAATGAAAGTATTCGTGGCAAGAATGCCGTGTAGTATTAGTACTTGTGCATCTTCATCGCATCAAGTACAAATTCTCAAAATTCGTGCATCGCAGCAGTGAATTATAGCGCAACAAAGTGAGCTATGAATGTCTCCACAAAGACAGTACTTTGCACGCTGTTTGCGCAGACATCGAAATGCGCTAAAGTGTTTTGTTTCCGCAGGGTTCGCGTAGGCACTTTGGGCGAAGTGATCCGAGCAGAGGCGGTAGCCGTTGCACATTTCCTCCCGTGCGAGTACCTCGAGGTCTGCCCTTTTGGCGTAATTCCACCACACTTCACACCTAGAAAATGAAACAAATACCTCCATGGATATGAATAAACAACACGTAAAAGGAATACTAATATGAGAGTGCGAAAAAGGGAGAAAAGAATGTGTCACAGGTTCAAAAGCGAAGCGCAGCTCGGCCTTAGCGCAGGTAACACGAACTTCACGTAACACGTAATGTAAGCAGTCACTGCTACGTAAATGATATTGGGGGCTTCTTTCTTAAACATTCAAATGTGATAACGTCACTCCGAGGAACTGGTCGTCGCAATGCTCTAAACCCGAACCAGTTCGTCGAAGAGGCGCATTCGGCTAACATGCTTTGCGAGATTTTCTTTTCTGTAGTCAGGAATGGCTTTAAGACTGTTATGCGATGGGGAAATTGAAAAGCTAATGGTAAAATGCAGGACGTCATGATCGCTCAGGCCGGGCGAGTGTGTAACCTGGGATATGATATCTGCTGATGACGTTAAAACGAGATCTAAAAAGGATGATGGGGTGTTCGTTACGCGTGTAGGCGATGTCACAGCTTGGAGTCATCTAAAGTCTGCGCATACGTTGATAAAAAGTTTCGATTCTGCGGAAGTTGAACTTAATGTAGGACACGTGCCTGACCACAAAATATTCGGCAAATTAAAATCTCCCATTAGAAGAATTGGTGCATCTAGGAAACGAGTACTTATTCGACTTATACGATCACACATGCTGTCAGAAAATGTCGCAGCAGATGATGGTGTTCTGTAAGAACAACCAATCACAACCTTTTTATAAATGATAGAAATACAGCACCACACGCATTCAATGTTGCATGTTACAGCCACAGGAAAACAGTCTAAACATTCATTAACAGCAATTGATACGCCACCACCTAGTCCCTTAGCGCGGTCGGCACGCTAAACATTATACCTTTATTACAGTGGAATAACTCGGGGTTGGTAACTTGACTCGTCAACCATGTCTCCGTCACTGCAATTATATCTGCATCACAGTCATTTATTAGGCCGCATAGATCTTCTTTAGGTAGGGCACTACGAATGTTATAAAGAGAACCGGTAGTCTAGATGTTATCGAATCAGCGTCCCTACCCCTCGCGTTACCTTATGTGGGTGCTGTTGAAATATTGGGCCGGGGTCTGAAGACTCGAACAGACGCCGTCCTTTCTTTAGTGGTACTTGATGGCCTCATTTCATAGACCTTTTTGTTCATTGGCGTCATAGCCATAGCATTTCCCATCAATTAATAGCTTTCTGTACCTTAACTTGTATGGCAGGCTCAGATTTTTTTGCGTATTCGATAAGGGTTTTTCTGGCGTGACATGTAGCGGGACAGAAGTGTTCACTAACAGAAATATTGTTTTCTTTTAGCCATGCACGCTCGGATAGGATTTCGCCTTTGGTTTTATAGGCAGTGAAATTCACAATTATTGGACTTGATTTCCCTTGAAAAAAAAAAAACCGACCGATACGGTGCGCCCATGATATGTTATCACTAGGTACGTTAAGGGTTAGAGTGCTATTTAAAATGGCTAATATTTTTTACTATGATTGAAGAGAAGACTCAGTGGCACTATCCGTGGCGCCATAAAAAGTAGATTATTCCTACGAGAACGATCTTCTGCATCATCCAATCGGCAGCGTAGGACTGGAGCTTCTTTTGTGATGCCTCCAACCGCCTCGACGACGTCACCGAGTTCATGCTGCCATTTTTCAAGATTACCCGCCTGAGTTTCTACAGTCGCCAGTCTTGCTTTAATTTGAGAAATCGCACCCGCCACTGTTTCCTGATGCATTTTTAGCTCAGTTATAGCGCCGAGCATTTGGCTTTGGTTATCTTCCGTTCTTTTAGTTCTTTGATTCAAGTCGCGAATGTTCTCAGAACTTCGGTTAGCGTAACCGATGGTTGTTCTTTCGGGGGCCCGGGATTGCTTTCAACATCGCCGCACGAAAGTAATAGGAAAGAACAAAAAGGACCAAACACTGCTTCTGGGCATGGAAGCACGATTATAAATGGATCGTCAGATTTTAACCTTCATATAGAAAAGAGCCAGGCCTGCGCGAAATCGCAGGACAGTGACAGCGTAAGCTGAAGGAGCGACCTTCCTAGAGGCCATTGTAAATGCTTGGGGAAACTGGTGCAAGTACAGGGGGTGGGTATCCCCTGCGCCATAACTCTGCGGTTTGGGCTTCTCTCTGCACAGCGGTCTGCTGTGCCCGACGTTGCCCTGCTGCAGCCGCGCGCGTAGCTCTGCGATTCACTTCTTCAGCAGCGGTCCGCATCTTGCGAGGAGGCGCCATCAGGTGTATCGAAGAGTCAAGTCAGGTCGCTGTCGGGGCTGCGCACGTCGCCTGTCGCGTGACGCATGGAACGATACGACAAAACTGCTTCACGAGGCAGCGCTTCGTAAAAACACATTTCGAAGGCTATGCGGAGGAAATCAGCGCCAATAGATGGCAGCAGTTGTCCTGTTCTTCACGAGGAGCGATATTGGTTACGGACACGGGCGGCGGCGGCGGACAACTAAGGCGCCGTTGTTGTGATCTCATAACAGCTTACGCTGTAAAAGCAACTGACCTGTAGAATAAAGAAAAATATGTGTGAGACCATGATTCCTGTCGTGCGTCCATGCCCATTGAAGACTGCGTTCGAAGCGCATGATGAAGTTGTAGATGCGCAGTGAATGTCAAGCGGTCGACGAACCGTGACGCGCCCTTCCCGCCAGACGAGGCCGGCAGTACACGAAAACAAGGTAGCTGGGAAACCATCCGGCCGTCACAGCCCAGTCTCGAGGCGCCACCTTCGACGAAGCAGTGGCAGACAGGACGCATTCCAGCCTGTGGCAAGCAGTAGTCATCAGGCCAAGACGAAGCAGGTGAGGCATAGTCATCCAGAAAGTCCGCTTCCGCTGTTGGCGAAGCGCTGCGTAGCATGCCACCGTGACGAGAGACACCATGGCAGTCCGGGCCAAGCACCAGGGCGCCACTGTGGAATGAAAAAAAAGTATACGCTCATCTTGAGCACGGTTAAAATCAGGAAATTTTTTAGGGACACTTTCGCGTTTTACCTTCAAGACTCACATGGAACCAGTAAAAAGGACGATGTCGTGGTATGATATTCTAGGCAAATACGACGTCTCGGAGCTTAAAGCACTAATGTTGTCTGAAATAGAGCACTGCACGGGCCGACTTTTTCCGGCCCGGGCCCGGCCCGGCCCGAAAGCGCCGTGCTCCGGCCCGGTGTTTTTAAATACGGCCCGTACCCGGCCCGGGCCCGAAAGGTTTGGCCCGGCCCGACCCGACCCGGCCCGGCCCGGCCCAATTCAACCAAGTATTCCTTGAGCATAAACGAGGCACTGTGCAATCTTCCCTTATAGTAAAGATATCAGCCGCACTCAAGATAGTTTCTGGAGAGTTGTGAGAACTTATGACAGTGTCACGATTTCCACTGGTACTGTGTTTACCTTCCGTTAATTACGCCCGTAACACTTTTGCGAAGGAATTGTAGGGGGATATATGAGGAGGCATAGCTGGCTCTCTTATGCACGCAGTGCTAACCGTGCAGTGTTCCTATCAAGTTCATTTCAAAGAACGACTACAATACACAACGCCCACATAAAGTGGAAAAACGGCAGACATTTATAATTGAGTTTACATTAATTGCTGGGACTATTGAGTAAATAGCGCAGAACTTATAGACCTATTCCATGTTGGTAAACAGTGGTAGGCACCGGCGATATAACCAGGCCTTGTATCGACGTCGCTGCGCGGAGGCCCCGCCCACCGCTCGCCGCGACCCCGCACGGTCGCGCCGCCGCCGCCGGCGCAGCGTGTGCGAAAGCTGCCTCCGAGCACGAGGCGTCTGAGCGCCGACGGCGTGTTTACAACAGTTTGCAAGGGGCAGCCGTAAAAGGTGAAGTTGCAGTAGCTCTGTAGGAAGTATTCAATGAATGTAGAAAAGAATACATGGACGCTCAGCTATGACAAAATGTGAAAAACTGATTAAAACGACCAGCAACGCGAAATCCTTGCGCACAAACAAACGTATCGGATTAGTTACTCAAGCGTATTGGTGATGCTATCTGTGTAAATACCGCTGTGATAACACGCACACACAAACAATTACGTGCCAAGGACGAGGCTCTCGAATAAACCCTAGCAAGGCGCGCGTAACCGCGGCTCGCGGCTTCAGTTGCGATCGTGAAGGCGTAAAGTCTTGAAACGACGTGGCGAATTCCAAGCGTGAAGTTTGTTCGAGCAGTCTCACAATCGGAAAAATGTAAAGCACGTCAAAACCACTACAGCACTGCCAAATACACTTCCCTTATGCATATGCTATCGCAGCCTCAATATCGATTTGCAAAAGCATCGCTGTGATCGGCCTTTCGCTCACGACTACGTGAATTAAGCTCTTATATATTTATTTCACTTGAGTGAATGAAATTCGTATGACGTATCTATAACTTCCCCACCTCAACAATGCACGGCGACCGCGATTAATTGCGCACATCGTGCAACGCTAATGTAATGCGCGCGCTTTGCAGTAAGCGTGTGATCGCTCTGTGTCCACACTTTGTTTATGCCAAAAAACTTGGTGTTGAGTACTGCACTTGACAAACTTACGACAAGGATATTTCACTCAAATGAAACAAGCCACACGAACCGCTCAATAATTACACATAAACTTAGCCGTGACGAAAATGTTTGGCGCATAACCGATGAGCAGGCATTACAGGTTCGCCCCGCGTGCAGGAAATCGATAAAAACCTATCGCACATTTCTTGTTCATTGCTGCGCAAACAACCCACGGCGCAGCTCATCGGTGCACAATTTTTTCTTCATTCCACGGCGGCAAACAGCACCCGCACCAGCGAAAACACAGCGGCTGCTATGGCAGGCGCGCCGGCGGATGCCTACCATGCGAAACCAAAACTCCCGACGACAGCGCCACCGCATCTTCGTGACGTAGGCCCGGTGGAATAGGTCTATACTGCAAACTTCGTTTATGGCACAATGCAACGAGAGAGAGAAAAAAAACGCGCTCTAACTACACCTGGGAGGATTCGCCAGGCCGAGTAGTGTTATTAAAGCTGTCGTTTCGACTCCTCAGTAGGCAACTGTCTCCAACGTACGCTACTTTTTCGTGCTAAAAAGAAGGGAGTCCTCTCCCGCAACTTTGTTCGCCGAGTCACCGTCGCCGCAGTGCCATAGAGGTCTGTAAAAGCAAGCCATATACGTTAGCGAGCCAGATACCGTCCTCGCTGTTCGCTTTAGATGCCTATATCTCGTCGCCTTTGTGTGACTGTCGTCGGTCTTTGAAAGTGTTATACTGTAAATCAAGACCGGACTAAGGGCTTCCGAAATAACTGCTTATTAGAGCGCCGAACTGAACTAGCCGGTGGCTTTTTAAGCGCTCCCCGTCGAACGCGGCGGGTCAGGTGTCCGGAGTGCGATCCCACGCAATGACTGGAATCGGGAGAGTGGGTTGCCGCCGAGGACCAGAGGCCTCGGTGCGAACAGGGGAGCGAAGTCTGGCTGTCTGTGGCTCGCAATCGTGGTTGCAGTCTTCCAGCTAGCGGCTGTGACGGTGGAGACGATGTGTGCCAGAAAGGAAAAAGCGGTGACTAAGGTGGGCAGGAAAAGGCGGAAGGTAGAGAAAAAGTAAACTTCTGAAAGGGGTAGTGCCCACGTGGAAGGATATTTCACACGGATCAGGCATATTCTATTGTTTCAGTATAGGCTTCATTTCAGAAGGTGTCAACTGTTCAGTCAATAAAATAACTTATGTATTCCATCCCATGAATGAACTTGGGCCCTTCTGCTTTTGTTTCAACATGTATGGTGTTAAGCATCTCAACTGCGGCACAGAATACTCAGTCTATGCCTCTGTATATAGCTTCCGCAAAACCTGTATCACCCACTATAATCATCTGATGTTTGCGCACGCACCGAGCTATAGTATACGTGCGCCACGGTTTTGGATCGTGGTACATTTAACACGCGACGGTGATACCGCAGCCGATAAAAGTCAACAAAAAAGTAGCGTACATGTCGCACACCGACTTAGCGAATCCGCTTTACAAATTCTACTCGTGCCGGGGAAACCTTACCTGCTTATCACAAACATTGACGTCATTGACGCTTTGGTCAACGGAGCAGTGCGAACTCTACGAATGGGAACCGCTGGGTGCCCGTGCAGCGCACGTCCTGAGGTTTCACGGCAGCAGAGCTGCCATACGTTCTTCTTTTTTTTTTTTTTGACTAGAGTAGGGGCTCATGTCTCCCGTTTTGATGTGCGTTACTTAACCGCTAAAATCTAAAAGCGGCAGAAGTTCGAGGGAAAATGGAACCTTGAAGGGATGAAAAATTCGTCCACTCGGGGTGTCGCTGGACCCCTTAAATATTTATGCGGTAAAGGGTGCCAATACACCCGCCTGTTACAAAGGGTACTGCAGTAAATCATCTTGATTATCACCTTCCTAAGGTGCTTACTCACTTCTGTCTCGGAAGCGCCTCCACGTTTTTGAGCGCCATGAAAACACTTGTGCTCCGACGAATGAGGAAACTTATGAATTACTGACGAAGTGTGACGAAGACGAAGTGGCCGTGAGAATGAGGAAAAACATACTCGATATGATGAGCATCCGAGTTAAATGCTAGTTCTGATTTGCTAATTGCCAAATCATAAATATTTGCAACCGCCTTGCTAGCACGAAAATCAGCAACATCTGCGTGGATCGGCGAGCCTGTGACAAGAGTCACTTCGCTTCTTGCGCTTAAACTGCAGGAAAACCAGCTCCTCAGGTATTAATGGCTCACGAGTCGCGTTGACCGGTACACAGAGTCACGAAGGCGGAAGCAGGCGCGCCGGGCATGCGCGCGTAGCTGCATATTCGAAATGTTTCCCATGATACCGATGAGTACATCTTATATGCACTAATCTGGGCAATGTACCGTTGGTTCGCACTTGCTGCAGTGCTGCCTGACTACCATTTCTTTTGATACACGGCACGCAGTAACGTGTTTCGCTCAATATAATGGCGGGAACTTATATGAGGCAGCTTCCCGAAATTACATGTAACGTACTGATGGAGGCAAAATGCTAGACTTCTTGTATCGTGCGATTTGAGTGCACGCTAATGCATATCAGGTGGTCTAAATTACCCGTAGCCTTCCACTACGGCCTTTCACATAGCCTGACTAGGTTCGGGATGTTAAATCCCAAAAACAACAAAGCCAAAAAGCATACACGAGCCATTACCGACACGTATGAGACCCGGGCCTGATTCGGGCCTGACCCAGGCCCGGGCCCGGCCCGGGCCCGAAGCTCATGGGCCCGAGCCCGGCCCGGGCCCAATCCAACAATTACTTACCCGGCCCGACCCGGCCCGCGGGCCTGGCCGGGCCCGGGCTTTCGGGCCGGCCCGAGCCCGTGCAGTGCTCTAGGACTCTGAAACGGAAAAAAAGTCATGTAACTGTGCAAAAAGAGCTGCTAGGCGTGTAGGCTGACCCACAAGTGGCTTCAGACGAAACAAACATGCAATATCAAGATCAACTCGGAATGCTGACACGATGGTGAAACACTCAGTAGGTCCCAGTTGATTTTCGGAAGGTTCAGATCACCGCGCAAGATAATGTTACCATTGCTTTTACAGTGCTCATACAGGAAGTCATGCAGTGCTTCCAGAAATGAAAGATCGGTATCCTGTGGTCTATAACTTGCACCAACGAGAGCACTGTACTGGCTCAGGCGAACACAAATCCATAACGTTTCAACATTGGTAATATGGGGTATCACTATATAGTCAATGTCTCTTTTTTTTTCTTCAGCGACGCCACCGCCCCTTGCCCGCCGGTCGTGGCGAACAACCTCATGCGAACTTGGCACGACGTCCTCGCTAGAAACATTATCGTGAAGCCACGTCTCAGTAATCACCGTCACGTCAAGGTTATATGAAAAAGAAGACCCTCGATATCAGCAGCTTTAGGTAAAATGCTCCTAGCATTAACATTCGTAATAGAGAACGTATTCCGGGAGGTGCACGGTGGCAGTGGTGTTCCGTAGTTTTCCCAAGATGCCCAATCAACACACAGGGAAGAGTCGTGTCATTCCGAATATAGTGGAGCCATCATGTTGTTTCCGTCGTCCCATTTGAACAGCTTGATGTTAACTTTTACTTCATCTAACAAAAGAGCAGCTTTCTCACCTGTATCTCTATTTTCCTTAGTAGACTACCACAGTTTTTTCCGGACTGCCTGAACACGAGGGGAAAAATCTTCGAAGATGCTGTAGCTGGCACCTTTAAGCTTCCTACTGTTTTTCAGCATTATTGCCTTGTCTCTCCCGTCCACTAGCTTAAACATTACCGGACGGAATTTGTTCGGGTTCGGCTTGCCCAGTCGGCGTATGCGTTCAATTTTCACGTTCTCAGCACTCAAGATATCATGAAGTATTTTGTGCGTAACTTATTCTAACGCATCGTGTTGTTCTCTCCAAGTCTCCGTAATACCATAACTTATAAGGTTTTTTCCTTCTACCTCTAAATTAGTTGGTCAATAGTGTTCTACAGATCATCAACTCTAGATGTGTAGTCGCACACCGCAGACGAAAGGCTGTCCAGTTTGGTTTCGATTGATATCAACTTTTGTGTTGTTTCGTTCAACTTAAGGCTACTATTACCGATGGTTATTTTAATTTCGTTCATGTCCTTTTTCAACGACTTGAGCATTTCTTCCGTGTTAGGTCACCGCAACAACTCATCAAATGAACAAAACAATGCTACGCGGCATGCACATTTACAATCACTGACCGTGCGCACCGTAGAAGCAAAAGACACACGTCATTGCTTTTGTAGCCGTACATTGAACGGTTGGCTCTTACCTGTACAAAGAACAAAAATGGGTTTGATGAATGTACGGTCATCATGCCTCCACACCTGCTGCCGTATCTGGCGCAGTCAGGTGCGGCAGCAGTCCTTGTACCAGATGCACATGCTGACGTCTGCGATGGCGGCGCCATGAGTCTTCCGAACGGTGCAGTACAGATGCGCATGCGCAGGTCAATTGCATTATTGTTTTGCTTATCGATGTGCCAGTCGAAGATACGTTTAGTCGCGCCCAGCTCAGAGTGGTTGAAACGCGTGACACCATACGATGGCAAACGTGGTCTGTACAAAGACAAAGAATAGGTGTGATGAATGTACGGTCATCGTGCGTCCACCGTGCCCAATTCAGGTGACTTAGAATTAAAGGATAATACCGGTTTGTAGTGTAGGTCTGCTGAAGCAATACGTAGCTAAGTAAAATTCTAATACCAGGAGCCAGTTTGCGCGTCAGAGGGGCAATATATTTTGTAAACTTTAGGTTTTTCTTTATGGTGATACCAAGAAATGAGCATTCGTCCACAGCTCTAATGACACGAGAGTCAAGGATGAGAGTGGGAAAGAATTGTGGTGTTCTATGGTTCAGATTAAACCGCATAAAAGCAGTTTTGGTAGGGTTTATTTTGGGCGGGTTAAGGCGGCACCATGCTAAAATATTCTTCAGATCACTGTTTAAATTCGCTGAAAGAAAACTTAGTGAACAATCACTAGCAATAGGATGGATTTGCAGGCTAGTTGGTCAAGCGCCATGGAAAAAACAGCGCGAACACAAGGACGATGAAAAAGGGACACACACCACACCACGGAGCGCTGACTGTCAACTGATTTTATTTCGACGAAAACGCACATACATACGTATGTATGAGCCTCGTCACAAGTGTTATACACTGATAAACACACAGGAAGATGCAAAGGTCATCTCATGATAAAAACAACACGTGAAGGAATAAGCAAATGTCATCACCACACATGCTGCATGTACATTATAAAAAGGGTCATCTAAGGCTTGTTAGCGGAGAGATATGCAATTTCCTTGTCTAAGAGAGAGACAGATGGGGTGCTGACACAGTTATCCTCCAGCAAGGCGATCCTATGTGCTTCTATATTCTCTCGCGTCAACTGGGAGGGGCATTTTGCTAAAATTTCACATTTTTTATATACGGGGTTACAACCACAACGCTTACAATGATCGCCAAGGTGGCCTCTAACGGTGCTGGTGATGTTATTTTTATGTTCACGAAGCCTGTCATTCAGGCATCTGCCCGTTTGTCCTACGTAAAACTTGCCACAAGACAAGGGTATACGGTACACCACACGCTCAATACAAGGGAGGAAACATACTCCGCCATTTCTCCCTTGCATTGAGCATGTGGACTTTCCTGTGAGCATTTTTCTATGGCTTTCAATAATGCTTATTTAGTGTTCTGTCCTAATTGGTTAATGAGTCTAACGGGGACACCATCTAAACCCGGAGCAGTGCGCTTTGGAATTTTTCCTTCGGCCTTTTTCCAGTTGAAATTCTCAAGTTCTAGCTCTTCCTTACTTTCGCTCTCCGTCATGTTTTTGTCTACTGGGGAAATCTCTTGGACGATCTTTTTAAACGAATCGGCTGTTACCTTCTGGATGTAACCCAGAGATTCTTACCCTTCCAATTGATTTCCTCTTTCATCAAGAATATGTTGTTGCAATTTGTCAGACTTTTTACCTAGCGCTTTTATGTGGCTCCAAAATATCCTAGGCGCGGCATTCCTTTTGCCATGAATTTCTGTCACCCAGCGTTCGCTTTTAACTTTAATTTTTTCCTCGACCAATTTCTGTACAATCTATTTTTTTTTCTAAATATATTTCCCATCTTTCGGTGACTTCGACTTGCGGCCGCTTCTCCCTTTTTGCCTGTCTGTGCTCCCTTGATGCGTTACGTCGCTTTTCGATCGCTTCCCGGATTTCCTTCTTCCCCAATCTTTTCGGCTTTGTCTTTGCTTTCCAGCTAATAGTTTTCTTCTATTTTCTTATTTCTTTTCGTCATTACATGTACTAGCTCATAAACCCCCAGTCCTTGCCTCGTATTTTGCCTACTTCTTCCTCTACTCTTGTGGCTATATTTTTATTTCTTTTTCATTTAAATACGAGCTGCCAAACTTTAATTCTACGTTATTATTTTCAGTTTTATATACCATTTATAATGTTATGCGTTTATGATCACTACCCAAGCTGTTCACCCCGTCCTTGTCTATTTTCATTTCCCTCAGTTTTTAATAGATTCCTTCTGTCATAAGACTGCCTGTTTCTGACCTCCCACGTGATCTGTCCATCACACTTGGGCCCCGTATCAACTACCTCAAGACTCTGTTGCTCGCAGAGATCGAGCAATAACCTCCCATTGGTGTCTGTATATCCGTCAAGTTCGTGGATGTGGGCATTCATGTCCCCTAGGAGCAGTGATTTCGGCCCTATGACCAAATCCTTTAATATGGGTGTTTATGCAATTCTTTATCTCCAGATTCTTTTCCTTACAGTTATTTCTTGTCCACATGCAAGCTACACCTAGCCACGTTTTTTTTTTCCACCTACAGTGCGCGAAACCCAGACGTGCTCTCAACACGTTTCTTTTACTCTATCCCATTTGGCTCCGCTATGAATAAGCATTCCAACACCCCCACCTCTTCTTTCTGATTTGACCCTGTTGCACCCTTCTCAAACATAATTGTCAATATGTGGTGGTTCTTCCAGGTCTCAAAGGTGTGTTTCTGTAACCGCATAGCGCCTATCTTTTCCTTCTTTAACTGTTCCTCGATCTCTAACCATATTGCCTTTTTTCTGCCACCTGCATGTTTATGTCCCTAATTTCTACACGCGCCTTCTCTCTTTTCTTCCTGTTACCTCTTTTCTGGCTTTTCTCACTGCTACCTGCCCGAAAATCCCCCTGGTGGATTCCTTTGTTCGCTGCTAACCCGGACTCCGAAGGGCCCGCGTGCCCCCCCCCCCCCCCCCCCAAAAAAAAAAAGCTACAGCACGTCCTGCAAGCCGCCAAACCACCTCATGACTAAGCTTCCTATCGAAGTGAATTCTGTCTCTTTGGAAACCCCCCCACCTATACACCTCCCTGCTTATTTCCACTGCTTCGAAACCCTTCTCTCGACTTGTACGCCATATCTCTTTGTATCTTTCATCCACAACCGCTGTTTGCAGGTGACCGTCGCGCACTGGTACATTCCGGTACCGTGCACACTACTATCTGCACCTGGGGGGAGATGGCGCTCATGTCGTCAACGCCTTTTTTAAAGCGAAATTCAGTAAAGAAGAAAAATGTACATGCTGTGAGGAAGATAGGGAAACGACGGAGCAGGTTCTGATTGAATGCGGAAATATCCACCCGGGTGTATGTTTGCGCGCTACCCTACAGGAAGCCTTGGGGTTTAGGGAGAACAACGGGAAGCGAACATTCCCGCAATTGAAATAAGCAAGAGACGGTTAGAATACTGGTGGCAGAAAGCTAGAGAGAACTGACAAAAGTAATTATAGGGAAAAATCTGGACTTTCTGCCATAAGGCGCAGAGAACTGGGCTAGGATTTTCCGTTTTTGCTATAGTATGATCGATTGGATTGAAGTAGATTTAAAAAGCATGAGGACAGTTTAAAGGGAAAAGGGAAAAAATTTTAAATTTTCTTACGAGCCTGGTGGCGCACATGTCACCGCCCCGATACAAAGGGGACGCTCATAGCTTCCATCCATCCATCCATCCATCCATCCATCCTTTTGCCAAGGTCGTCGCTAATCCTGACGATTCTTTGTTGAGGGCGTCGTTTAGCCTTGCCGCAATCATCACGAGGTTGCGTCGGTGAGCTCCAGACGTGAGCTCTTCTACTGCTTGCCTCATGACTGACCCAGCCTATGTCCTGGGGAGGTCCCTATCAATACTCGTTTGTCGCCTTTCACCCTCTCTTTGAGTGCCTCGGCGCATCGAGCTAAATTGGAATCACCGGCTATGATAACCCGATGAAATTTCCCAGCTGAAGTTACCTGCACCTGGCTACTGTCTGGGTGTTGAGCCCGAGTCACAGCTGCTGCATGGTCCTACTCTCTGCTGCAAAACTGCTTCCCGGAAGCTGGGCCCCGCGCTCTTTGCAGCTGTGTTCTTCACACCCGATTCCCCTTTCGCGCCTCCCGCGCTGGAGGTCGGCGCTGTACTATTCTCGCCGTTGCTACATCTTTGTTCACCTTAACTATCTTGGCTAGGCCCTCCTCTGCTGACCTAAGACTTTCTCCCATGGCCTTCGTTTTCTCACGCTCTCGGCAGCCATCAGACGTGCTGCGTATATCAGCGTCTTGCTTACCTGCTCCGTTCCAGGCGCCTCGCATATAGTCGCAACGACGGCAATGCCCTCGCCACATAGCGCTCACTCGAACGCGTCTACGAGTGATGATGCTAATGCTCTAATAACCAAACGTTCAAGCATCTCCCAGACTGTCTGATATACACGTTTCCGCACAAGAATGGGAAGGGGTACACTGCATTATTTTCGCATGTGACAAAAGGAGACTCATGCTTTTTTTTTAAATATTGCACGTGTTTGGGCCGATGGATCAGCGGCCTTGCAAATGATGAGCAATTTTTGTGGGGCAGAAAATACCACGTCCACGATAACCTTCCGTCCGACTTTCTTTGAGGCATGTGACACGTTGTGTATATACGGCACGACAACCATATTGAAGTGATTGGTGCTTCTTGCGCAAGTGCCATTGTACTTCAATTTGTTTAATGCAGGACCAATGACTTCAATGGCCAATGACCCATGACTTGACGTGAGCAGAATCAATGACTTGAAAATTGTTGTCGTGCCGTATATGCATACGTGTCACATGCTATGAAGAAAATTGGACGGAAGGTAAACGAGGACCTGGTATTCTCTGCTTCACAAAAACTGCTCAGCATTTGCGAAGGCACTCATCCGTCAGCTAAGACGGATCAGTGGCTTCGCAAATGCGTAACACAGGTCTACAAATACTGTTGTTTCTGGCAATGAACATTCATTTGGAAGTTAGCGCTCGTCCTGATTGTGTCTTTCTCGTCCGTGTCTGGTCGAGCTATGACAACTTTTGTTGCTATATGAACCGACTAGCCCAAAAATCCACGTTGCCGAACAAATAGGTCGCAGTGTAGTTCAGGTATTATGGGAGAAATCGGAGCGCCACCTATTCTGCTGAAACATAGTCGAGGTGTTTCGGCGAAATTGGGCGTAATAGGGTTCTACCCCAAAAAACGAACAACCTTCTGTATACACAGGACCAGACCCATGTAACCTGTGGCTTCCACTGAGGACGTGGTTGGTCTCGTGATAATGTTATGGGGAGCGTTGCATGACAGACGGGATATTAGGTGAATACATTTGCTGTGCTTAACACTCACTGATTTTTTTTTTTGAAGCTTGGCACCGTCCAGTGAGACACGCAGGTGAGGACATGGCCCTGATATTTTTAAATGCATAATAATGGCCGCATTCTGCTGTGATTGGGAAGTGTGACTGAACACGTCGGGTCTGTTTGATGCGCAAGGAAAGCTTGCAGGCTTACAAGCACGAGCTGCCGGAGCGAGCCCGCATATTTACGACTGGGTCGAAACAGTTGCGCACCCTAGAGATTGCGTTCAGCTTGCTGTCTGTTACGCATCTGTAGCAAAACCATCGTATCCGCGAGAGCAGTGCCTTGCTTCTTTATTTTTCACTAATCCGTTTGTTAGTATGATTGCTTACTAAATTGAATACTGCCGAATCTGCACTGCGTGCCTTCAGGTGTGTTCCTGAGTTTCCGAAACGCTGTGAGGTTCCCCTCGCATGTCCGAAAGCTCTCGCATAATGATTTGTCTCGCATGCATGCCGCATTTTTTGCTTGAGTTCACAATAATTTTGCTCACCAGTGGTGTTGAGTGAGCATAGTTAGTTTCTTTGTCACCTTCAAACTTCGGAGCCACTGCTGCAGAATACTGTTTTGGCACATTTCCTGTGGTCTCTTCGATCCGTGAAGTAGTATATAACCTGAAAAAAAAATTACTCAGAAAAAAAATAACTGCACAATTCTTCCTCTCCAGAAGTCGAGGACGTGACGTGAGTGGTGTGACGGGTTCTCAAGCAAGCATTTATGTGTAGTTTTTGCATGTTCAAGGCATGCGCAAACTATAATAAGCGCTACACATGTGCGTAGATTCGAAAAGCTTCAAGGTGAAGCGCACTGTGGAACTTTCGCTTAGCCGAATACGCGCACTTGGCAGCGATACCATTCGAACTTCATCATACGCAAGACATGCCGGAGGGTTACAGGCACGCTTGTAGTAGGCAATCATGTCTTCGAAGACACGTTAAATGCGGCGCGTCAGGAAAATTGTGGGAAAAGGAGGCATCGAATGAAACTCATGAGATGTTTAGACCACACAAAAGGTAGCAATACTGAGTAAGGGGGATGGCAGCCAATATAATCACAATAAAAAAAAACAGCCCACCTAATTCGTCATCAGCCATTGCCTCTCGTGCTGTGATAAGTACGGCCACGTTATCCCTACATTAGCCCGCCCGAATTTCTGACTACGTTGCTCTTAATGCCCACATGTTATCACTACAGGTCTTAGACATATCTTTCTTCATGATTTCTAATATGATTTCATTAATACTCGTTTGCTTCCCTAATCCACGCCTCTATCTCCTTGTCTCTTAGCGTAACACCTACAGCTTTCCACTAATCGCTGCGTTTTTCCCTGTTTAAGCTGAACCTTCTTTGAAGGCCCCAAGGTACCGGTGCGCTTTCCTCCGGGGTAAACTGCCCTGTCGCACCACGCACAGCAGGCATGAGCCTCTTTCTCGCTCACACTCGCGGTAACATTCTTGTGGAGAGGGGTGTTACGTAAGCGCGACATAGAAAGTGGTTCTGCGATGGTAACGTATGGAGGCCCCGCCCACGAGCTTCGCAGTGTCGTCAAACACCTGGGCTGACGAGTAAAGAGCTGCTAATGGGTGGGAACGGGCCAGTGAGCCGAGACGACGCATGAACAAGCAGGCTATAAAAGGCTCCACGCACCACCATCTCGCACGGCGTACAGCCCGAGCGCGCGCGCACCAAAGTAATTAAAGCGATTAGGACGAGGCGAACATTTCGCGTGACGAAAGAAGAATTGAGGCGACAGTGCGCAATAACGCGGCTTCTTTTTTGTAGGGCGTTTGCCACGTGGCATAAACCATGACTTCGTAAAGAACCTTATTTCGTAACCTGTGTCGAAGGTGGGCGGTTCACCGCCTCCCTACTTCTTCCCAGTGGAATCAGGCCGTTCAGGTGAAACACGCGGAACGCGAGGAAAATTTCGCATTATGTATGAGGAACCAGCTCCGCAGTGCTTCCATGGAGCGCCGCCATGCTGGACACGGCCGGTAACATTTCGCAGCAAAAGAACGAATAAAAATAATCAACGGAACGATACCGCCGTGCGAGATGGTGAAACGAGCAAAGCCTTCCAGTCAAGCAGTCCACTTAGTCAAAAACTTAAACTGCACGAAGGACGGAACACCAGAAGTATAAGGAGACAGAACGAGCAGTTTAAAGGCAGTCTACTTCTGGTGTTCTGTCCTTTGCGCAGGTTGAAGGGACCCTGAAACGGTTTTGACGATTTTGTGCAAATATGGTGATCAGGTGGAGCAAGCTATTAGGATCATTAGAGGACACATTTCAGCGCTGTGCGTAGTCTGTAATTTACAATGAAGTTTTGAACACGCGCATCGCATAAGATCGCAGCGGCTCGCCAAAAGGCGTTTCCAAACGCCCCCGCCATCGAACGATGGATGGGGAGGCCGCTAATTGGCCCCTAACCAGTGACATGCACGTAATTTCCCCAACCGAACTGCTAACAACGTGCTCATACAACGTGCTCCTTCGTTTCAGCCAACGGTATCGTCGTGGCATCTGGCGGCGTACACAGAGTCGCCGGCGCTCTGTTACAGAGGCTAGCACTACAGTGTACTAGAAGGGGCAGTGAAGCGGGCGGAGGCGGCGACACACAGTGATGTTCCGTGCAGGGAATTTTTCCTTTTTCAGGGAATTTTCGACCGTCATTTTGGACCAAAGGGAAAAAGGGAATCTTCGCAATATTGTTGGGAATTTCGGAGGTGAAGACATATCCTTATAATGTTCGAAACGCTTCTGTTACGGGGCACTGTCGGCTTCTCCAATCGTTCCCGGGGCAAGTATCACGCAAAATCATAGCCTTTAAGATTCGTTCCTATTTCACGAAGTGTCTTTTTGTTTCCCCCGGGAGGTAGGCTCGAAATCCGTATATGCGCTCTGTATTTACAGCACATGAGCTCCTAGATTGTAGATCGCCATCGTAGCACACCCTAGTGGAAGCCATTATTTTTTCACCAGAAGTTTGCATCTATGTGTGCGACAAGCCAGAAGCTTTCAGCAACAAAAACAATAATAATAGCACACTTCATTTTATACAGCTTCCGTGTGTACACAAACGGGTATGTACGACATTTCTTCTGCGTGGCATACCCACAAAGGACAGAAAGTTGAGCGAGTTGGTAACAGTCCATAATCAAAAGAAGAGGCGTGCAGGACACGGACACAAGAAGAGCAGTGAACAACACGAACGCCGGCGTTCGTGTTGTTCACTGCTCTTCTTGTGTCCGTGTCCTGCACGCCTCTTCTTTTGATTATACCCATAAAGACAGCTCGAAGGTAGCTTCCGCGTAGTCTCGGAGGCAATGCTTTGAGGTGCGCAGGAGCAGAAGCTCGAAAAGACAGAACGATAGCAAGAGCCGGAAACACGCCAAACACGCATATATGCATACATATTTGTGCAGGGAAATATGCGGGTATTTTTAGCGACGCATGCAGTGAAAAATGCCAGAAATCGGGAATTTTCATGCCTCGGAAAGGGAACTCTTCGGCGCAGGAAGGAACATCACTGGCGACACATAGGGGCAGCTCACGCTTGCAATGGCGAACGATGCGGCCGCGCTGCAATCGCCCATTATTGAACGCGGTTGCCTTGGTTGCCTCGTGTTGCTGGTTCTTTGGCTGGAATGCGCGCTTCTTTGTAAGTTATTCTCCCGATTTTCTCTCAAGTTACGGTGCTATATTGTGGCGCTCACAGGGTACTCTCGAAGCAAACAAACGGTGATGGTTTCGTTGTTTAAAGCGCCTGAAGATCCGGAGAGAAGAAGCGTTTGGGAACGACCATAGAGTTTCCTACTAAAATACTAGAGGGAAAACTGGCGCTAGTGTCTATGGGAGTTTCAAACAAGGCGGTGGAGCCAGCATGGGAATGATGGGTATGACATGGATTTGCCTAGTCTTCGTTCTTCTGGCTTCATATCGCTTTGCGACTTCAAAAAAAATAGGTTGTTTATGATAAAATATTCCACTAAAACAGAAGATTTTGGAATAACTGTGTGCATGCGCAGGTACTAGTTGGTTTTTCGCGGTTAGAAATATACTGAGCGCTCAGAAATTTAGCAATATTGTGCGATATGGCAATGTTGCCTCCTCTGCTTGTGCCCAGGTTTAGCAGCGTCCGCACAGGAGATGGAGTTGTGTTCGAACTTAAAATAAAGATATTTGCTCTTGTAAGTTACGCGTTGGCATTTTCAAGTATGTAAAAGGCAGATGTGTCTTCTAAATGTAACAAGTGGGCTTTCGCTCGCTTCTTTTAGTGCAGGGCAAGTGCTCCACTGTATTTTTACAAATTATATGCATGGGTCAAGCCCCTGCGCGAGGCCGTAGCAGGAGCGCAGTATTGCCCATCGCTTGGTGCTGGTTTTGTGAAAAAAATGTTAAATAAACAACCGTGCCGCTAAATTCCATCCGAAACTGCGCCTGAGATTTGATGTGAGCTGACATTTTGAGCGTCGTCCGCAGGTGCGTCTGTCTGTCGTCCACTGGGCGTCTACTACGCGCGATAACTCTGCGCCTGCTTGGCGCGTTCGGTCGGCGTTGATTAATCAGACAGCGGAATTGAAATGCCGTGGTACAAGATATACAAAGAGCCTTCTGGCAAGGCATGTATGTCAGCCGTGAAAGTGACCCTACGGTTACAGATTCTATCGCATCTCATACAAAAGAAAAGAAAGGAAACAGCAAAACCGCATCAATAAGGTTTGCGAGACGCAGCACGAATATTTCTAAAGTAGGGTAAAATAGCGCTGCAAATAATGTGTAACCATCCATCAACAAACACAACAACGAAACACCGCATATCACCTCATCACTGCAAACGACTTTGGTACATGCGACAGTCTGATGGTCTCTAGCAGTAAAGCCAGTAAAGCGTGCACTACAGCCGCTGCCTTCGTCGCGTGATGAAAAAATGAAGTAACGTCACTCGCGTCACTGAAGTTACAAAAACAGGAATAAACAAATCCACCAAAGCGTTTGAAGCCGCAGGCACGAAGGCTAGACAAATCCATGTCATACCCATCATTCCCATGGCATCTTCAGGATCACAGCGTCAGTTTTCCCTCTAGTATTTTAGTTGGAAACTGTATGGGAACGACATTTGCGCAGAGGCGACCAAGGAACAACACCGTATTCCGAGGCGTGTGAGCTGCATTTTGAGCAGCGCTTCATCGTTCGGGACTATGTGTAATTCATCAACGGCACGGGTGCTACGGATTCCTCATGTGAATGCCGACGCTAACACCCGACCACGACCTCCAGAAGGTCGTGCACCCGATGCAGTTCCCACCATCCTGCCCAACTTTGCCCCGTACTTGAGCAAGCGCTTGCCTCCTGAGAGGAACGCGAGGAACAGGATGTTGTGCCACGAAAAAGGCGACGGCTGTCAACTACGGACGAGCCAGATGTGCGGGAATGGTCTCCTTCTAGCGGGTCTGGTGTCCTCAACGAGCGCACGACGAACGACGACGCCCTTGGAGCGATTGCAACATCGAGAGATGTGAAACTTCCCAACAGGTACTGGACATTTCACAAACTGCGGAATGTTGACGGTGCTTGCTTCACGTCTTGTTCACTGAATGCTTCCACGGGTGAAGTGAAAGTAGAAAAGGCAGTGTGTTTTACTGTGAACTCTGACCGTGGTACCGACGGTGGTATTCACTCGAGAACTTTCGTTCCAGGGAAATCCGTAGCAGAGGCTGCTGTTGTTACGATGCTGGACACCAGAAGCCGTACGGAACCAAGCATCTCTACTGCACTTATGCAAGGGTGTGAGAACTTAAGCTAAATCGTTGACAGATAACATTACTACGAATTTGCAACGCCAGCTTGAGTTGAAGTCGGGATCACTTTTTAGTGTCAAGTGCCTTGGAAGCATGACAAAAGAGGGAACGCCCTGATTCAGCTGTTAGTATTTCAGAAAGGCCCTCATCAGAAGGCAGTCGCGGATCAGGAAAAGACACAAGATACCAAGGGCCTGCAGCAGCACTGTGAAAAAGCTGAAGGTGTGCGCCCGCAAGAACAAGAGGCTCATGGTGAGGCAAAAGATGTTCGTAGGCTGAAGGAAGAATCTGCTGCGACTGCTGAAGAAGTATTGACAGCAAAGATAAACTTATTGTCACTAAAACAACTTGCCGTCAGGCAGTGTTTCGAAGCAGCGAAAAGGAAGAGCACTTGCGGGATGCAGTACGATGAAGAATGGATGCTGGAATGCATTCTGCTTAAGATAAGAAGCCGGAATGTGTACCAGTATATGAGAAAGCAAAACACCCTGGCTCTTCCAAGTGAGACAACCATACGAAAATACACTGCCCAATACAGAACTGGCTGTGGTTTCAATGAAAAGATGTTGAGCGCGCTAAGAAAGAAAGTGGCTCAATTTGAGAGCTTCCATCGAGATGGAGGTTTTTTGTTTATATAAAGAAGTTACCTAAAAATCGGTCAGTAAGTGCAGATGGAAAAATTGAAAGCTTCGTCGACTTAGCGCAGTACACACCTAAAAGAGCAGCACTCACTCCTGTGCAATCACGGGCTTGTTGTGATGATTTTGCCCCTTGTGGGTAGCTGGACACAGGTGCTTGGGACATTTGCGAGCCACGAGAGCGTAAAGGGCGACCTTTTAGCCAAGGTTGTCCTTGAGGCGAAAGTGCTAGCGTAGAAAGCAGGTTTGTTTGTAGATTTTCTGACCTGTGATGCGGCAACCTAGAATAGAGCGATGAGGAGAATGTTCAACAATCATGCGTCAACAAAGAAAATTGTGTGCGAGGCAGTGCACCATAGTGATATAAATCGCTTTCTCCACTTTTTCTCGGACTTTCCGCACCTTGTAAAGAATGTGCGCAATCGACTTGAACACCTCATTTAACACACCTGACGGGGAAGTTTCACTGCAGTTTGTGAAAGAAGCGGTCATACTTGACGGCGATTCGGTCACCCTGAAAGCGATGCCATGTATTACCGCCGTTCATTTAATGGCCAATAATTTTGAGAAAATGAAGGCCAGTTACGCATTTCAGATACTTGGAGACTGTCAACTCAGAGCCTTTTTCTTTACCGTACACAGCTGCAAAGACGTTTTGGGAACTTCGATGCCACGGAAAAGTTTTTTTAAAAGGATGAAAGCACTGGTCACTATTATGACTGGCAGATACACTGCAGAAGCCGTCCAGCCCAACTGTCCTAGTGTAGAGGTTATAAAGGAAGTGCTTGAGTTCCTTAGCGAGTGGGAGGACCACACAGAAAAAAAGCAGTTCCTCAGCCAATCCACAGCAGAAGGACTAGAGTAACCCTTACAAGCGCGCTTGAGCTCCTCAGCTACCGGCACAAGAAAGTGGGATACACTTATTTGATGACATCTAGACTCAGCCAAGACAAAGCTGAGAATTTTTTTGGAATTGTAAGGATGTCTTCAGGCTGAAATACACACCCTACCCCACACCTTCCTCACAGTAAACTGCCTGTCGTTCTATAACCTTGCCCATAGCATAACAATTCAACTGCAGATACAATCAGCTCAATCCTCAGCATTGAAGACAGCGAATTAAAAGGCAAGAAGAAACTAATGGACCTAGTCAACTCGTACTTGAACAAGCAGGCACCTGGCACCGATTCGACGTTAGGAAATGTTGCAAAGCATCTATACAATGTGAGAAGAAGCGACTCGAGGCTGACATGTCACCTTGCCGGCTATGTTGCCAAGTAAATCTTACCAAGCAATTGCCCTGTTTGCAATGACTGCCTTCTTCCAGCACAAGATGGGTGCCGCATGCCTGCAGCAGAATTCATCAAGCACAACGACCTGGGTGGCTTGCATCGCCCCTCACTTGAACTGCTTAAGTTCATCTCACGTCTTGAAGATATGTTTAGTAACTGTTTCAGTGGACGCAGACTTGATAGTGGGAGGGTTATCGATGTATTGCACATGATTAATCATGCTTCTCCATTGCAGGTTGGCTGCGAAATTCATGCTAAGAGTCTAACAGCAAGCATTGTTGGGTTTTACGTTAATATGGGACTGCAATCTTTTGATAAAGGCGAAAATAAGTCCTATCTGCTGAGAAAACGTAATTAACCAATCACCTCAAACTAAGCAGGCTAAGCTAGGTGCATGGCATCTCTCTCAACCTGTATTGTACTTTTGCCTTCCACACTGACTCTGTTTATTTTCTCGTTAGTTTTGTGAATTTACCGAAACCAAGTAAGTGGCTTCCCTTTTGTAAAACAGTCGAGTTCTATCCATTGCTAGGGTAATGCTATCATTGCATTAATGTAAAAAACCATTTCATATATCAGTGTTCTGTGCCCTACTGTCTCACGTGTGTTCTCATATTCTGTGATACATTGTCACCATTATGTCACAGATTACAGGCATGACCTTGTCTCCATTTTGTGAAATGTTATAGCTTGTTTAAATGCTTGCCGAAGCAGGGTCACTAAAATAGAATCAGCTTCTTTGCCAGTTCAAGGAAGTTCCGCCCCGCCACGGTGGTCTAGCGGCTAAGGTACTCGGCTGCTGATCCGAGGGTCGCGGGATCGAATCCCGGCCGCGGCGGCTGCATTTCGATGGAGGCGAAATGTTGAGGCCCGTGTACTGTGCGATGTCAGTGCACGTTAAAGAACCCCAGGTGGTCGAAATTTCCGGAGCCCTCCACTACGGCGTCTCTCATAATCAGAACTGGTTTTGGGACGTAAAACCCCACAAAACAACAACAAGGAAGTTCCCACTTGACTTTCCACATAAATGCTGTGCTAGTCCTACTTTTCAGGTAAATTGTGCTTGCCTTGCGCTTGGGACATGATTTCTACAGGTGAATTTCAGTGAACTTTTCAAAAAAAAAAAAACTGTTGCTATGGGCGTATGTGACTGTTGAAATTCGTGCACGAATGTTTTAATTATTGCTGCTTCAGCAACGAGTCCACCTGATTGTGCGCGACGTTATCCCATTCGCGCCATCATATATTTTTTCTTTTTTTCAGGCATTTCCTACTATGCCATTGACACGTGTCGCAAAGAGAACGAACGCGCTATGTAAATGTTTAGTTTAAACTTACTTTCATAGTCGCAGGGACTAGCTACGTTTAATTATCCTCTCACATGGCACCCCACTGGGATAACCCCAAATGCGAATCTACGCACTCGCGATCTGAGACTCGTCTGAGCTTTCAAGCTCTAGAAGCTAAACCAACTCGATCATAATTGCTGAAAGGGTTCAAAGTGTTCGAATGGAACTCAAAGGAAAGCGGCGAGTGCATTCGCAAAATGCTTTCGCATCTGTGGGAAAACCAATGTGTCTTGTACTTTCGGGTCCTCAGCAGATTATGCAGGCTATAGAAACGAAGTGCTTACGCGCAAACCTCTGAACCATATAAGACAGCGCGCGCCAAGCACATGCGAGCGTCGCAATCGAGGCTACGTTTCGCCTGCTCCTCTTCAATGGTGGTCAACCGCAGTGCCGCCGCTACTGACGACGCCGCCGGAGTCACGCGGAGGCTGCCGCCCGCTTCACTGCCCTCTTCCAGTACACTGTACTAGCACTGCCGAGGGCGGCGACCTCAGTAATGATATCGGGGCGCTATGTCGCTTCGGAGGTCTCGACAGAGTGGCTGACGCGGGAGACGCAGTAGTCGCTAGCGCACACTGCGCAGCTGATCGAGTTTAGGAGGAACAGCAGTGGTAAGGAGGAAGGCGACAGAAATAAGCCCATAGCTGCCTTAGCGCATGGTGCTCCGCTTTATTTATGATGGGAATGGTTTCACAATTGTGTTGCCTAATCAGTGACGCAATGTCAAAAAACGTTTCAGGGACCCTTTAAGTCTTCGACTAAGCGTATTGCCCACTAGACCCAACTGTACCTTATATACCTAGCAGTCCACTGTCGTGTTTATAAAAAGTAGCGAGAAAAGGTAGAAACGGCAGTAGTGACTCCTTCCATGAGCTCTTAACTGCGTTCTGCTGGCGTGTACCGCCGTAGAAACACACAGAAGGGAAGCAGGGAGGCATCCGCCACTGCCGCCGGGTACCTACCGGTAAAATAGGGACAAGCGCGGCCTGGTGCTTGGCAGAAGGAAGGTACCGTACGCTTGCGAGGTCGCCCACCCTTGTGGGAAATGGGCGCCATGGGACCACCCGACTTATAAATAAGGTCATTCCTCTTTTTCTTGTTGTCATTACCACCTAAGTCTCAGGACCGGTTAAAGTTATTACTCGCGTACGTGACAGCCTTGTGAACGCTGCCACTCTAATGGCCATAGTATATGAATGCTGCCACTCTGATGGCCATAGTAAAGGAACAGAACAAACAGAAAAATTATTAACAGCGCGTATATTTTATGCTGACCAAGCTGGGAGTCACACCACGTTCACCCCAGGTACATCATCGTCATCTTTCTCGGTTGTCTCCCAGATCCCTGTAACCGCACTTCCGACTGCAGGTAGACATTCAGCGTCCTGAAGCTTCACGTAACATAACCCCCCCCCCCCCCCCCACCTCGCGCCGCGGAAGCGCCGGCGCGGCGCGCCTATGCAGGCCTTGCTAAAGGCGGGTGGTAACGTTTGAGCTTCGAGACATGCACGACATCATGTGGTATTAGTAGCATTATTACGAATGCGCGCGATACGAATGCGTAGCGGGATTCTCGTGCAATTTCTTAAGTGACCTCTGTCAGTCGTCGAAGGACACGGCAGGAGCCTGAATATCGAGATAGCAGCTTCTCGGAAAGTCCGGGACGTCGTGTTTGGGACCTAGAGGAAAACGAGCGAGTCCGTAAGAAAGCGTTCGTCGCGATGCCGCTGGTCGTAGTATCGCTTCTGGGCCTCTTGAGACGTCATCAATCTGCGACGGGCAAGCTGGCGGGCATGGTCAGCCCGGGTAATCGCGTAGCCGGCGTAAGCAATGTTCGAAGGTGGAGCTGATGGAAGGGACGTGCCCAACGACAAAGTTGATTCACGGCCGTACAAGACATAGAATGAACCAGGTAACATGAACAAGGGGCCAAGACATGAACAAGGTGCCGGAGTCCGCTGAAATAGACACTCGGCATTGTACCTGCAGACCGGTTCACGTTACCAGGTGTCGCCTGAATGTGGCACGTCACTAGCGTGACCCCTTGGCCTAAAGAACCGGAAAAAGAAGAGAAAGGAAGGAAGAGAGAGAAAAGAAACAAAAAGGCCTTATAAGCACTGCTGCTGTCAGGTGCCCTCCAGTTAGGCTGGCTAGAATGGGGAGCTGTGACGACCGGCTTCCAGTGGCTGGCCCAAATACGCGTTCCTGTCGCGCGGTGGTGCTGCCGGCGGGGGCTCCGTGCCTTCCTCGCGTCGACTGCTTACCTCCGTGCGAGCAAATGATTCGGCCGCGCTCTACTTTTCCGCTGTAGTGCTTTAGATGCTGACGGGCGTATTTATTTTGTATTGTAGACGTCGATATAATTTTATGAAATACTTGACTGCTTTGATTTCACGTGTAATCTACAAGCGCCGACCACGCAACCGATACAGAGAGCGGGTATTCGCGGGCAGGGCCTCGTCATGCGAAAAGTAGTGTAGAGGAGTTGCTACCGAATACCAGAAGGTTGGAATAACCCTGTATGTGTGGATTGCAGGTTACTTATACATTTTCTATTGTAATGGTACTTTAATGAAAGGAAGTAAGTGCAATTTTTCCTTAATGTAGTAGAAGATTGCAATAAAGTACAAGGCTGGTAGTTTGATAAACGTTTATTGGAAACAATTCAAAGCATAGCGCAGAGCATTGAGTGCAGCTCTTGCGCTGTCCGGTGCGCTCCTGTCGGTCCTTGAAAATCCGAGTGAGGGAGTGTGATTTTCGTGCCGGACCGTACCCACATCCGCAGCAGGTCTCCAAGGTGAACAGCCTCTAGTCGATAGACCAATGTAGGTAAGGGAAGTCGGCAAAACGGATCCGTAACCTTGGGAAAAGGATTGGCTCTGAGGGCTGAGCCGGTAGGGCTGGGGTCCAGAAACAGGAACGGCACTGCACCGGGACTGGGCAAGGCGCGCCGCCGTAAAAAGCGGTGCGGCCGAGCCCGGACCCGCGTCGGGACCTTCCTGTGGAAAGCCACAGCTGTGCATTTTCCGTGGGCTTCGCGTCTGCGGTTCTTGCTTCGGCCGGCAGAAAACAGCCAACTCAGAACTGGCACGGACCGGGGGTATCCGACTGACAAGCTTGGGAACTTTAAGCAAAGGCTTGTCAAAAAAGAGAGGCCGGTGCAGTCGCATCGGCCTCTCGTCTTTTTTTCTGTGTGAGCATATGGTGGACGTGTCCTAAGGCGAGCTCGACAAAGGAAGGCTGAAGGGGCGGCCTCGTCTTTGCTAGTGAATGTGGGCAAGCAGGTGTCCTAAGGCAACACGGGAGGCCGGTGGAGCTGGGCCGGCCTCTCCTCTTTGTGTGAGCAGAGGTGTCGTAAGGTGAGCTCAATAGAGAGGCTGACGGAGAGGCCTCGTCTTTGAGCATGTGGGCAAGCAGCTAAGGCGAGCTTGTCATGGAGGGCTTAACCTTCTTGGCTCTATTTTCAATAGCCCGCTGGTTCAGCCCTTTGAGCAGAAAATGAACACGTGTAAAAAAATCCCTCACTATACGTTTCAGTACCTGCGTGTAGTGCTAAAAGCCCTAGTTAGCCTATCTAGGGTTTTAATTAGGCTAAATAGATGGAGTGACGGGTAAAGAAGTCCTCGCATGTCCCACTGTTTGCAAGTTTCTGCTGGCAATTTGTGCGACACAGTTTCCCGCGTAACACGGCATTCATCTTTGCAAGCGCCACAATGAGTTGAAAAGATGCGCTTCCTGGCTACATACCCCGCAATGTAATAAATCAGGCGGTCATCATTGTATTGTTCTACATACTGTTTTCAAATTCATCCTTGCAGGCAAGTGCACGAAAGAGAGAGAGTCTTTCTCCGTAGGACTTACAGCCGCCGTCGCAACCTGGCACAAAGCACCACCTTTGCGTTTTTTTTTTCCGTCAACTGGCATTCTGATCAGGGCGTTTCAGAAAACAACATTCGCTGCCACCGTATCCTTTAAAGCATCAGGAAACGCAAGAAAAACAGGCCGTACTTCACTGAGCGCGAGAGCTAACTTGCGCTGGTCTGTTACCCACGAAACACGAGCAGCACATGCTCACAGTCGGCACATACCAGCGGCGCCCCCGACTGACGCGCCGAATTTCTCCCCCAGCGGCAAGAACGCGCAGTGGGGCCTCGCTAGGAAGCGATGGCGCCGCGGCGGTCGTCACACCTCCCCATTCTAGCCACCCTACTCCAGTCACGCCTGAAGAAGGCTATGAGTGGGACCCGAAACGTCGAGCTTTTTTCATCAAGTAAACAGTTTTTACGTTTCGCATTTGGTTGGTGTCCCCCCTTTTTTCACCTTTAATTTCGTCCCAGCCAGACAGACCTCTGTCAAATGTTCACATTTAAATGTACTTAACGTCAACGTTGGTTGGATATAGAGAAGGCGTGTTTTATTAAATCGGAGATTTCTGTAGGTTCAAAGGTCGCCCCTATTCTCAGTGATGTTTACTTGAGCAAGTTTGACTGCCGTTTAAAAGAGGCTTTAAGTGACCACGTCATCAGGGTATTTCGGTATGCTGACGATTACTTGATTTTTTGTAGTAAGTATTATTTTGAATCCGTCGTCACCTACGTAAGCGATCAATTTAAACTTGATGGAGAGGGTCTAAGGTTTACGAGAGAACTGCCTGAAAGAAACGTAATACCATTTCTAGATATCGCCTTGTCGTTTGTGCAGAATCACGTGTGTTGGCAGTATTCCCCTAGAGCATCTAAGCCGTTGTGAAACTTTCGCTCCAAGCATTCGAAAGTAGTAAAAGAAAGGAATAGCCTTGTCTTGTTTAAAGTCAGCCCTATCGAAGTCATGCGTGCACCGTTTGACCATTAGCTTTAATGGTCAAACGTTGCACGCACGAGCGCCTTTTAGGAGCCTGTTACCCTACACTATAGCCATAGCCACAGTAGCCGAGCGTCTGAAGAAGTCGATTTCGACCGGAACGAATGCTGTAGCAGTGAGTACCATTAACAACAAAGGAGTCCTGAGTATTCCGTATATCCACGCACTTTCGCACAAGCTTAAAGGGGCCCTGCGACACTTTTTCAACTGCCATCTGCAGTACTGCAGTGTGTGTAGGTTCGAATGCTGAGATGAACGCAAAAAGAATTGTGCAAATGTGGTCTAGAACTGGAGTTATTAGCCCTCGAAGTTCAAAACACGAGCAGACAGCATGAAACCAACATTCCCTTTCGTATTTCGCTCTCCCGCTGACGTCAATGGAGGCGTCCAATAGCAACGCGCGTCTTATAGAGCGACACCGGAAGACACCGGGAGAGTGTGGTAGCTCAGCTCGTTGTTTCGCCGCGCCTGCAATAGATGGCGTGACGCGCAGTCCAAATACGGCGGCACGCGTCGAACTCGCGTTGTTCTTAGTGGACGTGCCATATGGACGCGCAAACCATAGCACAGCGCGCCTAGTGTCGTTTTGCAAGTAATGTCAGATACTTGCTTTCTTTCTTGCGAAGCATAAAAGCTATTTTAGTATATTTTGCTACTGAAAAGCGCGACCAAGCAGACACCACACGTGTGTGACAGGCACCTTGGAGCGTCAAGACAATCAGGACGCCCAGCCTGGCCCCGCCAATGTCGTCGCTCCATGTCACTTCCAGTAAAAAAATATCCGTTGTGTGTCGCCTCAGTTCAAACGGGAATCGATTTTGGGCGGTTTGTTCGCTGAAATAAAATTATAGCCACTTTGCTTTCGGCGTTTCTACTCCCTCTGCGACATCCCCGCGTGCAAGAGTTCTAGAATCAGTGATAAAAACGGCCTGCTCAATTTGTGTCCCAGGGCCCCTTTAAGGGAAGTAGATATGGGTTAATATCGTGTTTACGGCTCCTAATAAATTAGGTAGGGTTTGTGCTGTCGTGCATAGAAGAAATGAGCTGATGGAAGGAAAGAAGGGAACAGATATCTGTCAGGTCAAGCACACAGCCAAAAATAATTTTACCGACTGTCGCATGGGTGTGGTTTATAAGATTCCTTTTCGCTGCGGACATTTTTATGTAGGGAAAACTGCGCGTTGTATTAATCAAAGATTAAATGAACATAGAAGGTCACTATCAGGTGGAACGCCGACTAATTTATCTTTGCACTGCCAGGTCTGTAACTGCACGCCGAAGTTAGACGAATGCAAGATAGTGTACAGACATAAGAATAAAGAAACGCGTTTAATGGTCGAGGCCTGGCAAATCAGTATTTCTGGAAGTGCGTGCGTAAGTCAGGCGTCGATTAGCTCAAGCAAAGAGATAGAATGCCTTGGCAGTTGTCTATCGTGTAGATCGGCAGGTATAACCGTTTGACAGGTGGCGGTACCGTTCCTGAGCATGCGCAGATAAGTTTCGTGTCTTCTTTCTTTTTCGCCTCTGTGCTCTACTTCAGTTGATAGTCGGCGATCGTGTTGTTCACTTCCCCTTGTGTCCGTGTCATGCACGCCTCTTCTTTTGACTCAATTTAAGCTGAACACTCTTAGTTAGCCTCCGAGTTTCTGCCCCGCTTGTGAGTACCGGTAGGATACAGCTGTTATCCACTTTCTTCTTCAGAGACAACGGTAGGCTACCATTCATTATCTGACAATGCTTGCCGAATGAACTCCACGCCACTCTTATCCACCTAATTATCTCAGCCCCATGTTTCGGATCAGGGGTCACTACCTGGCCTAAGTAGAGCTATTCAGTTAGCACTTCCAATGCCTCGCCAGCTATCTGAAACTGCTGTTCTCGCCTGTGGCTACTCATCATACTTTAGTTTTGAGCATGTTAATTTTCAGGCCCACCGCTCTACTTTCCCTGTTTAGGTCAGCAAGCATGCTTTGTTGTTCATCTCCCGATTTACTTATCAAGGCAATGTCATCAGCGAATCCGAGGTTACTGAGGTATTCACCGTTAACCCTTCCACCCACCTGTTCCCAATCCAATATTCTAAATACCTTTTGTAAACATGCGGCGAATAACATTGGAGAGCAGAAGGGCACGCATTTGGGCTGGTTGGTTCATGATTGCAGGAAGACAAAACTAACCGTTCTGACGAAACTAGTCATGCTAACCGTTCTGGCTCTCAGCCTGCGGCTGCCATAATTCTTGACGTATTCCGCCCTGAATCAAGTTTTCTTTACTTGACCACGGAGAACCCGTCAGACAGCAAACTCCGATATCTAGACTTGGAACTCTTGTTCTCAGATAACCACGTTTGTTGGCACTATGCTCCTCGGTCCCGCAAGGGTCTCCTTCCCCTTTCCTCTGCACACTCCGAGATGGTGAAGCGCGGCATTGCAAAAGCCTGTATGAAGGCGGCACTTGTTAGGTCTTGTTACCTCCAAGTACCGGCTAGCTTGGAGTAACAAGTGTCGCAGGTTGAAGCCCACGGGTTCCCCTGAAATGCTGTTATCTAGCATTGCTGAAAGTCTCGTAGCGGGATTAAAGAACAGCCAACCGGCAGTGGCACAACAGCAGGACGACTCGCAGAAAATGGTCGCATGATCGCTGTTATTCCGTATGTCCGTAAGGCTTCCCATAACCTAAAGAAAGTTGTCAGCAAAACAGGCGTTAGCTTGATGTTCAAAGCCCGTAACAAGCTAGGTAACATGTGTCGACAGGTGAACCGTGACGTTAAGGCCACAATAAGTCGCAGGAAGCATAGGGAGCCTTTTCTAAAAAATTGTCGCGACTCTATTATTTACAAGATTCCCCTTTCTTGTGGCCGTTTTATATTGGGAAAACTGGCCGGTGTGTTACTGTACGCATGGGTGAGCACGCGAACAAAGTTAAAAAGAAGGCCACTGGTAGCCAACTATCGTTACATTGCAATGAATGCGGCTGCAAGCCATCTTTCAGAAATGCGATTTTCCTGTCTAAGTACCGGGATGGACGTGCTCGACTTGTATCGAAGGTCTATCACATCCATAGTAGTGGAGAAGCATGCATTAGCCTACCCTCCATTTCCCTTCTTTCGAAGGAGATATCGTACCTGAGTTGTTAAAATTGAAGATATGCAGCTGCACATCCATAGTAGTGGAGAAGCATGAGTTAGCCTACCCTCCATTTCCCTTCTTTCGAAAGAGATATCGTAGCTGAGTTGTTAAAATTGAAGATATGCAGCTGCGCATCCGTAGTAGTTGAGAAGCATGAGTTAGCCTTCCCTCCATCTCCCTTCTTTCGAAGGAGATATCGTACCTGAGTTGTTAAAATTGAAGATATGCAGCTGCACATCCATAGTAGTGGAGAAGCATGAGTTAGCCTACCCTCCATTTCCCTTCTTTCGAAGGAGATATCGTACCTGAGTTGTTAAAATTGAAGATATGCAGCTGCACATCCGTAGTAGTGGAGAAGCATGAGTTAGCCTACCCTCCATTTCCCTTCTTTCGAAGGAGATATCGTACCCGAGTTGTTAAAATTGAAGATATGAAGCTTCCCATCCATAGTAGTGAAGCATGAGTTAGCCTACCCTCCATTTCCCTTCTTTCGAAAGAGATATCGTAGCTGAGTTGTTAAAATTGAAGATATGCAGCTGCACATCCATGGTAGTGGAGAAGCATGAGTTAGCCTACCCTCCATTTCCCTTCTTTCGAAGGAGATATCGTACCTGAGTTGTTAAAATTGAAGATATGCAGCTGCACATCCGTAGTAGTGGAGAAGCATGAGTGAGTCTACCCTCCATTTCCCTTCTTTCGAAGGAGATATCGTACCTGAGTTGTTAAAATTGAAAATATGCAGCTGCACATCCATAGTAGAGGAGAAGCATGAGTTAGCCTACCCTCCATTTCCCTTCTTTTGAAGGAGATATCGTACCTGAGTTGTTAAAATTGAAGATATGCAGCTGCACATCCACAGTAGTGGAGAAGCATGAGTTAGCCTACCGTCCATTTCCCTTCTTTCCAAGGAGATATCGTACCTGAGTTGTTAAAATTGAAGATAAGCAGCTCGATTCTGCGTATGCTGTTTTTGTTGGGACATTTCTTACTGATAGTGGCGGTGTACTTATGCACGACGATTGATGCAATAAACACATATGGTTGTTAGTCAGCGCCCGTGTCTGTGCTCTCTCTTTGTCCTGTTGTCCTGCGCTGTTTCGTCTTCGTGCAACATTGGAGAGGTTGTGTACTTTTGTCTTACACCCTTCCTTATTAGGTATTTTGCCGCTCTCCTTACAGACGACTATGGTGGCTGTGGAGCCGTTGTAGATATCTTCCATTATTCTTATGTAATGCTGGTATACACCCCGGTTCCGCAATGCCTGCATGACTGCTGAGGTATCGACTGGGTGAAATGTTTTCTCATAATCTATGAAGGTTACATATATGTGTTGGTTATACTCCGCGCATTTCTATATCACCTGATTGATGGTGTGAATATGGTCTACTGTTGAATAGCCTTTACGAAACCCAGCTTGTTCGTTAGGTTGACTGAAATCTAATGTGGCACGAATGCTGTTAGCGATTACCTTGATAAATACCTTGTAGACGACTGACAGTAAGCTAATTCGCGGGCAATTTTGAAGCTCTTGTGTCGCCTTTCTTATGGGTTAGGATGATGTTCGCACTCTTCCAAGACTCCACTATGCTCGCAGTCATGAAGCATTGCGTATACAGGCTTGCCAGCTTTTCTAGTATAATCTGCCCGCCATACTTTAAAAGATCTACTGGCAAATGTGCTCTGCGGAAACCCGTAAGGTGGATTTTTGTAGCCTTGTTCTACAAGCCAGATGGATACTAGTTTTGCCTTTCATACGTGATCTGCTGTCGTCTGATCCTCACCAGGTGACTTTACCACTTGCATCTCCTTGAAAGGTTTCATTACTTCTGTCATTATTGGTGGAATGTCAGCCTCCTATGCACAACTCCTCCTTCAATATTATGCTGGTATGGCGGCTACTGAAGAGATCTCTGTAGAGCTTCTCGGATTATTGTAACTGTCTCATCGCTATTCGTGCTGACATTACCTTGCTTCTCTCTTTATGCATACGTCTGACATTTGCCTATGCCTAGACGTCTCTTCACCGGTTCGAGGCTCCTTCCATTCTTTATAGCATGCTCAATCTTATCCATATTGCTACGGCACATACGCGAGTGTCTGTTATGGTTGGCCCAAAGAAGACGAAGACAAAGTGATAACCAAAGGCGGGCTGTTCTTGCGGTGCACGGTTATGGCGGAGCTTGTAAATACAATTGCATATAGCCTTATTTGTGCGTAACATCGTGGTGGAGGTGTGCGATCCCTGACCTCGCCACGGAGCTTCGCAGCGGCCGCTTTCTCGGAGCACCCACGATGGCTTCCGACGAACCGGCGCCACTACCCACCAATTCGTCTGCGATAACGCAAGTCACCATTACCACACCGCGAGATCCCGGCGTGTTCTCGGGCCGCGAAGGCGCAGAACGTGGAGGACTGGCTTACTCGGTACGAACGTGTAAGCACCACTAACAGGTGGGATCCCACTCTCCAGCTTGCAAATGTACTGTTCTTCCTTGACGGACCACCGCGAGCGTGGTTCGAAACTCACGAATCCGACATCACAAGCTGGCACAGTTTCAAGCAGAAACTGCGCGACGTGTTTGGTAACCCGCATGGTCGGCAGCTGGCTGCTAAGAAAGAACTGTCCACGCGGGTCCAAACATCTACTGAACCTTACGTCGTTTATATTCTGGACATCTTGGCTCTATGTCACATAGCCGACGTCAAAATGTGCGAGGCAGACAAGGTAGCCCACATTCTAAAAGGCATCGCTGACGACGCATTCCACCTACTCGTCTTCAACAATGCAACCACTGTTGACGACGTCATGAAAGAATGCTGTCTCTTGGCTAAAAGCCGGCGAATCGTCCATCAGTTCACCCGCTTGCCCAATAGTGCAGCGACGTCGTCATGTGAGGACGTTTCTCACGCGTCCACTAACTACGACAATGTTACACGCATCGTCCGGCGTTGATAGAGGCCGCCTGTCCTAATACGACCGACGTGAAGACCTCGCAACCTGCAGTACGGGTCTCGCTCATACAAGCCGTAGTTCGCGAGGAGATTACCAACATGGGTATTCATGCGGTGTCCTTGCCTCCACGCTCCGATGTCTGCCCTAACTTCGCGAGCACATCCCGTCCCGTATCAAGCTTTGCCCCTTCCCGGTATCGGAATCCAGCTGAATGGTGAACTGCTGACGACAAACCTATTTGCTTTCACTATAACCGCGTCGGACACATTTCCCGCTACTGCCAAAGCCACTGGACCCCATCCTGGAACAACATTATGCTTTCGTATGTCGGCTATCTTGCGCTTACTGAACTTCGGAGGCTCCGCCAGTTCTATTTTGTCAATTGCATCAGATACTGTCATGCCATGCCGTTTTCTGACCAAGTCCTTGGTCTCCTGGGAAAGTTTACTAATTGTCTGTATGCCAGTCTGAGCTCCTCCTTCTATAACACGCTCCGTGATAATGCGTGTGAGATTATCGCTGTCTTGCCTAGTGCAAATATATGCTTCCTCGGTTGTAGCTGAATATACGTCTTCCAGCGCTATCCTGAATACTTCGACTTTCCGTCTTACTGTTAGTTGATTGATCGGTTCATTTCGTATTGGCTTATTACGGTCCATCCTCACGTCTAGCCCAATTCGAGATCTCACCATTCTGTGGTCACTGCGCCTAACCCTGCCCAGCACTTACACATCCTGCATGATGCCAGGGTGATCGCATAGTATGAAGTCTATTTCATTTTTACGCTCACTATTCGGGCTTCTCCACGTACACTTCCGATTCTCCCGTTTACGAAAGAAGGTATTCATGATTCGGAGATTATTCCGCTCGGCCGAACTCGACTAAGTCCCCTCTCTCATTCCTACAAATCACGCCGTAGTTCCCGACTGCCTTTTCTCCAGCCTGCTTCTTGCCCACCTTAGTATAAGAATGGTGTATTCCGTCTTTACTTTAGCTATTGCCGATTCCACATCTTAATAGAAACGCTCAACAAGCTGGTCGTCATGGCTGGACGTAGGTGCATAGCGCTGTACTACCTTCAATTTCTACCTCTTATTAAACTTAATTGCAAGAACGGCTACCCTCTCAGTTAACGCTGTAATATTCCTCTATGTTTCCAGCAATGGTTTGGCTGACGAGAAATCCTATTCCTAGTTCTTTTTTCCACTAGATCACGGTAACATAGGACGTGCCCATCTTTTACATTGTCTGCTTACGGATGCAGAAATTAAATCAGCTCATCCACCAGAATAACTACGACTATTGCTGGTCACCTCGACATCTCCATTCAAAACAAATGATGCCTGAAGGTGCCCTGCCGCACTTCTTGTGCAGTCACAAAACGATGCGGAGCTGTCGTGGAGGCTCCTGTGACAATGTGTTTCATATATTAGGGACATTTAGCGTGTCCGGTATACCGCTATACGCAAGCGCTTCGCAGTAGAGCGGAATACCGGGCGTAAACAGCGCATTGGCAAACATGGCCGACTGACCAAAGTGTATGCCTTCCGCTTCGAATCTTTCAAGTGGTCGTCGCGCGCTCTGTAGCCCTTAAGTAACTAACTGACGGTTGTATTTGCCTTAGCTTTGTATCATGCAGCTTCGACAGTAAAGTATCCGTGATGATAAATCGCCGTTTCTGAGAGCCAGACTGAAATTATCGAAGCTGTAGGCTTAGCGAGTGGCTTCCAGAATCTCGGAGGACATATAACGTGGGTTTGCTTGTTCTGCTTATCCCGCATAGCTGGCGCCACTTCACTGCAAAAAACAACGCTACACGTTATCCGGTATCCGCTACACCTTTGCGTATACCGGTTTACCGGACACGCTAAATGTCCCTATTATCGCACTGCGTGCACCGCACAATTGGGCGGCCTTGTTGCAAATGCGCCTGGGAAGTGCCTCTTCTTTCAGCTTCCTTCGTTCAAATTCAACGCTTCATTTGCTCGTCTTGAGTTCATCAAATTAAGAGAATGCGTCTACCGGTCCTTAAGAACAACGAAAAATGTCAAGTGGCCTAATCGCTGCTGACAATTACGCAATGTCTTGAGAAGAACAGGAGGTTTGCAGCTGTATTGGAAACCAAATTGGAAATTGCGGGGTGGGTGCAGCGCAATATAATTTGCGCCACATGTTCACAGGAGCCTCAACGCCCGAATGGCCCCGTTTTCTGGCTATGTTCAAAAAGCTTTCCAGGGCCTCTTTAGAGGGACGCTACAGTGAAACAGTGAAGTGCTTTAGACTGATAGATCATTCTTACGGAACTGCACTCTCGTTAATTAAGCCAGTTTATGTTTAATATTAGAAGAGATAATCCAGCTCAGTTTCTTCTTGGAATCTGGTTTCAAAACATGGAGGAGACAGAACCCTATTCCTTTTTTTACCCCCGTTTCCTCGCCACATTGGCTCAGTCGAATTACATGAAATATGCCATGCTTGGTGTTTATTTATTTATTTATTTAAATACTATTGTGACGGAGACGCAAAAATGATGAAATGATTATTTACAGCGTTGGCGGAACAGACAAAATGGCTGAAGGCACCCACACGCACGCAAGCGTTTTAAGAACACTCGTCGTCGTTCTCACTTCGTAGGGCTCACTGTAATGGTTCGTAACACTATCAATGTCATTACGGCGTTACAGAGAGGAGTGATATTTACAAATTCATGAGGGCAGTCTTGAATGATGCATGATCAGCATCACTAGCGATGCAGTCGGGGAGGTGATTCCGTTCGGACGAAGTCTTCGGTAGTTAAGAATGGAAGTGCATGTTGGTCTGCCAGAATGGCACGTGAACTTTGTGCCTGTGATCAATGCGAGATGAAAGATAACATGGTGAGAAGAAGGTGCGTTAAAGCTGAGGATTTGTGAAAAGATTTTATGAAAATGACATAAGCGGGCCTGCTTCCTTCTGTTGGAAAGGGTGGGGAGGACTAGAGAATTTTTCATTGAAGCAATATTAGCAGTACGAAAATAATTAGCAACAATGAATCGAGCTGAGCATTTTGCATAGTTTTTAAGGCAGTTTGAAGGGTAGCAGTGTGACGGTCTCAGAGAGGAGCAGCGTACTAAACTTTAGACCAAACTAATGCTTTAAAAGAAGATGTTTGAACGAAGCTGGAGCCAAAGAAAAGTTGCGACGTAAAAAGCCCTGGTTGCGGTTCGCATTGTTATTGATGCAGCTGATTACGTTTTCCATGATAAATTGCTCTTTATGTGGACACCTAGGTATTTGTAAGTTGTGACGGAGGCCAAGTTAAGATTTGTAATTGTATAAAGAGGGGACATGCATTCAGTTGATGTTCGGGACAACCTAATTGTTTTACATTTGTTGACGTTTAATGTCATTGACCAAAGTGAACACCAGGATGTAATGCTATCAACATCAGATCGACGTTGTGAACAGCCATGAGGACTAGTAACTGCTCGGTAGAGGACGCAATCGTCAGCAAATAGCCTAATTGTGGATGAAACGCAGGTCGGAAGGTCATTAATGTAATAAGGGTCCATGAACCGAGCCTTGTGGTACACCTGATATGACAGATCAGTTGGGCGAGTTATGACCGTTGGCAGTTACATGCTGGGTTCTGTTAGATAAGAAGCACCTGATCCATTCGGGTCTAAATTAAGCGTGCTCAGTTTAAGTAGGAGCAGACGATGAGAAACAGTACCGAATGCTTTCTGGAAATCAACGAAAATGCACTGAATAATGGAACCGGTGTCAGATGCCGAAAATAGGTCGTCCGTAAACAGTAGTAGTTGGGTTCCACAAGTACAGTGCTTCCTAAAACCATGCTGAATGTTGTGGAAGAAGTTGTTCTGCTCGAAAAATTTGATTAGATTAGAGTATATGACATGTTCGAGAAGCTTACATGGTATACTCGTCAAAGTGATGGGTCTGTAGTTAGAAGAGTTTGTTGGTGCATCTGCTTTAGGGACAGGAATCGCCTTCCCCGCCTTCCAATCGTTGGGTAATGTAGCACGTGGTAATGACTGCGCAAAAATGCTGCGACAACATAACGGAACAATAACCTCATACTTAAAAATGAAAACGTCGGCACCTGGCCTGGATGGAAATCTATGCCAGGTGCCGACGTTTTTATTTTAAGTATGAAGTTGAAAAGCTCTAATTGGTCAATGATGATTAGTTACATTACAGGAAGATTAGATGCAGCCATAAATTCTAATATTTTGCAGTTGTCAGATGAAAACGGGTTTTTGAATACGGTCCTGCAAGGCTTCACAGCACCTGGCGCTTAGGATCGCTGAGCCAAGATCATTACAAAGTTAAATGTTTTTATTTTTTGGGCATTTCACAACGCTGCAGTACTTGCGAGGGTTCGACTGTAAAAGTGAAGGGAGTATATTGCGAAAGAATGTTTTGCAATTGCATATGATTATTTGTAATCTAACCTTGCGCTTTGATAAGCCACCCATCTCTGTGGTATCAGATGATACAGTGCTGCGGTAAAGTCGTTCATTTCGTAAGCGAAGAACTGATGATGTGAACCACGGAGAGCGGAAGGCAGGTCGAACAGTACGCGCGGGGACATAACGCTCTATGAGCGGGTTGATCTTATTTTTATACTGGCAGATCTCTTCTACAGAGAGTATGAAGCGCATTCCATGTAATGTTTCGTAAAGACTACAAATTCGGCAAACATAGCTACAAAATCAGTTTTAACATAATCTTTTTTTTCGTTTTAGTTGAACGCTGAGGACGCTGCGGCTGAAAAGCAGAAGTAAAATTCACAACGCGATGGTCACCAAGGCAAAGTAAGACGTGAATCGCTGAAGTGATACAAGCATTAGTTGTGAAAACTAAGTCAAGTGTACTTGAAGAAGATGCCGTGATTCGCTTGGGTTCAAAAAATAAAATCACTGCACTCGTTCATTAAATATTTGTTTTCAGCCGTATGACATACAGCCGTCCCATCCTCACTTTTTCAAATAATATGAGGAAAATTAAAGTCGCCCAATAAAAACAAAAATTCGAATTAGGATACCTCACAGATGCTGCATGCAGTCATGCAAGTTCTCGCAAAAGTTTGAGGAGCAGAGGGGTGGACAGCACACAAAACATCTTCATAACCACAGCGGACGCATGCGCTCGTACGAGTTCAAGTGATTAAGCAGTACGAATTATCGTACGAAATAAGCAGTACGAAATTTAGTCGAATATCGCGATAAGAACACCACCACCTGTCCTTGTTGTCCGGTCTGACCTGTAAAACTTGTAGCTGTTTTTACAGTGCAAAATTTGAGCATGGCAAACCTTGCTGGGCAACCAGTTTTCTGTTACTACCACTATGTCTGTGGAGCAGTCATCGATTAAAGAGGATAAATCATCACGTTTATTAAGTGCACTTCTAATATTAGTGAAAAATACAGAAACTTGTTCTGCGACACGTTTCGAAGAGTGGGATTGCTTGGAAAGGGGTGAATCATTGTTCTGATTATTGGAACGTGTCGGCAAGGGTGAGGACTCGAATTCCTGATTAAGGTCGTATACACTGTTATAGCTTAGTGAAAACTGCTTCGCGGGATCGAATCCCGGCCGCGGCGGCTGCATTTCCATGGAGGCGAAATGTTGACGCCCGTGTGCTGTGCGATGTCAGTGCACGTTAAAGAACCCCAGGTGGTCGAAATTTCCGGAGACCTCCACTATGGCGTCTCTCATAATCAGAGCTGGTTTTGGGACGTTAGACCCCACAAATCAAGCAATCAATCGAAAACTGCTGACCAGCCGAATTTCCGTACTCGTGAAGCTTTTTACGTGTGTGCCTAGTTTCTTTACAAAAATTCTCGCTTACGCCCACAATGGTACCCTTTAATTTGGCTTTGTTTGTCACAGCACTTTCGTTAATCTTGAAAGGAGAAAACTTCACTATTACGGGACGGCATATCTTGTTCGCGCACGAACAAAGTCTGTGCGCGCGTGAAATACCATAAGGAGGTAGCTAGACACCATGATTAAAAATAATCGAGCAAGCCTTAGTTTCTGACTGCGACCAAGTTTCGGCTGCGGCATCAGCTGTTCCCTAAAAGCTAAGGTTCTCACGCCGTGACCTATCCTCGGTGTCATTGAGGCGTGAACAGAGTTCAGCATTCACCACCCGAACAGCGTCACTTATATATTCCTGCAAGTTATCTGCCGTTTTACCCAATGAATTTACTCGAAGCTTCAGCAGCAAGCAATCTTGGGTTGATATCGGAGACAGTTTGCTCCAACATCGCCTGACTTCACTTCACCTCAAGAACTTTTTTTAATTCGTTATGGTGCGAGTCGCCATGGGCGTCCATTGCTTTAACAACTTTAGCTAATTCATCACGAAGACGAGAAGAATCGTTGGGACCTTGATTAGATTCAACATCCCACAACATAAGCAATAGCTTAGCAACATGAAAACATTCGCAGATACATAAGTAAAGAACACTTGGGCACGGTACGAGCAGTACACAGGTTATTTGATTTTTTAGAGCGGCATGAATGGAAATTACCAACCTGAATCAGAAGAAAAAACGGGGTTTCAGTCGACCGCATTGCTGCTGCTCGACCATGCCCACTGAAATCGCCCGTGTGACGACAGCTGCTTATAGACTCGTGGCTGTGTGATGACGTTCTCGATGTCACTCCCGGAGATTAGGGGGCCAGCGGCAGGCAGGCTGGGCGCAATATCCGTCACCGAACACTGCGACGCATGATCCGTAGTCGCAGCCGAAGAAGTGGTGCCCCCAAGAACACCCCTTCCCTCGAAGTGAGGTACTGCTGTGATGTGGCCGTTGCACCGTACAAGGATGGGACTGCCGCTGAACGTAAGTGGCTGCCGTTAGTTTGGCCTTAATTCTTGGCAAGTACACGAGGCCCGAACCGTCAGCCACTGGATCAGAAGAAAAAAAAAAGAAATATGGCTGATCCCCTGTTGTAGGAATCGGTATAAAACAAAAGTGGAATGACCGAACTGCACCGAACTGCGATTTCGGGGTAGGGTAACCTCAGTGAGAGCGCAGAGACTACCCTACCCACGCCGAACTATAGGTGTTCTTTGGTGCTATGATGATATTTCGCTGTACCGATTCTAGATGGCGGCACGGCCCCAGTCTACGGAAATCGCAACGAGAAGTAGAGAGATGGAGAAAGTTTAAATGAAGGATTATAAAGCGTGTACGGTGCTCCTTCTAACATGGCCAAGGATGGCTCGGTCGGTAGCGCGGCGGGCACCTTTCGTCGCGGTTTGAGCTATCGTGGATTCGATCCCGGCCGCGTTAGTGAAAATTTTTTTTGGTTTTTCTTTGTCATTGTTTATGTAAATTTACGGCGTCATATCTGTTACGGTAGTTATGTATAATGACGTAGTAAATCCGTGGTGGACCCCGGCATAAAACACTTTCGTGTTAAAAAACGGGCTTTTAGTCGGACCCCTGCTCGACCATACCCATCTGTTACAGGGCCGTCACTGAAGCGTCACCGGCGCGAAGTCGGTGAAGGGAACGACAGCAGTTTCGGTCGTTGCGTACGCCAGCAGACACAGTGAAAGGATCGGAGTCGTGTTTGGGGAAACAAAACAACACGGTTTAATCTATAGCGACAGGGTAGCACACAGAATACAAGGCAAACAACACTTCAGTCAAACTAACAATTAGGCATTTAACAGCAATCAGGGAGCTTTACAAGATGCAAGCATCGCAGAATAACAAATAACTAAGGAACTTAAGACAGCAAATAAGGTAATCGACAGGAATGTAATTTATAAAAGCTAATGAAAGTTCAGCGGTATAAACCGATGCTGGTATACGTGACGATGACCGGCAGCGCTGAAGTGTCCTCGACGATCAGATCCGAGAAGCCAGTAGTTCTAGCACAGTTCGATGTTGACGGAGCTGCAGCGCCGATGTTCTCGTGAGCTAGTGCTTAAAGGCGATCTCGAGCAGGTTTAACTAACTCGAGACGAAGTCCCGATGGCCACGTTGCAGACCACGCGTCCTATTCAGACGAAAGGCTAATGTTAGGTGGCCAGCCGATACAGAGCCATGCTAACAGCTGCTAGAGTGATACCCCCATGATCGGCTTCTATGTCATGTCAGGCAAGCGATTAGACTCCCGTGCCCGTCAATCCTCCGTACTTCCCCTGAATCGCTGTCTAGGGAATCGGGGCGTGCATAGAGAGCACCTACTCAAGCTTAGTATTTTTTGATACACCATAAAATATACGATATGATGGACTAGCAGGTCGAGCATCGTTTGAGAGGAAACAGCGCAAACACAGGGACGACGATGAAACCACAGAGCGCTGACTGTCAAGTGGTTTTATTACGGCGACAAATGCACATAAATACATATGTATCAGCGCCTCGTCACAACCGTTACACATTTGATAAGACCACGCAGAAAAATGAAAAATTACAGCATATAGTGAATGATGATGAGTGGGCGAAGCTCGGGATGTGCATCGTAGATCGTGCCGAGTTCCGGATTAATTTAGTTAACGCGCATGCTACGAATCCTCACGGTTCAACTATGCACAATGCACAAGTGAAATCTCCCACCGGCACTTCATTGCAAGTCAATATCCAGTGTATATATATATATATATATATATAGGGGTTTTGCCGGTGAACGCTTCTCCAACGCGAGCAGTCGGTATTTCTCAATCAAGAAACTCGCTAGGAGACGCTGCCTGCGCCAACGTTGTCTCTCGCGTTTGCCGGGGCAGTGTCGAGTTTGCCGGGGAGCGCGTGGCTCCCGGCGCTCGCGGCGAGGGCGAGCGCCAGGTGCCACGCGCTCGCCCTCGGCCGTTTCCCGGGGGTGTCGCCTCGGCGCGTGCGTGCGCTCCAGCAGGCACGCGCCGGTGGCTACCTACTACTAACTACTACTACTACTACATACATCGGGGACGCACGAAATGGCTGCTAATGGGGAATGAGAGAGAGAAGAATTCGGCTTTTAGTTAACGCGCACGCTGCGAATTTTTTATTGTTCAACAACGCACAGGAGAAATCTCCCAACGGCACCACCTTGGAGGTCAAAGCGTAAGACTGGTTACGCACTACTACGACTACGACGAGGGACGAACGGGTGCCGCTTTAAGGAGCTTCGCCCCTAAAACGTCATCATCACATGACGCTGCCTGCACATTGCTAAAACGGTAATTTATGGCATGTCAGCAGAAAGGAAAGCATTCTCTTTGTCTAAGAGGACGGGGTACTTACACACTTATGTTTTAGCAAACCGATGGTAAGTGCCTCTATAATTTCTCGCGTGAACTAGCAGTGGCTTCTCGCTAGAACCTAACATTCATTTAAAAAAGGGGGCGACAGCCACAATGCTTAGAGTGGATGCCAAGATGGCTTTTAACAATACTAGTGACCTTATTGTGATGTGTGTAGATTTGGGCTTGTTGGTAAGACATGACTGAAGTGACTACAGCGCGCAAGACACAAGGACAAGAGTGTGTGTGTCCACTTGTCCTTGTGTCTTGCGCGCTGTAGTCACTTCAGTCTTATTGTGATGTTCGCGAAACCTCTCATTTGAATATCTGCCCGTCTTTCTTATACGTAAAACTTGCCACTAGGCAAGGGTGTACGGAAAACAACGCGCTCAACGCAAGGCAACAATGGCGGACTGTGTTGCTTGCCACAAGAGAAGACGCGCTTGGGAGGTTTGTTGACGCGGTTGCACAAAGTGGATAGCTTATTAGGCGCGCTTTGACATTGAGGCGCTGACCGATTCGCTTCAGGATACGAATGTGCATCCACGAAGTTTCTCTTGTCTAGTTTTATCAACATCCACTCGTCCATTTTATTCAGACAAGCATGTTATTATGAATAACCAGCCCCTACCAGTCTAGTTACCTGTGCACGAAGACTATCACTTTTAAAATATACGCAAGATTTCTTGGGCGCGTTGCACTTGCGCAGCTTGGCGATTCCTCTTTTGGATTAAGTTCGAATGGGCGCTGTGAAAAGATGAGATGGGTTTCTTACTACGCAGTTCAAAACACCAACACGGCGCACTCGGAACTCTATTTAATACGTACATCCAGAAGCCTAACTGAACTGTCAGTTGGGAATTCGCAAGATAATTCAAGGGATCTTGCACATGATCTGAAGATATCAAGCACCTAGAAGCGGATCTATCCGGACAAGCCGGAGCACATTCTAAATACGCAAAAACATCAACAAAGCTAAACACTTTTATTACAACGTAAGCTGTTATGAGATCACAACAAGGGCCGTTTTTGCGCCGTAGTTGTCCGCCGCTGCCGCCGGTGTCCGTAACAACTATCGCGCAAATTTTATAAACAATAACCAGGACCGAGGAGGATTCACACCACGTCCTCTGCGTGGCAGTCGAGCATTCTACCACTGAGCTACGCCTGTACTCGAAAAATCTTCTCCCAAAGACCGAAACAGGTGTAACGTCTGCCGAGGAAATCGCATTAACAAGTGTAATGTTACGTGGCAGAATAATAATACGCCACTACACGTCGGAGAAAGTGGATTGCATAACGAGTTCGAGGAATCACTTGAAAGAACACAGGGATGCATGGTTTGTAACACTGCACCCATTACAGAGGCATCATGAACATCATCATTATGAAACAATCTTCGTCAACATTTCCATCATCATTATTACGAAGCGCTGCCCTTTGAAGCAGTTTTGTTGTATCGTGCCATTCGTCACGCGGCAGGCGACGTACGCAGCCGCGCCAGCAACCTGACTTGGCTCTTTGATATACCTCAAGACGCCTCTTCGTAAGGTGCGGACCGCTGCTGAAGAAGCGAATCGCAGAGTTACGCGCGCGGCTACAGCAAGGCAACGTCTAGCACAAAAGACATCTTTTAGAGAGAAGCCCAAACCGCAGCTCGCCGTCGACGCCGGGCCGAGAGTTCGGTTAGTTCTGCGGAAAACGACACCAAGAGGCACCTTAAGGGCAAGCCCATTTCGCAATAAAAAATAAAAAAAGACACCAAGAGGCTCTCTAAGATGCGCACTTATACAGATTTTCACGTTACAATACCGCAGTAATTACTACGTAGTGGGTACTTCCCTACTTGGCGAAATGATAAGTTATGGCGCAGGGGATACCTATCTCCTCTACTTCCTGTAGTTTCGTCAAGCGTTTAAAATGGCCTCTAAGAAGGTCGCTCCTCCAGCTTACGCTGTCACTGTCCTGCGGTTCCGCGCAGGCCTGGCTCTTTTTACACAGGAGTTCGCGACACATGAGAAGATTTTGCGGTCAATAAGAGAAAATTTCGCTTAGGCAGGTGCTAAGCTCGAAGCAGTACTAATCCCTATCTTTTGCAAGTAAGTGTTGCGTTCTGGCTCTTTCAGGTGCTGCATTGCGGACATACTTCGCAACCACGGAATCCTGTCAGTACACAGCCTTAATAAATATAATTTATCTATAGGGTTATTTAAACCAGTGAACATACTTCCAGAGGATTTAGTTATCAATCGAATTTGTTCGTAGCTAAAAACAATTTATTGCCATCAGTCCGTACTAATTATGGAAAATATTCTGCTTGTGTCGCATGTTTATTGACTTGGAACGTCCTTCTTCTGTGTTAAGCAGTCTTCACCAGTGGGTCTTTCAAAAAAAAAAAAAAATAGAGAATGTTATTTCCATTTATTTTTCATAGCTTAGACTACTGATGTGTCTATCTTCACTTGTTCTCATTTCCTGTACTGCTGTTACTACCACACCTGCTCATCCTTTTCTTTCTTTGATCGTACTACTTTTTCTTTGTGTAACTTGTTCCACTTTCCTGACATTGTTGCATTCTGCTTGTGTATATAACGCGCACATTTCCTGTCAGGATGACCCTTTCAGCCATGTGCTCGGGGAACTCCTGCGTGTAGGCATTTATGAGAAAATAAATAAACAGGATATGCACTCCTTTAGCATTAAAATCCTAGCTTTGTCTCGAAGAGTGCGTCTCCTTTACAGTGAATAAATGTGCACACTGAGGAGCGGTGTTGGCGTCAGGCGCATTCCTAGGCAGTGAATGGTGCCGTGCACCATTCGCTCCTCGGACAATGGGAAAGCGGGGACTCAATGGAAAGCGCCCGCAGAACACGGGCTGGATTTATTGCTTCAGTGAAGGAAGGTCGGCGGACCGATGGCGGCAACGACGCTTTCCCCGCGCCACACAGTGCGATCGTTGCGGTGAAAGCGACCACCCGTCCGAATGAGTGCCGCCGGCAAGCAGCACAGAAGGGCACTTGACCGCGACAGTTGCGATGCGCCGTAATTGGAAGCTCAGGCGGCAACCATCTGCCAGATGTCGCGTGACCCAGCGGGCGTTTAGCGCGCGGTTTTCCCAATCGAAGCAGAGTCCGGCACCGCAATTGAAACGTCAGGGGCGGACAGGTGTTCCAATTATGTCCAGAGTGCGGGCGCGTCTTGCGTGTCCGCATTCATTCTCTCCGGTGTCGCTTATTGCTTCCGCTGGGCCATTCCGCCACTCTCGGATGCTGCTGCTATCGACGACGCATCTTGCTGGAATTCTCAAAGCCCCGCATGGCGCGGCAATCTATAAGAGAGCATCCCATTAGGGCCGCTCTTTCACAAACGCCTTCCCTTGCGGTCGACGGGGCGTCGCCGAAGGGAGAACACTGCAGAGGGAACACAGTGTGTCGCTGTGCGCTTTCTTGGCACGCGATCACGTGAGCCCAAGTTGACGGTCCTAAATGCTTTTGCTCAAGCGCTTCTTTTTGTTCGTTAGGGATAATACTAGAGATTGTCCGTTCATTATACAATACGCGCATAGTTGCACTGCGACGCCGCCGAACATGTGCAAAAGTGCAATCGCTGAGTGCAAGGAAAGTAACGTGTGGCAGCGTACACTTCGCATGAACTGACTCTGCGAGAACACGTTTGGAATAATACGTAATCTGTGCACCTCCGACGTATGACGGTTTCTGTCGCCTGCCGGAAGGGAGTATGTTTCCACGGCGATTCTAAATTGTGCGTGTAGGCTGTTTCTCGTGCTTGGATGACATCGACGAAAATAGTGCCGTTAGCTTCGTTTCACATGGGAGCGATCCACGGTGTTGCAGATTTGTTCGCTGTTACCAGTAGCAGACAACGAACATCTTTCCAGATGCATTGAAAGAATATATATATAATGTTCCGCACGATACGATTAATTTTTCCTGGGCGAGGGCAGCTGGCTTAGCACAACATTTTGTGGGGCCAATTGATCCTTCGTATTATGGTGCTAGCGCCTATGATGTTGAGTTCCGTGCGCACCATCCCAGGGCCGCCTGCATCGGGGGTCTCAAACTCGCCTATAGCTAGCGGGCCGCACTCACGAAATTTACCACCGGCAGGCCAGGGACCTAATAAACGATGGGTCTTTGCGTGCCAAAGCCACGAATTTGAGGCAAGGCAGCAAGCTGGGCGGGTTGGTATACTGTCATCGTGGAACAGCGCTCACAAACAAGGGCCGAAGATAAGGAACGACGACATTCCTTGTCTTCGGTCCTTGTTTGTGAGCGCTGTTCCACCATGAATTTGAGGCACTGCCCCTACTGGAAGGCTCTTCATTCGGCATGTATAAGGTGCAGGAACGGATCTCTAAGCCGAGTCCTCTGGGCGAACATCATCATGAGGTACGTGGAAGTATCACGTGCGCACGCACTTCTCTTGCGTTCATGTGCTCAGCATAAACGCAGATGTGTTTCACAGCATACCACAGATTGGTACAGAACAATAAATCCAAACCGCGTAACATGACGTGACAAGTATGTCACGCGATAGGTTCCCGCCAAAACCACGCAACAGCTATTCATGCGACAAGTCACTTAATTGATCTCGCAGATAGATAGATAGATAGATAGATAGATAGATAGATAGATAGATAGATAGATAGATAGATAGATAGATAGATAGATAGATAGATAGATAGATAGATAGATAGATAAACTTTTTGTGGTTCGGAAGTATCTTCCCCGTTGTTATAGGGACAACACTGCGGGCCGCTCCCACGTTGGGACGGGAAGGCCAAGCCTTATCGCCGCATCGTGGGCCCTCTGGACAGCGTGTAGTTGCTCAATCCAATCGTGGCTCTTGACAAATGAATAAAATATTTCCGGCGTCAACCCGTCAGTCAGCGTGGCACTGTAAAGAGGGGCACTCCAAGAGCATGTGCTTAAAATCACTAATTCCTCCGCCGTCGGGACAGAGAGGGGAAACCTCTGTGTACGTACTGAAGGCGGAAAGTGTAAGATATGAATTCGTTTGGATTTGCCTAAGAGTCACGGCCTGAGGTCTCGTTAGATTCCAATGTGGCGAGGGGAATATCCTGCGACTCATCCGATAGTGGCTAGTGATCTCGTTGAATGTGCACAGAATGTCCCTGAAGCAGAGGGTGTGGGGGGTCTGCCTCCGAAAAGGTCGGACCAAGCCCGGCGTCGGTCCCTCCTGGTACACCTACTTCCCAGTGTCCGATGCGGCCGGCAAGACCTCGCGCGCGGGCATGGGCCAACTCATTAACGTTGGCTAGCCCCCGTACTTCGGCACCCTCGTGCGCCGGTAACCACGTAATGGTATGACGAGTAAGCACCTTACCCTCAAGGGCCCCAGCAACCTCCTCACAGACAGCCCCAGTCGAGAAAGCTCGAAGGTCCGCACTTACTGCATTGTACCGCTAGTACAAGCTGCCCACATTTTTTTTCCTTATTTCGCCGCGTCAAAATGAGGGCACCCTAGCCGCCACTGAAAAGAGCCCACGTTGCTGAAGACCCTTCCCGTGTCTTGTATATACGTGCACGTGGGTGGGCCATTTTCAGTTCGGGGCATCTTAGGACTCGCGCTATCGGGGCCTAGCGAGATCTCATGTGCTCGCGTTCAGAAAACTGCACGTAAAAACTGGGCCAAAACGTGGTAGAAGCACTTCAATGCGAAAAACAGCACTCTAAAGAATACGTAGGAGACAGTGACTGGAAGATACCAAGCGCCGACTTTCAACAAAGCATTTAATCAAGCGGGAAAGCCCAAATGTTTGTATCCCTTACGCTACGAATGCGCATAGGCTCTACCAGAACTAAAGGTAGTAATGGACCGAAGCAGATTAAAATTGACTGAGATTAAGAATCGTTAAATTACACCAGAGTATTAGAATAAAATAAAATATACAAATTAGAGGCAATCACCCGCATAATGAGATCAAATTAAGTGAAACTAATTCGAAAATGTTCAAGATAAATGCAACAAAATCTCAAGAGAAACCGAGGCGAATCGCTGTGCCCCAGCAACACAAGACCATGATGAATTCCCATAAAGACGGCATGTTCGAATCGGAGTGGATCTAGATTACGAATGGTTAAGGTAAGCCATGTCAGTATAATAAAATGAAAGAGCTCAGACGGCAACGAACGGGCGGCCAAGCACAGCAATCACGAGTTTAGGCCGAAGCTGCTGATGCTGCACAGGTCGCTCTTACTTGTTCACTGCAATCGCCCCCCGCTGAAGAAGGCGCCATCATGGCGGCTTAAGGCGAAGACACAACGATGTAATACGGCTTGAACCAGTTTTCCAGAGCAGGCGGGTGCTATGCCAGACCAAAGAGCCAGGGAAAAATGCTCGTGCCGAATGATTGCCAGGTTGACGGAACTGCTGCTGCCACTGATCCTCCGTTGAAAGCGAGCGGGCGAGCTGGTGGTACTCTTCGGAATTTTGAGCAGCTTCATACAGCGGGATACTTTCGGACTCATCAGGCTCATATTGAAGAACCGTCTCAAATGTGTTAGAAGAAGATAAGGAAAAAATCTAGCCGCAGCTTGCGCCCCAGATTTCTGTGCGTATAGGTGACAATAGGGAGAATTTGTTTAGAAGAACTTGTTGTCGGGCGAGTTGGTGCATCTTAACCAAAGGAAAGGAAGTGCGCTGAAAATACCAACGAGCACATAACAAGAGGCAGACACTGAGCGCAGACTTGCAACTGAATTTTATTTGACGAAGACCACGTATAAATGCATAAACACTTGCGTCCTTACACCTGCGTGACAGCAACGCACTTCCTAACTATGGTTGTCTATAAACTTCATTCCACTGTTGTACAAACAAATTGAGGTGTCACGCAATCAGGACGAATTTTTCGCATGTGGTACACCTCGCATATCTCCCTCGCTCTGCTTTTCGGGCATCGACATAATATCCTTGTCTCAGGCAAAAGTAGCTCACATGCGCAAGCTGCGCAGTGAACAGGAAGATGCCCACGCGTATTGTTAATGATGGACAATTCATGCTCACGCAGGCGCACGTTCACACACCTCCCAGTCTGCCCAGGATTGTGTTAGCGCATACGAAAAATCAAAATAGGGTGCAAGGTTGCGGAAAAAAGCACAGTAAGCCCTACGTAGAGTGCATTGTTGACGTGGTGTATGAAATGCCTCTATCTTGCGGCAAAGTCAGACTGGAAGGTGCGTGAACGTGCGCCTGCGCGAGCATGAATTATCCATCACTAACAATACGCGTGGGCATCTTCCCGTTACTGCGCAGCTTGCATATGTAAGCCACTTTTGCTTGAGACCAGGATATTATGTAGATAAACGACATTCAGATAAACGCAGGCCGCGTTTATCTTGAAAGTAGCGCCGGGAACAGTGTCGACCGTTCTTGAAACTTTGCATGGCTGACACACACATTTGAGTGTCTTCGATAGCCTGAGAGATAATGCGAGAACGCGTTATGAAGTCTATGTAGAAGCCGACGCATTTTGCCACTTCTCAGTCTTTCCGTCGACCGACGACTGTCCACGACGCTATTGCTGTGCATTGTCATTGGCTTTGTTTTGCTGGGCACAAGTTCGCCCAATAAACAGTCCGTCTGGCATGGTCTTGAGTTCTGCATGCTTCGTCTTCAGTGCTGCGTGCAGTCACGACCACGTGACAATATATAATGTTACGGTTGAAGCGCCGTTGGTTTGCGGATGGCACGATGTACTTGTGCGGTGAACGATTCTGCATTCGTCAAGTGAGATGTTCGAAACATCGGAAAGGAAGGCGCTACCTCGATCGCTCGGGAGTTCTGGCGGCCACCGCGGTGCAGAACAGGAACGATGCAATGTCTCTAGCGGTCGGCAGAGCGGCTTTTTCGGCACATCTGGTCAGGTAATCTACGGCAACAATAATCGAGTGCTGGTGGTGATGGAAGCCGCTCGTCCATATATGAATACCAACACGATCTAAGGGTTGAGTAGGACAGGGAAAGGGTTGCGAAGGGTAGGGTTTCGGCGTTGGCACTGAGCACAGGAGCGAATGAACTTTCGCAAGATAAGGCTTCTGACCTATCCGACTGTTGGTAGTTATTGTGTCGAGTATAAGCTTAGTCCAGTATTATGTTACGGTCGACCTCACACTTGTTTTGCTCCTTGAACCTTTTAGCTTCTCCAGGAGGGTTTCCACCACTGGCGTAATCATTGAGTTAGGGAAACCTGCCGTCTTAAGGACGAGAGATGTGATTGTCAGAAAAGCAACCTGCATCCTGTGCACACACGACTTCTGGAGAGCCGACTCCAAACAAAGCATGGTAACTCCGCGTTTTACCACCTATGAATGGGAAGAATCACAAGGAACTAAACCATTCTGAGCCCGCGGAAAATAATGCCAACACACATGGCCCTTCTCTAGGGAAATGTTTAGGTCCAGAAAACGTGTGGTATTCCCAAGTGATATTTGGTTGGTAAAGGTAAATGTTGGGTCAAGCATGAAGCAGCCACCCGAGGGCATCCACAGTGTTCCTCCCCCCCACACCCCTGCGGCGGCCTGGACTTGCACAAAGACGGTGCGAGGGCGGATTTCTCCTTCACAGAGCTGCGGCCAGCGGACAAAGGAACATGGTCGAGGAAGCAAGCGATGTGCAGCATCGCGGGGGAAATCCCAACACGTGTTCTGTGGAACTGAGGGACACGTGGTGATGACCCGTCGGCTAGGCCCTGGGATCCACGCATCGAGCATGCTCCCATGACTGGCCGGCGCCAGACTTCGAGGAGAGAGATACAGGTGTACCGGCGATCGACGTAGGAGAGGTGGGTGCGGATCAAGGGACTGGCTGAAAGGATGCAAGGACGAACATCCCAACGACAGCCAATCAGAATTTGAAAGGGAGGAACATTTTCCGGTTTTGATTGGACTGCGAGAGTGCTTTAGTGTGAGAAGTGTACAAACCAGTGAAATTTGTTGAAATGCGGTTGGTGATTAAACGTTGTTTTTAACAACAGGATGTCGGAGCTCTCGTTCCCTCAAGGTGCCAGCAGGTGAACGAGTCCGCCTTTGGTTCCCTGGTTGGCAGTTGACAACCGTTTCGCTGCTAGCGAGATGAGCGGTCAAACAAGGAAGTAGTTAACTCTAAGACTTTTTCAAAGTGTTTAAAATGGCTAAAATCTTATCACAAATACTTAAACAGCCATGTCGATTAAAGAAAATTAAAAGTCGCTCACAGATCTAAAAGATTTAAAATATTTAAATGGATAACTGCTTTCTAAATGCCCTTTCGATAACATCCCAAAATAGGATGGTATCCTCACAGCTGATGAAGGAATTTTCAATGGTTCCCGGGAAATCGCTGAAGCTACAGTCAATTGAAAATGCAAATATTCCTTTTCTGTACAACTGAACTTTCACAGGGAGTGTTTCCGAGTTCACCTTGTAAAAAAAAGGTCTTGCAACATAGAGAAAGAGGCATTTTCTTTACACGCGCAAGTACATTATGTCCAGATAGCCCATTGAACGTTGAGCCGTACAAAGGAGGCTGAAAAAGCATATCCATGAGGTCATTATAGAGATGTTTTCTTGCGATAGAGAACAAGTAAATATTAGAGAATCTAAGTGCCAGGAAGCGCACTCATTCGTACAATTCACGCATGAATCCCATAAAATTGGGGCACGCCGCAAAATTTGTTGACACCACTAGATTTGTCAATACATGGACAACATTCATTTCGAAAAATGTCCTGAGCAATGTCTGAGCACAATCCCGAAAAAGAAAAAGCAAGGCACGAATTGTTTGAAATGTTCCACATAATATTCGTTACCTCTATTGGGTTGTCAACTTTTGAACCAATGACACGCAATAACGTTTTCAGACCAATTAGTGCCTTTGGTCTTGGATAGGTGCACCTTTTTCGTTTAAACCACCGCAAAATTACACATACTGGGAATAGACGGGCCTTATATCTTCACTACAGTGCTTTGCAAGTCGCATCTAACTGCCGTCCGATTAAAATAAAGGTGTTTAACAAGCAAATAATAGCGTTGAAAAAGCAAGGTAACTCCTAAGTAACATTGCCTCCCTTCCACTCCACACTTCGCTCGCTTGGGTTGAATGGATGGATGGATGGATGGATGGATATTAGGGGCGTCCTCTCTTAACGGGGCGGGGCGGTAGCCCGCGGGTCACCAAGCTCTAGCTTTATTTTTTTTTCCTCTACAAACATTTCTTTTCCCGAATCACACATATTTTCCCAACTAATTTTTCCCCTCACCTATTTTATCTATTATCGTTCCGCTGTGATGTAACAATCTTACCCGAACTACCTTGCGCTTTTGTTTGGTCCATACCTTTGCAACACCAACAGTCTAGGCGCCTTTTACTTATCGCTATCGCCGACATGTTAAGCTTTCCCAGTGCTACCCCTGAAACCCATGGCCTCCTGCAGGGTAGTGTCCACAGCTACACCTGGGTGGACATCGGTACATTCAATCAAAATATGATGTTTTCCCTAGCTTTTCCACAGCACGTACATGTATCCCCTGCTTTATTGAATTTCGCTGCGGTGGTACCGCCATCTAGGAACGATAGAGCGAAGCAGATTGTCGTTCTCAGGCGCTCTGGCAGTCGGCGCTTCGTTAGTCTTAGCGCCTCGATCGCCGCGAAAGTTAGGAGCGTGGAAGCACCACGACGGCGCGTTGCTGCTGGAGCAGAGTACGAACGCGGCCGCTACAAAATTTATCTTCTGTTGCCAGGCGTGTTGAGTGGCGAGGCGCACCGCTGCAGGAACGCAAAGACGGCCATCGACAAGTAAATGATGCGCTTTTCGCCACAATGGGCTGTGTGTTCACAAAACCGCTGACAACTTGTTCGGTTTCTCTCGCATAATTTCACCATAGAGTCAATATACTGACTCCAGAGGCACAACTCCCCATAGGTCCGTGCATGGAAGGGGGCAGTCCCCCGCAGTCGACGCCATTTTGCAATGCTGGCGACAGTAACCGGTAATAATGTGGCAACAATGTATTTAAACACATAGCCTCCGAAATGCCGAAGACCTGCGCCAATCTCGAAGGCTATGCAGAGGAAATCAGTACCAATAGATGGCAGCGGCTTTCCTGTTTTTAAATGCGAAGAATTTCTTAGCGAACTTCGGCGAGTTTGAGCGTATCTATCTATCTATCTATCTATCTATCTATCTATCTATCTATCTATCTATCTATCTATCTATCTATCTAGCCGCCTACGATTTTGTGCTCTCCTGGCCGTTTCGCTAATCGGATGTTTACGAAAATTGGTATGTCACATCATGACTACAAGACGAATATAAATCGCAGGTCATAACATGAAAATCATAAACATGCATGCCATGAGTATGATTTACATGGTACTTTCTTAGTGCTCTCCTGGCCGTTTCGCTAATGGGATGCGAAAATTGGTATGGCACAACATGACTGCCTGGCGAACATAAATGGCAGGTCATAATATGAAAATCATGATATGCATGTCATGAGCGACGTGATTTACATGCCAGGCGTTTCGTTAACGGGATGTTTACGAAAATTGGCATGCCACAAGATGACTGCATCACGAACGTAAATGACAGGTCATAACATGAAAATCATGATGTGCATGTTTTGAGCGACATGATTTACATGCCACGGTCTTAGTGTTCTCTTGGCCGTTTCGTTAGTGGCATGTATAGGAAAATTGCCATGCAACAATATGACTGCATGACGAATATAAATGACAGTTCATCACATGAAAAGCACAACATGCATGTCACGGGCGGCATGATTTACATGCCAGGCGTTTCGTTAATAGGATGTATACGAAAACTGCTATGGCACGACACGACAGCATAACGAACATAAATGATAGGTCATAACATTAGAATCATGACACGCGTGTCATGACCGGCATGATTTACATGTCGTGGTCCTGGCGCTATACTGCCGTTTCGTTAATGGGATGTATACGAAAATTGGTTTGGCACAACATGACTGCATGACGGTCATAAATGACAGGTCATAACATGAAAATCGTGACATGCATGTCATGAGCGGCATGCTCTGCATTCCACTCGTTTCCCTAATGGGACGTATACCAACATTGCTATGGAACAACACGACTGCATGACAAACGTAAATGACAGGTCATAACGTTAGAATCATGACATGCGTGTATGAGCGGCCTGGTTTACATGCCACAGTCATGATGCTCTTACGGCCGTTTCGGTAACTTCATATGTGCCAAGCTCGGTATAGCGAGACAACAATGCAAATCCATTTTACGTTCCTGTGATGATAGCAGGTTCATTTCTTTCACAGATTTGTTTGAACGACCCTCTCAGGTGAAACTTCCGAGAGTCTAATCGAGGACAAAGCCGTTCATCTCACTAGATAACGAAACACAAAGCTTTTAATGTGAACAAAGTAAATGGAAAGTTTAAGAAAAGGAGTAGTCATCGACAGAAAGTTATACACAGCGGAAAATTCACGAAATGTTCTAGGAATAACATGCAAGCGCGAGGAGTTCGAGCGCGAATCGTTCAGTGGCGAGGGGGCAGAGCGACAAAGAAGATTCTCGTGGTCTCACCAAATCTCGTTGGGCTTGCGTGAAGACCAGACGACTGGAGCGTAGCAGGCTAGCCAAGATGATGACGCAGGGATTCTGGTCGCGACGGGTGACGACGGATGAGCCGCTGAGAGACTCGTTCAGATGTTACAGGCCTCCTGACTGGCCTCGTGTCACGAAGCTCGGGCCCGCAGCCCGACTGCTCCGGAGCGGCCCGAAGGAATAGGCATCTGTAGGTTGCCGGCCGAAATCCGTGCACCACTGGAGCTTCAAGGACAAACGCCGACAGGAGTGCCGAGGTCAGGAAGGGGTTGAACAGGACGTCCCGGACGGGTGAAGGCCTAGTGGCTCGGCTCTGGAATCCGACTGCCGCCTTCAGCGCCCGGCCCGGTGGATGACCTGCCCGCTTCGCCTTCTGGCAGCGCTCTCTCTGAATCCGATATGATGATGATGATGATGAGCCTTCGGATATGGCACATACCCACTTCGAGGGATCGGCCAAGACCTGATGTGTTTACCTTTTAGTTGGTATATAGTGCGAATACCACAACATGATGAATAAAATAGAATAATAAATTAATAATAATCGTGAGAAAAGGAAAACGGAGAAATATAAAAAATATATATAATCTATGTAGACTCTTTGTGCACTTCTTCTATCAAAACAGGCAAAGTGTTTTCCCTTTTTTTATGTATAGGATTTAGCATAGTCGTAAGAATTTTGGCATGTGAATAATCACAAACGTAGTCGTTTTGATGCCTTTATAAATCCGAAAACTGCATCAAATATGTCCCTGTGGCTGAAACCCAGTACCGAGGCACCAAAAGTAAAAATGACTTCCAATGACAATGTTAGCCCAAATTTAGAAAGCGCAATTTCCAGGTGTCTTTTTCTTACTGATGTATACTGGCGGCATTTTAAAAAATAATGATCAATTGTTTCAATTTTAAGACAGAATGGGCACAGAGGCGATATCACCAGACCAGCCCTGTGCGAGTAAAGATTTAATGGAGGGACTCGGCAGCGTAATCTCGTGATCAGCACTTCAGGTTGTCGCGACGGACACCATTGTCTTTTCCACGGGAATTTTAGATGTCGAAATTCTGTCCATGTTGTTATTGCCTCAATGGCATCCCTGTGAATCGCATATGTCCGATATCTTAGCGCAGTAGTAAATTCTAATGCTGGGAGGTCAGTTAAGCGATGCTTGCGCTAACGAATCGGCCATCTCATTTAAATTTAACCCGCTATGGCCAGGAACCCATAATAACTTTACTGAGTTTATCTGTGGAGGCACTAAAGTGAGGAATGTCTGGAGGGCAGCAGACTTAGGAAAAGCTGTTAATGTAGTGCAGACTGAAAGAGAATCTGTTACAATCACCGCACTGACTGCATCCGACGGGAGTTTCCGCAAGGCTAAGATTATCGCTACAAGCTCCGCTACAAATACAGGGGTGTAATCTGGGAGTCTCAATGCATAAGACCAGGAGAGCGACGAGGAGAAAATTCCCACCCCTGCCTTTTCCTCTTTCACGGAAGCATCTGTGGCTATTATGTACTTAGTTCGTACTTGAGCAAGGTAATCTTGCAACAAGTTGTTTAAGAGCTTGTGGCACTGAAATTTAGGATTATTGGGGAAAATATTATCCAACTCAATATTGATATTCCCATTTGATTCCACTATTGCAATTACCTCTCTAATATTCACGTTTATGCTAGCTAACTGTTTTTGTACAAAAACAATTTGGGGTGTATGAAAGCGTGGCCAATGAGCTAAGAAGAATGAATCAGGATCCTTTATAAAGACATATTCCGATCGTCTAAACTGAAGTCTGTAAAATTTTAGAAGCATTTGTACCGTTAAGATGCGGAGTCGGCAGGGCAATGTTGGCAGGCGCGCTTCTTGGTAGAATGCATTATTAGCTACAAACTTAGGGAGCCCCAGACACAGTTGCAAGGCTTCTCGCTCCAATACAACCAGAGGTGTAATTTTATAAGCAGGGCAACCAGAGAATAGAATACAACCAAATTCTAGTATGGGGCGCATGTACATTTTATAAATCATTAGCATGGTGTCCCTACGAAGTCCGTATTGTTTTTTACTCAACCGGCGTAGTATACCTAAGGCATGCTGCGCCTTGGAAGCTACGTTTTCTATGTGCTGTCTCCAATTGAGATTTTCGTTATAAGTAATTCCCAGATATTTGAGAGAGGTCACCTGGGGAATTATATCATGCTTGTACACTAAAGAAATGGAAATAGGGACTGTGAATGGGAACACCAGTAATGCAATTTTAGTAACATTCAACGTCATGCAAAGTTTATCCAGCCAGATCTCGAGCATACCCATGTATCTTTGTAACTGTTGGTATAGGACAGAAATGTCACTGTCCGCCGCAAAAAATGCAATATCATCTGCATATACATAAACGTGAACGCCCTCGCACTTGGCGATTGAGCTCATCAATACCTTAAATAGCACTGGTGATAAAACTGCTCCTTGTGGAACACCTCGCGTCTGCTCAAACTTAGTCGAGCAACATCCGTCCTTAAAACAATAGAATTCTCTGAACCTCAAAAATTCCGCTATCCACGCAATAATGTGTTTGGGAAAGTTGTAATCCTGCAGAGTACTGAGCAAAACGGAATGTTCTACGCTGTCATATGCTTTAGCAATGCCAATGTCACTAAAGCTGCATGCTGTCTTCTTTTCTGAGCAAGTTGGATTCGGCTTTCTAAATCAGCATGAGCACACCAAATGGAGCAGTTAACTCTGAAACCTATTTGATTTGGATTTAGTATCAGATTGTCCGTCATCCAGATAGTTATTCTGCCGTGCAGTACTCTCTCTATTAGCTTGACCATATTCGACGTAAGAGAAATAGGTCTGATTTTGTCCATGTCATACCCTAATTCTTGTTTTTTAAGTAATGGGATTACCTTAGCTACTTTCAACTCATAGTGTATCCAAGCCTTTAAACGAATAATTTATAGTGTTGTGAAGAGCGCCAGGAGAAACGTTAAATAAAATTTTTATCATCGATACCGTTTGCCATCAGGATCAGGAGCTGAAGAGGGTAAGCATCTGATCACTTGAGCTAACTCGGATAATGTAATTTCAGTAATGTCAGTCGCTGGGGGTGGCTTTTGCAAGACCGTCGATATGGACGATGTGAATCTACCTGCCAGCCCAACAGCAATCTGGTCTAGAGATTGTCATTTCATCTAGTGATAGCCTTACGTAATCTGTATTAATTGCTGTTGGTAGGATTTTACGAGACCTAAGATATCTGAACAGGGCTTTCTTGTTTTTAGGATTCGAAAGGAATTCGAAATGTCTTCTACACTCTAAGCCGCAAAGGACGAAAAGGGGTCTGTGGTTCGTCCTTTTGGGGGTAAATGCATTGCCACAACCATTACTCCCTAAAGTACCAACGATTCGTCCCTGGGGAACTGCGAAGGGACGAATTGTTCATCCCTTAGCAGTTACTCCTCACACTTGCTCCGTGCAGACTAAATGTTCATCTTTGCAGATGCTCCCCCCAGACTAAGAGTTCATCCCATAGGACTAAAACTTCCTCATTACACATGCCCCCACCAGACTAAATGTTCATCCCTGCAGATGCTCCCCCTTTCCCACAGAGCAACTGTTCATCCTATTGGTCGAACAGTTTAACCTGGCATAACCTTATTTTCAGGGATGAATTGTTCCTCCACTGAGGGAAAGAATTCATCCTTTAATATCACATCCATGGCTTTTCGTCTCCATCGGCCTAGGCCTCTGGCTGCATGCAGCAATTGGTGAAAATGTCAACAAAAAAGGAAGGGTTTGAACATAATTTATTAAATAAACACAAATGGTCTGCCGCCTTACTTCTGCAGCAAGGTGTGGGCAACATGTTTGTTATTGTATTGACATGTTTTATAATTCAAATGTCTTTTGTAATACAATCACAAATGAATACTTGAGCTGCTTTACTGATGATGGCCTAATTTGCCATGTGCTTCCAAACGATGACAACTACAAAGTGGCATTTTTGGTGCTCCAGAAACACTAATGGCTGCTCCAAATTTGCATTTCTTGTACTCTACAAAATAAGATACCACTTCCATCGCAACACTTTTCAGGAAAATAAGATAATGTTATCCATTGCTGGTGTGAATATAAGCCATCTCTCCAAGCCACGTGCTGCCATGATAGTCTGCTAGTGTGGCATTAGTTGAATGTATGTCTCTGTTACATATAAGTGTTATTGGTCACGACTAATGAGTGTATTTCATAGCACATGGGCTTGCAGCCACTTACATGACCCATGCTCGCCAGTATGCCCAGGATACTGCATTTTTAAGAGCATTGTAAAATGTAGCTGTCACATAAATCGTGGGAAGGTCAGAGAGTTACTGACCCCCCTTGTGTTCAGGCTGGGGGACACACATGTTGCAAGTGTCCCCCCTAGAGAATGAGCTTTTACCACCATATTTTGATTGCTTGACAGTAAATTATAGTGCACCCTCTGTAAGACGAGCTCTGAAATTAGAAGCCCTTCCGAATAGCAGAAACAAAGCACAAAAGTGAATGGCGTCTTCCATTTCTAAAAGGCCTTTTACGGCATGAACTTTCTGAATTTTTACTGGTTGCTCCTGGCAGGCTTCAAATGTTTATTACGCATAGTTTTAAAATGCAACGTAAATAAAGAATTCCCGATCATTTCCTGGAAGAATTCCTGAAACAGCAGCAGAGACTGGATATTCAGCTTTTATTGAGCTTGATCAAAGGACGCTGGTACGCAATAATGCAAACCGCAATTGTAAAAAAAAGTAGCCTGCGTGTATCTGCTGCGGATTCATATTCATAAACTTGCGTCTGCAGTAGGCACACACAGACTACGAGCATAACAAGCACATCACCTATAGGTACGCACAACACTGCAGACTACGGGCATGAGAAAGCATGCAATGGGAGGAAAAGAAAAGACTACGAGCGCTACAACGTCCTGCATGTTTTACATCTGCATGATCTACACATACACCGCTAAGATCAAGGTAAGATTCCAACGAAAAGAATAAACGTCTCCCACGTGTGCCTCTCTGGTAAGAAAATCGAAAGGGCCAGAGGGTTAAAGAAAAGAAAACACGCAAGCAAACCCTATTAACAAAACATACAAGGAGAATGAGATATACTTAACGCGCGATTAGAAGAGATAGGAAGTCCGATGAGCCGTAAGAGTACTTGCTAACACGTGGCCTTATCCGTGGCGTGCGAGCCGATAATACATAGAAAAATCAACGGGCTGTCGATTCCTCGCTACGATGATCTCTGCTGAAAGCACTGTTGGGCTCGTTCGGCGTGTCCGTGTGCTTGCAGAAAACACCATCTTAGTAACATCACCCTTCGACCACCTTAGTCACACCACGACCGCGCGCGCACACTTCTCAAAAATTCTGCCGCATGTTGACAGTGTCCTGTCGCCACCACTGACTGCAACGCTGGGAAGGCTACGCAAGTAGTCCGTAAAGAAAAGGAGAGGTGTATCGTTCCGACACACAAACGAGCTACACAAAACACAGACTCGCGCGTTTCGATTGTTTCCCCTGCATTTACGAGCGTGCTTTGTTAAGCTGATCAGAACTGTATTATGATGTGAGGCTGCGACCGAGGCATTTATTGTTTTTCGCTCCCGCAAGCAGCGGACTACTTTTTGGTCGCGGAAATACACAGAGTAAACACAAGCACCATCTTTTACAGCGCTGCACGTGCAGGCACGCACCGCGACTGCCTACCGTGACTAACTTGATGCGCGTTTCGGTACACAAAGGGGCTCGCCGTCTGCGCCCCTCAGCCGGAGGGGTGAGCGCTCTCCCAGGGACGCGTTCTTGTTTATGCTTTTTGCAAACTACCCCTTCTCCCTCCAAAATAAAGTTGTTTCTACCTCTACCAGCTTCCCTTGACTGGCACATGAAAGTTTCACGTGCCCTCAGTAGTTGACATGCGTGACAGGCTTTATCTGTGTTTTTATCTTAGTTGCACAAATTCTGCTTTTGTTCCGTCAGCTAAATTTCTGAATTGTTAATGTCACACTCTATAAAAAGCCGTAATTGTAGGAATTCTGGCTCAGGAGCCAGTGAAAGAGAAGCGTGCAGTGGCTGTAAACTGTGCAGATTAAATAGTCAATGTTCATTTCCATTGTCTGAAGTTTATAATAATTGCTCAATTTTTTGTCCCACAGATTGCACAACTTATTTGCTCCTATAAATTCAAGAGAACCATATAGGTTAATTTTTCATTACCCAGTGTATGTGGCAAGACACCATCAAAAGCAAATAATAAAAGGTGAATGTGTAGTTCATAGCCAGGGAACACTCAAAGATTCCGTCCCCGGGGCAGGGGGGGGCGGGGTGGAGGCGGTAGCCATAGCGTGCTTAACCATGACGGCACCTTTTGTTAAATAGCGCGCCAGTGATATTTACAGTACAGTAACAGGAAGTGAAGAAAAATTTGCACCCCGCAACTGTCTCTCCGTGGAGGGTTTCACCTCAAGAGTACCGCACAAGGGAAGGCATAAGAAGTGATCAAAAGAGAATGGTGAGAAAAGACTGAGAACAGTTAGATGAGATTGCGGACGGGGCACCGATCGGCGATTACCCTTCGGAGCGAGGGGATCGCGGACGCCGAACCGATAACAAACCGATCGGCGAGAGCTCCTTCAAGAGACAGACAACGGAGGGAAGGGGGTGAGGGAGGATAAGATCTTAGGAAGACGGCCTCCAAAGCAAATCACCTCCTCTTTCGACCAATATACGATGCAGCATATATCAACGAAATTCATAGCTGGACGCTAATTGGTTCATAGTACTAAATATTGGATAGCACGGATTCGACATTCGACTGTTTGCTTCAGTGTTTTTTTTTTTGTTTTTTGTTTTTGTCTATTGTCCTGTGTCGAATTCGCGGTTTCCAGTTCTTCTGAATGCAGAGGAGGTCTCCGTATTAATTCTAACCACCAGGGCCCCCTTGATGTGCTCCAGGACACAGTGCACAAACGTTCGATTTCCGTGGGGCAGGACTAGGGTTCCTTTATTTTATTACAGTTGTTGTCTCTCTCTGCCCCCGCAACTCCACCACCACATGGAATGTAGCGGTTGCGACAGACAATCGCAACCACGACCTCGTGCTTCGCTGCAGCAGGCCACGACCACTTAGCCACCGGCGTTGGATGAAAAAACAATTGCATATGCCGAAGCATATGCCAGAGGGACTAACAGCGACGCGTAGAGAGACGAAATGCCACCGTTCATCCTTCAGTTAGTCCCTTTTAAAATAAGGACGAAACATTTCGACCATGAGATTTGCGCACGGCACGCATCGTTTTCAGTTACTCTCTCCCCAGACTAACCGCTGGTCGCGAGGACTAACTGCAGCGGTTACTCCGGTTTTCGTCCTTTGCGGCTTAGAGTGTATCATACTCTTCTTTAGCTATAGCAACTGTGCGCTTAAATATCGCGGAGAAAAATTTGTAATCTGCCCAGTTTTGAGGGGACTGGTTATACATAAGCTTCTTCCATGCTGCCTGTCGTCTTCGGTGATCCCGAGTACAGTCTGCAGTCCACCAAGGGCTGTACGAAGGTGTCTTCGCAGATGCAACCTTAAACTCGGCGTTTTTGTGTACTCTTTTGAGTACAGCACTTACTTTCATGGCTTTGTTGTCGTCATCATCATAATCTGATGTCAAAGCTGATTTTAAGTCATTTTTAAATTTTGCATAATTAACAAATACTCGAACCTGTATACCTGCAAGCTTTACTGGGCAAGTGATATCGAACATGATTGGCAAGTGGTCACTGTTTGTGGCACAGTCCAAGGCACTCCACGCACTACTAGAAATTGAGGAACTAATAAAGCTTAAGTCCAAAGCAGAGCGGAACCTATCACGGATAAATGTAGGCGTTCTGGAATTAAGACAACTAAGGCTGTTGTCATTTGTCCATTCCCACAATCGCTTACCGCATTGATCAGTTTTAAATCCCCAACACGTATGGTGCGAGTTGAAATCTCCAACAACTATTTTGTCTTTGCACCATGAAGGAAGAGCTAAATCCAAGCTTCTAGTGCTTTGCACACCTGTAGGAAAATATACATTAACTAAAGAAAAGGGCGGGCAACCAGGTAAAGTTACATGTAAAGCAAATATCTCACTGTGGGGCACATATGTTTGTATGATACTTTTGCTTTGACACTGATGCCATTCTTGATAAAAAATGCTAAACCGCCACCTTTTGATGGACGGTCCAATCGAAATGATCGATAGCTATTTAAATGAAAAGATTGATGCCCTGAAAGCCAGGTTTCCTGTAATGCGATGATATCTGGACTGAATTTTGATAATAAGTACAATAGATCAGTTACCGCGGAGTGAATAGATCGACAATTCTAATGAATAATTTTAAGGGACGCTATGGTTTCGCTAGGATAGCCTCGGCAACTGCCTTGCTTAGGATACTTTCCTTCAGGAAATTCCTCTTAGATAGGTTGTCCTTGAGTTGTTTTTTGGATTTCAAGGGAATAGCTGAAGGCGCTTTTTTTGACAAAGGTGATCGAGTACGCTTTAAAGATCGGGGATCCAGCTCCATGTCATCAGACTCCTGCGTCTCATCTGTGTTGCCATCGTTTTCAATCTGGTTCGCACTGGCGACATGGCCTACAGATTGAGCATCCTGGGACGATTTAGGGGACGTTGCTTTTTCTGATAATTGTGAGCGCTCTTTAGTTAGTGGGGTTAGAGTAATAGGCACTGTAGTGCCAAAAATCTGTGCCATCTGGTTGCTAAAGATCTGTACCAATGAATCGCATAAGGTTCCAGCTAGGCGTTGCATAGCCTTTTCCACTGCCCTTTCGACCACATTAGCAATGGTGAGAGAAAGAGAGGCTTCCATTGCAGTTGCGTGGCGGCTTGCAGCTACCGCGTAACCCTGTGATCTAGATTGTATTTCAGTCATGGCTTCTCTACGCGAACAACGTTCTTGTTCTACAATTTCAAAAATTTGCAATTCCCGAGCTTTTGCAGAGCAGTTTGCATCATCTGCTGAATGTCCTTCATTACAAAGGCAGCACTTCTGAGCTTTTGCACTCACTAGAATTGTGACCTTCTCCGCACACTCTACATCTAGGAGAGGACCTACATCCTCTCATTGTGCGTCCATATCTCCAGCACTTCACGCATTGTAGAGGGCGAGGGGACAGTGTGTCTACTCTATAAATTAAAGGCCATGCCTTGATTTCCTTCGGTAGAATTGACCCAGCACACGTGACTATCACTGATTCCGTCGGAACCTTAGTCCTGTCAACTATCCGTCCACACCGATAAACAGCAACAGCACCTGCCGGAGAAAATAAGTCAAGTACCTCGGATGGTGTCAAGTTAACATCAACACCGCGGACAATCCCTTTAATGCAGGCCAAGTGAGGGGGAATGAAAGCGCTCACCGGAAAAGATGCGAATGCGGAGCACTTAAGGAGATCCTGAACACAGGGCTGGTCTGATGAAAAACAAGCGATACCTCCTCTGCCAAACTGACGGACTTCCGTGATGTTCTGGTAATGGGCTGTCACCGTACGAAGTTCCCCCTGAATCATTTTCGGATTCTTCATCCGGATAATGCCATCGGTAGTCGGGACAAGGGCCACTGGGACTGAGGTTATGCCGTTGCGCAGAAATATGTCAACAGGTAAATCCTGCGGAGAAACAGAAGCAGACCAGAGGAAGGCCCCTGGCCAAGGAGAGGAAAACGGCATCCATCTGTTTTGATTAGGACAAAGTGCACTCGATGACAATCACTAACACTAGAAATGCGAGCTACAGCTCACAAAAAAAAAAAAAACCAGCAACTACTCAGGTCTTGGCCAGAACCCGGGGAGCAAGCGAAGGCCTGGTTCGACCAAGCAGCTCACGACACGGCCTTCTTCTTACAGGCCTTCTTCTTCTTCGTTGTTCTCATTGGCCACCACTAGGCACCCGTGTTCCTCAGCCATTGGGCGCTGGGGACCCCGTGGCTCTTCTTGATTTGGTCCTCTTTTCTCTTTTATTTTGAAGGACCACGCCTTTCGTCCTTCGTCTTCGTCTTCCTCTGCCACTCGCTTTTTGATCGCGCACTTTTTAAACCGCGCACTTCACTGCACCGCACATCACAGTTCCCTATGCGTGCTTCGCATTTCCTTGATTCCCACTGCACGTAAGATCTGCCAATTTTTTTATCATAGCTGGTTGATCATGGCCTTCGAAGGAAACGTTTCGTTATCCCCGGGAATGGAACAATAGAATGTGGAACGGTGGCCGTTCGGGGAGCTGGGAAGCTCATTGTTGAACTGTGTCGACATGACTGCTGCCATCGCCAATGAGGGGCCTGCGTCTTCGTCAAGCTGTCTAGACGACAGCTTTTATCGCCTGCCTCTTCGTATCATGTACCTGATGCGAAAATAAATGTCATTGTCATTGTAATTGTCAGCAAGAAACCGAGGGACTACACGCGGCGTCGTCAGTGCAACCTTCTCGATTATCGCCGTGTCCGAGCGGTCCGTGCGCGATGCTCAACGTACGCACAGAGACGACCTATATCACCGTGCGTACGTGGTTCATTCTTTCCGGCGCAGGGAGCTTTTTTCGGCGTACAACTTACCAGTCCGAGTTCCTTTGCGTGTGCACTGCGGCTGAGGCGGGCTGAGGCATCATCGAACAGCCCGGTTGCCAAGGAACACACCACATCAACCCGTCCGTCGCTACCCCGCCACGGTCACAAAGAGAGGAGCCGCTCCTAACAGCAACGACGTGACCGCACGAATGCGCCATCGCGTTAACCGATGTCTTCGCGAACCCAGGCTCTCGGGGTGGCAGTCGAGCGTTCTACCACTGAGATACGCCTGTGGTTGAAAAATTATCGCTAAAAGACCTAAACAGGTATAATGTCTCCCGCGGAATCGCATTAACAAACGTAATGTTACGTTGAAAAATAGTAATACACCGCTACACGACGCGAAAATGGATTGTATAACGAGGTCGAGGCATCATTTGAAAGAACACAGAGCTGCGTGCTTTGTAGCTTTGAACCCATTACGGAGGCACTGGTAATTATGGCGTAGCGGGTACTTCCCTACTTGGCAAAATGATAAGTTATGGCGCAGGAGATACCTACCACTTCTACTTGCACTAGTTTCCTCAAGCGTTTAAAGTGGCCTCTAAGAAAGTAGCTCCTCCTGCTTACGCTGTCACTGTCCTGCAGTTCCGCGCAGGCCTGGCTCTAGCACAGTATATCCCCCTTAAACGCGAGATCCCAGCGTACGAATACAGTGTTTCTCACGCCTTTACATGATGATCGACTGGGCGATTTACGCGAAAGATTCACGGTTTACCGATGATTCCCTCCGGAGCTTCGCCCACTCATCATCATTCACCCCGTGGATATGCTGTGATTTTTTAAGGAATCGGCACAAGACAAATTACACTTGTTTCTAGCCTTCTCAGTAATATCGGGCTGGCCGCATTGACACAACTGCAACAGGGACGAAAGAAGCAGGGAATCGTCTGTTCGGCTGCCGAGGCCGCTGGTGAAAGAACAAGAAAGCTTTTCGAACAGCGGATGATTTTTGGTGAATAATTATTCTTTTTTTTTTTCGTCTGAATGTCGATGTGTCATTGGGAATCCAGCACAAAGCGCGCACCAGGGGTATTCAGTTCACATGACTACTGCGTCGATGTGTCAACACAGCAGCAGAAGGCCTTTAATGCAGAGCGTGTTGTCTGCAAGCGAAAAAGCGTATGGTGCAAGTCGACGATCTGAGTGCAGGCGAATTGCAATGTAAGGCGTCTCTATCTCTCGCTCCTTTCTTTTGCCCGTCTTTAGCCGCGTGATGAGAGAGCCATTAACAACTGTTACGGTGCTCCAACGTTGGTGGCCGCCACTTTCATGCAATAAACATCGCCTCCGAGATCCGGTGAGTGTAGCGTTTCTAGTTACGGCTCCCAGATGGGGCGACAGTCTGCTAACCTCGCCAATTTGGCCGTCGGCTTGTCCAGATTTCGGAACACAGTTTGGCAACTGGTATGATTGAAGAATTCTGGGCGGCACGCTGGCGGGACCCCCCCCCCCCCCCCTCTGCGGCCCGCCATGCCTCTAAGTCAGCATATTAACTCTATGGATTTCACCGTTTGCGGACGCTCCTTATTTATAGCAGGTTTGTGCAGGGCTTTGGCTCTTGCGGTTCAGTGACTCCGGAAGAATGCGAGTGGTTCGAAAACTTTCCCCTGTGTACAACTGTCGAGGACTCCTGTGCCGTGTCGAGGTGCCGGTGATGTCTACGTGAAGCGTGTTCACGTGTACACATTACAGAACCGATCTCCCGCCGCTCGATTCCTAGAATGCCGTTTATGCATTCCGCAACTTCGCGAAGACAGGTTTCACTTTTGTGCTATACCGACTCCTGTTACAGAGCGATCAACCTCATTTTTAAGGGGATCTGACATCGGGATTCGACATCTGTACCGATCTCCAGTGACAACATCCGGACAACGATTCCCATGGGACAAGAGCGGTAATGTGCGGGCCGGGCCGATAGTGAGAGGCGGTAGTGATAACCCAGGTATACTGCCACTCCTTCCTTTTTGCAATCGCAGCCCTAAATACATTGTTTCTTTCTCACGTACATACACATTATGGCAACGAACGTCTTGAATATACTATAGCATCAGCACTAAATGAGCTAGACACAAAAGATGTTGACGTCCTCACGATTATTAAAAAAAGCGTACTTGATCTGTTTGTGTAATTATCATGAAAACTCCGATTTGTGTTTAAATAGACATTTCGTAAAAAAGTCGTGTTTTGTTTTTATGGTATTATGTATTGCATGCTGCTGAAACGTGTGAACTTTAGAACAATACCCCATGTTAGTATATCGGAATTATTCTGTCAGTGTTGCTGAAAGGGTGGCCAGAGTTTAGTCAGTCAAGCTGCGTTAAAGCAGCTTTTCTCTCTGGCCTCCCACTTTTCGCTGTAACGTTTTGTATAATTTATGGCGAAAATAAAGAAAGATGATGATGATGACGACGATGATGATAGGCGCTTCACGGCAGGGTGCAAAGGTTCGTTCACGAAAATGGGCACTGTCGCAGCAAAGCCTGGCTTATTTTTTATTTATTTATTTACAAATACTGCAGGCCCTATTCGGACCCAAGCATGAGTGGGTACATAAATGTCAGTGACAATATCAGAAGCACAATATAAAAATTTAAATACAAGATACAACATTTAGGAATATTCTCTAAATCAATCAGGAACGTAATTAATATATAGCAATAATAGCAGTAAGAGAATGCAAGGCACAATAGAAAAATTCACAGCACCACTGAGAAACAAATAATCTATAGCAGCATTTTAAAAATCAAATGTTAGATCATTCACGAGATGGGCGAACGATTGTGTTGAGTCAGCATTAACCACTTTATCCGGTAACTTGTTCCATAATGAAAAAGCATGATGAATATTGATGTACGCCTGCGGTGACTGAATGGTTGCCTGTCTGACTGTGATGAGCACGATCAAAGCGCACAGGCGGGACGGTTATGCAACGTTCAGGTGGTATTTTGAAGTGGCCATGGTAGATGAATTTAAATCGAGAGAATATTTTACTATGAGCGAGTGACTTCAGCTTTGCCCTCTCGCGAAGGGCAGATACGCTCGCAAAACGAGAATAGCTGGAGGGAATTAACCTACAGCGAAGTTCTGCACCCCCTATATTTTTTCAATTAAATACTTTTGATACAGGGCCCAGACCAGGTCTCCATACTCCAACTTAGGCCTGATAAACACATTGTAAGCTGTTAGTTTTACAGAAAGAAGTATGACGTTGCTTACGCTTTAAAAAGGCTAACTTCTTTATCGCGTTGCTACAGATGTTGTCTATATCGGTCTATATCTGTCTATGCTGGCTATCAGGAGATAGGCTTCTGTAGGAAAGGGTCTCGTGACGATCTGCGTGCAAATTGAACGACACTGTTGGGACCAGTACTGCCTGATGTTTTAACGTGACGAAAGACTTCAATGTCAGAGCCGTCAAAGGGCATGCCTACTGTTTGTCATAGCTTGTTGGCGATTTCTGTGCTGTTCTCCTGAGGGGGCTCACCTATACCCAATGCATTGTAGCATTCCAGTTCATTTTGTCTTATAGTCTTGTTTCACGTTGCGTTAGCTACGCACAGAGAGCGTCACGTTCAGGGCATCCACTTTTTCTCTCGCATGATTTTGCGCCTCAACTTGTTCTTAGGACACCTCCATTGATTCGTAGCGTTCTTTTATAAAGTTCCGGTTAGTATTTATATAGATGATGTCCTTGCATAGATCTCGCTCAAGGCTATCACGAAAGTCGCGAAATTCCCGTACCATGGTTCGTTTGAAATATTCAAACAAGTCGTTCATTTCCTTTGCCATGATGTGCAAGCGGTGCGGGATTCAAACAAGCAAGTTCACATAAAGTACAGACAAGTTGACATACATTTATGGTAACGACAAAAAAGCAATAATGTTCAGTTTAAGAAAGGTAACCACTACAGCATCAGCAACTGCGGCTAAAGAAACTCATCAAATTACGACAAATTTGGGGAAAACGCACTGACCTGTACAATAATAGTTGAGATGTTAGGAGTTGTACACGCAACGCCAAGCTGCTGCTGCCAAATGGTGTGATCCTGGGTCTTGGGTAAACTTTTAAAGGGCCCATGAAAGCTATTTTTTTGTTGGATACTTTTATGTTCTAATGAGTAGAACAGTGTCTTGTAATCACGGCATGGAGTGGCAAATTCTCCAGCGTGAAGTCTAATTAGTCCCAGCATCGTTAATTTTGTTCAATTTTAATGAAGCTTCGAAACGCGCGCCAAAAACTGCAAGAAACTAGCGCCGCGAGGCTAGCTCGGCGGCTGTCGGAAGTGAGCGCATGCACTGATCACTTCAGCTCAAGATTCGGTGACGTTGCGGAGGGCGCGAGCGCCAGACTAGCTCGCCACACTCGCTTTGCATCATAGCGTGTGTACAATGTACGCTTGAGGGACCAACACGGAGAGGAAGCAGAAAAATACGGCTTTTGGCGTGGCCTCCGCGATCGGCTGCGAGAGCCGATCTTGGAGGCCACGCTCGGAGGCCATAGCGCGGCGCGTCCGTGTCTCTCTGTGACGTCACGATATCAACTTACAAAAGTGAAACGTCACAGATGGCCCACAAACTACGTCATACTAGTGACGATGTCGCGAGGTGCCGCAAACCCAGATGAGCATTTCTGGTCACTTTAAATACATATTAAAATATCTTAACGACAACGTTCGCCGTTAATACTTGGCCACAAGTGCCTTCAGATGTTCGACAACCAAACAACACAAACATATCGGGTTTGAAATTTTGGTGTCATGGGCCCTTTAAAGGCCGCGCCGCAGACCGCGCAGTCGCAATACGATGCACTCAGTACACGCGCTACCACGAAGGAAGCAGCACGACAATATGGTTGGTTCTTCAGTCACCGTTCAGCAGGCTCGGCAGTCCGCAATGCTGATCGACAAAAGTTGAGATGTTAGCAGGTGTGCAGGCGTGAGCTGCTTCTGCAGCTGCCAAATGGGATTTTATTGCTGCCAAATGGCGCTAAGGGGAAGCCCACCAAGGTTTTTGTCACGTTCGGTAAAAATTACTAATAATTCATAATTCAGTCACAATCCTACAACTATACTACATATCAAGCACATGTCACAATCAAACACAACGCACACATTTCACACATTTTGCAATTCCTTTTTTCCCAGCATGTCGAATGAATATAACCACCTGGCCACCATTGTTACCAAACTTATTGATGTCACTGCATTTAGGGCTCCTGTTGAATGCTGCGTATGCTCTTAGCAGCCATATTTCCCCCTTATACTGGGGTTCACTGTTGCCCGCTGCATTCCGCAACGCCTTCGGGACCTGAAAGTATACAAATAAATAAATAAATAAATAAATAAATAAATACACGTTGACGGCCATAATAAATGGCCTGCATAAATGGCCCTTTCAAACACAGCTAGCCCAGTTCTCTGCTAGCCCAGTTCTCTGCCATAACGGGCAGAGAACTGGGCTATGAATTTACGTTTTTGCTATAGTATGATCGATTTACTTGAAGTAGATTAAAAAGCATGAGGACAACTTAAAGAGGGAGGGAAAAAAGAAAAATTCTTAAATTTTTTACGACCCGGCTGGCGCACATGTCACCGCCCCTTTACAAAGGGGACGCTCATAGCATCCATCCATCCCTCTATCCACCTAAGCGAACTAAGAGTGAAGAAAGGAAATGTTATTTAGGACTAATTTCGCTTGTTAAACACCTTTATATTAATCGAACGGCAGTTAGCTGCAAATTATAAAGCGCTGTACAAAAGCCCGTCTATTCCCAGTATGAGTAACGTTACGGTGGTGCATCGTCCAGTTTCTTTAGCTTGCACTTTCCAGTACTTCCCGCTGTTGCGGTAAGCTTCGAGCGGGACGCCCAAGTACCTGCACGGGGTCGTCGCCCGAGGCACGTTGGCGAAAAACTCTGGCTTCAATGGCTAGGATCCATGCCAAAGCCCAAGGCTCTTGGATCTGTTTACGCCACTCCTTGTAACGTCGCTAACTTTAGTTACAATTTCGATAGCCTGTATTCTACTATCCTGATCCGTTGCGAAAACCGCTACATCATTAGTATATGCTAGTAGCATCACTACAGCTGCCTGCAATTGAAAACCATTGATTCTACTGTCATTGTGTTTCGATATACATACAATATAAAGGGAGCTGAGGGGAAACCCTGACGTACCGAACAATGCACAATGACGGGGGCCCCCACACTCTTAACAACCATCATCGTGCTACAGTCACGGTACGCCAGGGCCACTCCCTCGCAGCTAACCGAACAGACATTAGCATGGTTTAGCACAAGCGATGATCAACACAATCTAAAGCATTTTTAAGGTAAATCTGTAGATCGCAACACGATCGTTTGTATAAACACAACTTTCGAGTACACTACGTGCTTTATGAATACTTAGGACAAGAGGTCGTCCTTTAATTCCGCGCGTTTGATGATGCCTCGCGATTTCCTGTGTCACTGTCGGTAATCTGTGTAATCTATGTGCTTTTTCGAAGCTTAGATCGCGTTTAGATGGCATTTCACTTGCAGCTGTGTCCTCTGCTTTTGCTCTCACTAGCACGCCCCGATAACATTGTTCATCCGGCTGCTCTATCTTTTGTCTTAGCGTTCGTATGTCTTCAATCCACTTTCCCTGCGCTCGGCTTTTCTGCTTGTGTAGTTTATTGAGTAGCACTTTTAACTCCATCTCTATCCCTTTTTCCCCCAAACCGTAGGCTGGCAGCCCTGTCTATCGCATTTAATTTTAATGTTTAATTACATAATTCCCTTTGTTGCCAAATGTGGAGGTTTTTACCAGGATCCAAGTCGCGGATTTCTTCCTTTGCTGCCAGGCTCAAGACGTCGTCCTCAGCAGGCTCGTCATTGAATTTCCATATTTCCCACGAGTACAAGTTCCTTCGCTTTGAAATTCCAACCGAGCATTGCAAAGACAATCGTCTGGAAACGACACTGGGACAACCTCCTAACGGTTACATTCTAGAAGAATGTCACCACAAACGTAAATACGCTCGAGTCTTGCGTGCCTTGAGCCTTAGAACCGCGTGTACTGACTGCACTACCCTTGTTCCTTCGAGACATTCAGCCACATCCTCCAGGTCCCAGTCGTCGACAATTCGTGCCAAATTTCGCTACTTCTATCTCTAAATGCCCGAGTACTCCTCTTGCCTTGCGCACTGATGACACATTTGAAATCGCTCAGTAATAGTAGCTGCTTTCCTTCGCTGAGTCGTTTTCAATGCGGCGAAAAACAGAACATATGGCAATAGGTACTGCAATATAGATAACGAAGCAGATTTCGATGCCGTATGCTTTTAGGCCTCCACGGTATATGGCGAGCGAGAATGGCAGGATGCCACGTTGACAAGGATGCACGGCCTGCACGAGAATATTCAGAGAAAGTGTTCAACTGGTTATAGAAATCCATAAAGCAGCACCGGAACCATCCGAGTGGCTCTCAAGAGTAGAGCCGCTGGTCACATTGCGTGAGTTTTAAGGTGACGAAACTAGCCCGATGCTGCTTGGTTATGTATTAATTGCTTGTACAATGCACATTATGTGCTGTTATTGCCAGTGTTGTTTGTATTGTGTGATGTACGTAATTCAGGTAATAAAAAAGAAAAGAAAGTTGCGGTGGTCTATCCGGAGAGCTCCCAGCTCCTTTCCTCTATTCACTGGTGAATGTGCGTTCGAGTCCGAGAGGGTGCAACTTTTTAATTGTAAATGTGTGCTAATTTTTCTCCAGTGACCACTTCCTTTACAGAAGTACGTTACACATTTCTTGGTGGACCGCGGCGTGTGTTCAAAGTGCGGCGAGGCTGGTGGCTGGCCGCCTGTGCGTGCCCGTGGCTCCGTCGTAAATAGAGTTATACTAATGGTGCCGTTTGGGATTGAAGTACCTACTACGCTTAGACGTAGACTCTAACAGGCCGCCGTGGAGACGTCAAGTAGAGGAACGTTAAGGACATCGGTGGGGCAGAACGACTAAAAAATTTACAAATGGTGAAAAATTTACAAACGGCTACACGCGGTATGCACTGCGATAAGCCACCGCAGCGTCTCCCGACTTGACGTCACCGGCCACAGAAACCGAGCTGCCAGCTTGAATCAGCTCTCTTATACCTTCCGCTACCCGGACGAGCGTAGCCATGGTATGCTCTTCTGCAATAATTGCTTACCGAGTAAACCGTTTGTTATGTTGTTAAGTGGGATTCGTCCTTTCGTAGATTCGACATGCCGCAGAAGATTAACGTGAGAAATAGAGAAAGCTCTGGAAAAATGTACCAGGATTAAATCGGTCGTAAAGAAACTGCAATTAGGAGAAAACGAAATGCATGCGCTAAAAGATAAACAAGCTAAAGTTATCTACAACTTCAACAAAATAGTAAAGGTAGCGGAAGATTCCTATCCTGAACTGTTGAGCTATCAGACACACCATGCAACCTTAGTAGAAATCAAAGCAGAGAAGGACACTGATGTTACATGTATAATAGCCACTGACGAAGTCAGAAAAGCCGTTAAAGGCATGTCCCGTGGTAAAGCAGCAAGTGAAGACGGCATAAAGGCATCCTTACGCAAATACGGAGGAGACACTATATTTGATGAACTTGCGTCGCTGTTCACGAAATGTGTGAAGACATCTCGTATGCCACTCAGATGGAAAAACGCTACTATATTCCTAACACACAAGCACAGTTAAAGAATCACAGACCAGTTAGCTTTCTCCCAGTACTATACAAGCTATTTACGAAGGTAATTTTATCCACTCATTATCCACCCATGTTCCTAGTTATAGTTGACGCATACGGTGTTGCTAAACTTATTGACAAACCTGAATGTAGTTCTTCACAAGGCTTCGACTCAACTAACTTTAGGTTGTTAAAAAGTACTTCCGCGTACAGCTCCATCATTACAACTAAAATCTTTGAACAGTCACTAGACGCAGGCATTTTACCTTGTCAGTGGAAGTTTGGCAAGATGGTCTCACTCCCCAGATCAGGTAACGAAAACTCAGCATTAAACTATTGCCCTATCTCTCTTACCAGCACGTGTTGCAAATTGCTGGAACGTATAGTTTTTAAAAGTCTCGTCCATTTCCTAGAAGATAACATTTTATTTTTCACCTGCACAACGTGGCTTTAGCTAGTCCTACTTGTGTGAAATACAACTCGCGTCTTTCACGGATCACTTGCACCAAATTCTTGACTGTGCATCATGCGCCGATTGCATTTTTTTTTTCAAAAGCGTTTGATAGGCTGTGTAACAAACTTCTCATCCACAAACTGCGGCACTTGAATTTTGACGCTAACCTATTACAGTGGATCGAATCGTTCTATTTAATCGCTCCCAATTCGTTACTGCTAACAGCTACGGCTCGCCGATGTCCTCAGTTGCCTCCGGTGTGCCCCAAGGATCGGTACACGGTCCTTTGTTGTTCTTATTAGCTACCTTCCATTACAAGTAACCTCCAACATTCATCTCTTCGCTGACGATTGCGTTATTTTCATGAAATTTCTACAGACAAAGATGCTAATCGCCTGTAGTCTTATTTGAATATAACGTCTAACTGGTGCAGTTAGATATGGAATTGAACGTTAAGAGGTGTGTCTAGGACTCCTAGCTAATCTCGAGAATACTACCTAAATAACCTTCCTTTATATCAGGTCAATTCGTAAAAATACTTGGGAATCAACATTGCACGCCAACTTGATTGATTGATTGATTGATTTATGGGGTTTTACGTCCCAAAACCAGCTCTGATTATGAGGGACGCCGTAGTGGATGGCTCCGGAAATTTTGACCACTTGGGGTGCTTTAACATGCACTGACATCGCACAGCCCACGAGCCTCAATATGTCGCCTCCGTCGACATGCAGCCGCCACGGCCGGGATTCGATCCCACGACCTTCGAATCAGCAGCCGAGTACCATAGCCAGTAGACCACCGCGACGGGGCAACCTTGCTTGGACCAGCCACATCAATTATGTAGTAAGCAACGCTAACCAAAGCCTTGTTTGCCTCAAACAAAACTTTTTCGCTTCACCTGTCTTCTTGAAATTACTACTTTACAAAACATTAATACGCCCAAAAATTAGAATATGCTTCATGCGTCTCGGGCCTTCATAACAAAATCCTCGTCAAAGCATTAGAATTGGTTCAGAATAACGCAACCAGTTTTATTCTTTCTAATTATAACAGAACTGCCAGTGTGACAGCCATGAAAACTAGCCTTTCACTTCCATCTCTTGCAGCCTGACATAAAATTTCACATGTTTCATTATTTCGCAAAATCTTTCACCACATATGACGCCTTCGTTGTCGCTCCATGCTACGTATCGCGCCGCACTCATTATTCTCTTCGTGCAACACAAGCGCGCATTCGTTCCTCGGACGTCATCAGATTGGAACCGCCTTCCCTAAAACATGGTATCCATCAATCGTAATTCCTTGTTTCGTGATGCTCTAAACAAGTTTACTTAATAAGTGCACAAGTTTCGTTCCTTGTATATCCTGTACGCATTATGGATATTGTATTTCTTATATGTATAATTCTTGTTTCTTCTTTTATTTTTCGCACATATTGTGATGCAGTGCACGCAAAGGCCTTCTTCCTTCATTTCCCCATTTGTACTTATTTTGATATTTTATTTCTTCCAAATGTATTTCCTGTATTTTGTATTTTTTGCATATTTTGTGTTCAATCCGCAAAAGCTTTTTTTTTCACTTCTTTGTGTACATACTGACTCTTATATGTCAATGTTACAAACTAGCCCACTCCCCTTTGTGATTCATTGTTTTGGGCCTTGAGGGCCTAATAAATAAATGAAATCAAACGGATGAAGCACATTCGGGAGACATTCCCAAACCACTACTGGAAACTTGCCACTGTCACAATGCGAAAAGTATTGAACCACTGCATTCTCCCAGTACTAACGTACGGTGCTGAAAATTGGCGGATAACAAGAAAACGTGAGAAGAAAATTAGGAGCACGCAGCGTGCAATAGAATGAAATACGATAGATGAAAAACTAGCGGAGTGGATCAGGGAACAGAGAGGTGTAGCGGGTATTCTAATTTTAATTAAAAAAAAAAGAAGTTGACCTGGGCAGGGCATACCCCCAGAGTGGGTTGAGCCAAGGTACCCAAGGATTAACCAACCAACCAATCATGCGGAAGACACGGAATGGTAACAGAGAGAGTAAAAACGTAACAGAAGCAGGCAGTTGGATGGTTAAATGGAGCGATGGAATTAGAAGTTCGCGGTTATAAATTTGAACCAACTCGCTCAGTATAGGTCAAACTCGAAATCATTGGGAGAGGCCCTCGTCCTCCAGTGAACTTAAAATAGGTTGCTGCTAATGATGATAATGATGATGATGAAATAGAAAATGGAGCAGGTGTCTCATTTTCCCCTAACCGGCGCGGAAAAAGAATGAAACGTCGTGCGGGCAAAAACAACACTGCCCAAGGAAGGTAAATAATTCTGTCCTTGTGGTCACACGGTGTTCGTGCAGCCCAGTCGAGGCACTGTTTTGTAACCGGGCCAGCACCTGTGCTGCTTTACAGCGTTTGCAAGTATATATATAAACGCGGCACTGTTAGTTGTGCTGTCGTCTCTCTGTCTCTTTGATTAAGCCTTCTGAAGACATCCACAAAGTGCGTCAAAAAAATGTGTGCGTCTTTCTGCATAGAAGGCGCGCAAAGAAACGCTTAGTAAGAAACTTTCCCGCCTTTGTGTCTCTCTTTAAAATGTCCGAATTCACTAAATAAAAAATGCCCTCTGGTGTTGGAAGAACTGCACTTTTAGCAACATGCTGCTGGTAATACAATAGCAACATTCTAAATACTTGCGTTGCTGTAATGGCGCTGGTGTACTTCCACACAATGCGGCGAAAACTTTCTGGATCAGAATTTGCCGTGTCATGAAATCAGTGACAAAACCCACGCATTTCCTCCCGTGCTAAATGACTGAAAACATTTTTCACCAAAGCGTAAAAGTAATTGCCAGTACTTATACAACAAAATGTAAGTCATATCAGTTGATGTTGACAACATAAACGAAATGCACTCTCTGCAACCGTTGTTGCGGCTACGTCATGAAACGACCATTTTGAAAGACTGACGGTTCACACAAAACATCGTGGGCGCGCGCTGACAACCTCGACGGCCCACTATGTTTGTGAAAGCCTCACGACATATACCATAAAATTTGCGCAGTAATTGGGAAATCGTGTCATGAAACTTCATTTTCTGTTCAATACCTCACTGTGAAAAATGGCAGCAACGGTTACCAGAGGGTTCGAAACCATCACAATGTAAATCTACACGCAAGCAACATTAGACTATAACATCATTGCTAACGCGCGGCACTACTGCGCACAGCAGGCTCGTTCAGTCAGTATTGTCTGAGCTATGTTTTACCTGAAATATAAATGTGTGCTTTATGAAGATGTTCCTGTGGGTTTCTGCAGTGAACACGGACTGAAACAGATTTCTGACGATGGGCTAACAAAAAAATTACCTGCGTTTCCGTACTTTCAGTGATGTATATAATAACACGTTTTTTCTTGTATGTACATGGAGCGGTAAGGCCCTCCTTTCTTTTTATTAGTCTTATGCACTTGAAGTTTGCAGTTTATTTCAGATATTAGTGAAAAAACAGAATATCTGAAATAAACTTCGAACTTCAAATCAGACAGGATAACTATGCAGAAGGAGGTCCGAAAGCACTAGGCTCCAGGGGGACGTTCTGTCGAAGATTACAAGGAAAAACATAATAACGTAATTAGCAGTGACAGCGACATAACAGGAAGACGTGTGATTGAATGGAACAACAGTAAGTCGTTTATAGGTAAACAAAACCGGTATAACAATGTCACCGAAAAAGGCAAAACACGTCTACTGATTAAGCAAACAAGAATACAAGTGTTTTTAAAAAGATCGATCGTAGAACAATGTTTGGTGTGTTCTATATGAATAAGGTATAAAATTCCGAGTACGACGACCATAATTAGTACTTATAGCAGGTAGCAAAACATATTATTTGAAGGAGATGTAGTTGGGTTATAGTTACTAATAGCATCATGACAAAATAGTCTTCATGGTACAAGACGAATTAATGCCTTGAATAGCCTGATGGTCAGATGATACTTCAACAAACTAGCAATAGGAAGTATATCGAAGTTATGAAGTAATTATGATGCACTACTGCGATATGAACTGCAAGTTATTATTCTGATGGCTTGATTCTCAATGTGCTCAATGGGAGATAAATTGGTTACGTAAGTGTTTCTCCACGTAGTGATAGGGTAATTAATGTGACTCTGAATAAAAGCTTAGTATAATTTAGTTAAAGTCGAAACTAGGGAAGCTCAGGGGAATATGGAGGCTTGAATCGATAACAGATCGCTAAAACGATGTAGAACAGGGACTGTCGCAGGCGCCAACGTTTAGACATGCGGACTTGTCTTGGGGAGGACTTGTCGAAACGTTGGCTCCTGTGACATCCCCTATTCTACATCATTGATTAAGATCGAGGTGTTAAAACAGCAACGTGCCCTGATTATAATTCTAATACCGCATGCTATTTTTTTGGGGCCTTAGAGTCGAGGCTTGTCCGTCCGTCACGGCAATACTGCTTGTTCGGTGCAACACGTGTGTAGGCCCATCCTGGAGGCAGCGTATATGAATTGAATTGAGTTTATTTCTCCTGTTCACAAGAGAAAGGAAGCAGAAGCTAAAGGTCATGTGGCCTGACTAAGGCTCCTGCAACAACTCGGCACGCAGGCCGTACGTAGCACACAAATCAGTACAAAATGTGCTGTACAGATTCAACTGAAATAGTCGCAAAAAATAAATAAATCAACGACATGTTTACGCAAAAGAAAGTAGAAAGATGCGATAGCCGCTATAGGAAACGTCATATCTACAGAAACAACTTTCAAAAATTCGACATAATTGAATTAAAGAACGTTTTACCTTAGACAACTAAAGGCAATATTTGACACAGAGGAACTGAGTGCACTTTCGTCAAACAAACTCAATATCGTGTGAAATGAGAGATGTTTTAAACGAATCATTGGAACCTTCCATGATCTCGTTATGGAAAAATTCGCGTAGTGTATTAAGTAGTGAAGGCGCTTGGTAGCTCTGTAACTGTTTCCCGTAAGTCATCCTTATTTTTGGTGTTCTCAGATGATGTTGTCGAAAACTGTAGCGCGCATTTCTGGGTACATTCATAGCATAGTGTGTTCTGTTTTGTTTGATGTGTTGCATCAACTTGTAGTAGTAGACTTGTTTTGCTTTTAACATAGAGTACTTTATCTATATAGGCTTCGTTCTAAAATGTTTGTAAAGGTCCGCGATAACCCTCAAGTGCGCGTAGGACCCCTTTCTGCAGTACTATCAACTTGTTATAATCTTTTTTCGTTGTAGTGCCCCAAATTAATATACAGTAGGCTAATTGGGAGTAGAATAGTGCGTAGTACACTGCGATTTTCAACCAAGGAGGAACAAGTGTACTCAGTCTATATAAGCAACCAACAGTATTCCTCAACTCTGTTACAGTTTTGTACACGTGTACGTTCCGGGACAAATCTTCTTGAAACCACACTCCAAGAAATTTTTGATTATTTACTTCACTTCACTTCACTTCACTTTATTTCCTTAAAGTCGCCCTTCAGGGGTATTACATAAGGGGTGGTGTTTAATAAACCTATACAGTGATGTTTTTAATCTATTACTCAGTCTTCAAAAACAATAGTTGCAGTTTCGTGGTTTATTAGCATATATTTTGTTTTTGAGGCGTTCATTTGTAACTTATTATGTCGCTACCAGGTAGAGAGTTGCTTCATGTAATTGTTAACTTTTAATTCGAGATCTGGTATAGTAGCAGCTTTAAAGAAAATGTTGGTATCGTCTGCATACATAGCTAATTGCGGAGACTCAGGACTGTCACACAAGTCATTAATATATATTATGAATAAAAGAGGTCCAAGAATTGAGCCTTGTGGAACACCAGTGACGATTTCCGCGTAAGATGAAACTTCATTATTTATACTGACATGCTGGTAATGGTTTGTTGAGTAATGACGTAAAATTTTCAGTACGTCACCCCGTACACCATACTTTTCTAACTTACTAATTAATAATCTGTGGTAAACTGAATGAAATGCTTTCATGAAATCTATAAATAGACCTAATGTATACATTCGATTTTAGATATTTGTTATTATTTTGTGCTTAATATTCAGAAGAAGTGCATCACAGGATCTTTTTTTTTTGAAAACCATGTTTCGTGTCGCTGATCACGTTATAATTATTTAAAAATTTCTATAGTCGAACATTCAATTAACTCTCAAAACCCATTGATAAGACAGGGAAGACAGAGATCGGCTGGTAATTTGTCATTAAATGTTTATCCCCTCCTTTGTAGATAGGGCATACTCGTGCTATTTTTAGAAGATCGGGAAATATACCGCTTTCAAACATTCTGTTTATAATATGAACTAAAACTGGTGCGATAATATCCGCAGTATATTTCATTAGAACTGGTTTAATATAATCATGACCAGAAGAGACATCGTTCTGCACTTTGAGAAGTAGTTCCATAACTTCGGCAGGGGTAACAGGTGTAAGTACCACCGTGTTCGAGAGTCTGAATCTGGTTACAATAGGTGTTGCCGTAGGTCCCTCCTCGTCAGGATACTGGGCACTAGTAACAAAATATTTGTTCAAAGCACCTATTGCTTCTGTACTTGTCAAGACGCCAGTAGCTGTCTTCATGTTTATGTCAGTACTCTGTCTTTTCATTGTGCTGAGGTCACTGACTTCATTCCGAACTTTCCTAGGGTGATTCTTTGTTGTTGCTGTTATGTGGGGTTTAACGTCCCAAAACCACCTCTGATTATGAGAGACGCCGTAGTGGAGGGCTCCGGAAATTTTGACCACCTGGGGTTCTTTAACGTGCACTGGCGTCGCACAGCACACGGGCCTCAACATTTCCCCTCCATCGAAACTAGGGTCATTCTTTACTTTAGCAAATGGTTTTTCGTAGTACTTCATTTCCGCCTCCTTTAGTTCAGCGTTGACGTTATTTCTAAATCATCTTAAGACAGTAAACAGATCGGCACTTCAGCATTTTACAAACAGGTGATACAGTTTGTTCTTTCTTGTTATCGTTTTTAACAAGTGAGTTATCGTTTTTAACAAGTGATTCAATGTTTGCGTATCTTCCTGGTCGTTTGATAGTATTGTTTTAACGGGAAGGCTGGGTCGTAACAGATTATCATTTTGCCAAAGAATAACTCGTATGCTGCATTTGGGTCTTGCATTTCAAACACAGATGACCAATCTGTTGATAGGATCAAGAAACGGAATTTTTCCAATGCAGTAGCATGAAAGCTACGCGCGAATGTTTCCTTCCTTTCTTTCTTCCCCTCGCTTATGAACGCAAGGAATGAAGCAGAATAAAGGCAGATGATCGCTTATCTCAGGAGATAGCAGTCCAGCAACGCAGTCAGTTCAATGGATGTTAGTTATGCATATGTCGAGTAATGTTGAAGTTTTTAAAGTAAGCCTGGTGGGTTCTGAAATTACGTTTACACACATGAACGAATTGATTAGACCAGAAAGCTGCTTAGATGATATGTCGTCAGACAACATATTTATGTTTACATCACCCATTATAACAAAGGGGGAAGACGATTGACTCAGGAAACGTAGAGCTTGTTCCAAGAAATTAAAAAATGGGAGTTTGTTTCCCAGTGGAGAACGATATATTAGCAAAACTGTGACATATTCTAAGCGTAGCATTATGCTTTCTACATTGTTCGTTACAAGAGAAAATTCTGGAACTACCTCATGCGCAAGGCATTGTTTGACATAGACTGCTACACCACCTCCTATGCTCTTTTTCCTTACTAAGCCGTGGTATTTATAGTTCTCACAGTATGTGGGGGGCCATCATTCATGGTGAGCCATGTTTCACAGTACAATAATATGTCAAAATTCTGTATTATTGGCCCAATCAGGCAATTCTATTTGTCCTATTTGTTTTTAATACTGCGCACGTGAAGGTAGAAAAATGTAAGTAGTTTGCTGTTTGGGACTACTTTATTAAAAGATGGAATATCATAATAAGTACAGTTCATGATATCAGACCAGCTGTGCTAGAGAAAGGGAAGAAACAAGGCCATGATGCTCACGCGGCCATTTTTTCACCATCTTCCATGCTGGCGATTCGAACAACTGGCGAGTTTTCGTCTTTGCGTACGAACACCTTACCGCCAGCCGTCCGCACAAAACCCCATGGCAATTCCTTCTTCCTTTCGATGGTAGCACCGAGAAGTCGTTTACCATACAGGGTGAGGTGTTCATTTACGAACACCTTTGAGAATGATTGAAATGCCAGTGCTCTTGTGTCTAATTTTGCTTTTTTAGCTTTACTGAGAAAGGTACTCCTCTTGATTCTGCGGACTAACCGTACAATAATATTTGCCTGGTCATGTCTAGCAGTAGGCACTCGATGGCAGATGTCAATATCGGCCTCCGAGACCTCTTCCTTGATCAACGCCCCCATTTGTGACACTATTGTTAGTGGTTTGCCTTCAAGTGGGATGCCCTTTATCTCGATATTGTTTGAACATTGGTACTGTTGAAGCTCCTCAATCCTCCATGAAAGCTTGGCATTCTCAGCACGAAGATCTTGGTTCAATTTTAGCACCTTCTGTATTTCTGCTTTGAGCTCAGCCACTTCTTGTAACTTATCTTTTATACTTCTCAAGTCTCCCTGAGCTCCCGTCTCAGATTTTCAATGGCCTTAGCCTCCTTAGACATTGCAATAGCACAGAAAACAAGCAAACAAGTACAAAAAGAAACTGACAGATTGGGCAGCAGCGCGCAATTTCTATGTCTTAATGTCTTAGTAAGAATTTACTGCTCACCTGCAAAAAGCAAAGGCAATATTTTGGTGTTGCTCCGTGGTGCACCGCTGCCGAACTGTGTCAGATGCTCGCTCCGTTGGCAGTTTTATGCCCTGGCTTTGTCGCACGCCCAGTCTCTGCACAGTCGCGCACGGGTTATTCCGGCTACGTGATGACGTCCTGACACTTGTAGTCACTCTCCCGGACCTTGCGCAGTCGTGGAAATGTCCACCTGACGTCCTCTCACTTGCGATCCAGACAGACGTGGCACTGCAGACGATCAAAGGGGCAGTAGTAGGTGGTGGCGTCTGGTCGCGAGCTGCAGAAAGCAAAGGCAATATTTAGGTGTTGCTCTGTAGTGCACTGCTGTCGAACGGTAGGGTATATGTAGAGAAACCCAATGCCCAGTTGTGATGTGTGAAGTGCGCGACCAGAGAGTGATTTTGAAAAGTGCGCGCGAAAAGCAGAAGTGACGCAATGGAAAAGAAGACGACGTGAGAAGACGCTCGCGGACCGGGAGGACGGCACATGAAAAACGTCGACGAATGAGAAAGAAAGGCGTGGCGTTGCAAAATTAAATAAGAGCAGAAAACAAAGCAGCCAACCACAAACATCCACGGAGTTCCTAGCGGCCACTGGCTGAATAACACGGTGGCACAGCGGTGGCCAATCAGAGAGGAACACGTAAGCAGAAAGGAAAGAAAAGTAAGCGGCATCGGATTCTTCGGGGGGGGGGGGGGGGGGGGGGGTTCCACGAAAGAGAGTTTCGGGAGACTTCCGGGAAGGAGAGTTCGAGGGAGGCAGCGGATCGTCCACCGGGCCGGGCGTTGAAGACGGCAGTCGGGTTCCGGACCCGAGCCACAAGGGCTTCACCCGGCCAGGACCCCCTGCTGACCTGATTTAAGCCATCGGAACCCCAGCGGCTCGCAAGCTCCAGGCGAGAACTTGCTGAATCCTGTGCCCGTAGGCATAGCGGGAGCAGTCGGGCTGCGGGCCCCGAGTTCCACGCCGAGACGCCTGGACAAGATGCCGCTACCACCTGATCGAGCAGCCTAGCTGCCCACGTGCTCCGTCGCCACCAAACGTCTGGCATGGTGATTTTCGCAAGCCTGCTGCACGTCACTCACTCGCTCTTCACGAAGTTCATCGACAATTTGGTGAGCCGTCCGATTCTCCCGCGTCGCCTTCACACATCTCTGTCGGACCCTAAGTTATTGAATCGCCAGGACTCTCGTAGCACCTGTACAGACTTTATTAGAACTAATTTATTCGTTTTGTCATGCTTTTATTTCTCAAGTGCTTGCTGTTTCATTTTCTCTCTTTTCTTATTAGCCTATATTAAAAGCTTTGTGTGTGTGTCTTGTGTGAAGGACGGCTTTGTCCTCATTTAGACTCCCGAAGGCTTCGCCTGAGAGAGTCGTCCGAAAGCAAATCTGTAAAAGAACCTGCTAAAATCATCACACCAGTACGATCCCAGGCATCGTGTAAAACCGAAACCGACACTTAAGCGCCATGACAGTATAATGTACGCTGCAGTGAAAATACACGAGAGCGCGCTGCGGTGGAAGTGCATATATAAGGGCGTTCCAGACCACACATTCTCTTTCTGCCGTGGATCAAAACGAACGTGAACGCGCTCTCGCCCGCGAAAGGCAACGCTCACAGCGGCGAACACGCTGCAATAAAACTATTCGACGAAACCGTCGTCGTGACAGTTTACTTGGCCCCAAATCTCTCCCGGGGCAACGTAGAAAACTACATCGATCTAGCCATATGCGCGATTATGAAACAAAGTACAAGAACAACTCCTTCGTACTTGTCGGAAACTTCAACGTAGACATCACGGACAACGACTTACATGTGCAGTTTATGACGTCTCGATTCGCTCTACGATGCATTTCGTATGACTGGAGACAACCGAAAACCACCAGGGAAACGTGCATAAATTTTGTCTTTGCCAACTTCAGGCTAGATCCGATCGAAAAACCATTGCCTCTACATTTCACGGACCACAAAGCTGTGATAACGAAGGGAAAACGGAATCCCGAACTCAACACGACATACGGGTTTTCACAAATAAAACATTTTATCCACTGTACACAGGCGTTGTCACTCATTCACATGCACGCGGGGGCAATGCCATAGGTGATTTACGGTAAGAACGATCCCCGGTGCTTCGCCTGCTCGTGACGGTTCACTTCGTGAAGATGCGTAGATTTTTTTTTCCTTATGTGCGTGAGTTTGTTAGGATATTTTAGCTTGATCTCAAGAACAACTCCTAAGAAAGAGCATTCATTGTCAGGACCAACGAGCATGTCGTTTAATTTGATAGTGGCTTGGGACGGAAGGACTTTATTATCCGAGTGGAATATCATGAACTTAGTTTTTGTAGGGTTAATACTGAGGGAGTTGCAACTGCACCAGGTAAAAATGCTATTTAGGTCTTTCTGTAACTTAAGCATCAAAGAGTGAATGAATTTATCAGTGGAAACTATCGTATGGTCGTCAGCATAAAGAAAAGGTTTCAAATAAGTAACTGTTTCAGGAAGGTCATTCGTATAAATCAAAAATAAAAGGGAGCCATAAATGGACCCTTGAGGAACGCCCTGATTAGTAGTCAAAAAGTTTGATAATGTAGAACGAACATGTTCACGACTACAAAGGCAAGTTTTAATTAGTGTTAGTGCAGGTCCAACAATACCAATACACTCGAGTTTGGTTTCCAGGATGCTGGGATAAAGCGGTTCAAACGCTTTGGTGTAATCAATGAACAATGTTCCATCAAATTCACCAGAATCAATAGCTTTTTTTGTAATCTTCTCAGTAAAGGTTAGCAAAGGAAGATTTGTAGAAAAGGCTGGTCGGAAGCCGAACTGTTCAAGCAAAATGGTTCATGCAAAAAGGTTGTGCAAAATATTCAAATCTGCGAAGTGGCGACAGATTCGACTGTACAATGACTGGCTAAATGTACTCGTGGAAGAAGGAAAGGACCCTTGCCGGAAGGACCGAACGCTCTGCGCCTACAGGAGATTAGCAGGACAGTGCACAGAATTCCTTTGGCAACGCACCAGGATTTTTTTACCGAAGCCGCCTGCAAAGACTGCCAGCGCAAACGTGGCAACTACGCTTGGGGACGCGAGAATTTCAGACCACATCAAGAAGATTTTAGGAAAAGGCCCAAAGTACAGTTTTGAGCCTCGTTTAACCGCTCCGCAGCTTCTTGCCATGGGCAGGAGCTTAGGAGATAAAGCGGACGACCAAGACCTCGAGCGAGTTGTCGGCGAGGCAGTAGACTGTGTCCTCAAGCATGCTCCGAGGAAGAAATCAGGAATTGCCCCCTTAAAGAGTGTTCTCACATGCCTGAAGAAAGATGAACTTCAAGTGATACAGGCCGACAAAGAAGGTGCCTTTGTCGTTCTGCCTGAAAGGTTAATGAAAGAAAAATCCAGGAACGCCGTTTTGAAGAACTTCAAAGAAATTTCCTTCGAAGCGACGAAACAAAAGAAAGTCGCCCTGAAGCTTCTCAAGGACATGCATCTGAACTCAACGAGGCAGCTTGTCAAATCCGCAGATGCAGAGTTCCTGGAAGTTTTCTTCACTTGCAAAACCCACAAGCCTGATTACCCTCTTAGGGTAATTGTGTCCGAGAAGACATCTTGGCAATGCCATCTAGGGAAGTTTCTACATACCCATCTAAAGAAGCTTCCGATAGTGGATCCTTTCCTGGTAAGAAGCTCCGACAAAGTTATTTTGTCAATTAACGAAGATCAAGAGACTGATCGGACTGCATTTTCTATCGATATTGAGGACCTGTATTACTCTGTGCCGCACGTTGGTCTTATGTCAGCTGTGCGTGAAAGAGTAGACGATTTTGGGGAAGTTAAATTTCAGAATTCAGTGGGTCTTAGCAGCAACAACTTTTTGACGCTTTTAGAATTTTATCTTCATTCAACAGCCATTCAGTTTGACAGCAATTTTTATATTCAGCGATCCGGAATCTGTATAGGTTCTGCCATAGCTCCTATTTTGTGCGACATATTTTTAGCTTCGCTTGACAACGTGATCGTAGATAAGTTGATAGACACGCCTGTAACACAAGTGTTCAGGTACGTAGACGATTACTTAATTGTTATGAAGAACAGCGATCACAACCATTTCCTAGACCAAGTCGAAAAAATACTAAACATATTTATAAAGTCATCTGGAGGACTCAAGTTCACGCATGAATTGCCGATCAATAACCGAATTCAGTTTCTTGACATCAACTTATGTTTTTCATCAAGTAAGCAGGTATGCTGGGCCTATCAGCCTAGGTCAAAGAAAACCTTGTTGCCGTATGACAGCGCGCAGACCAAATTGATTAAGAGGGGCATAGCTACCACTTGTATTAAGGCAGCATTAAATAAGTCATGTGAGCACGAATGTGAACGTAGTCTGATGAATCAGCTAGCCCGGTTACGAGACGCACGGTTTCCCCAATCTGCCATTACATCCGTGTGCGAAACGATTTTGCAGAGAACAAAAGCAGAGCAGGGCAACAAAGGTAAGGGGAAAGACAAGAGGCCCGTGCACGTAGTTCCATACTTGCACAAGTTGTCTCACAATCTTAAAAAAGTTTCAAATAGGCACAATGTTAACTTGATTTTCAATGCTCCTTGCAAGCTGTCATCGATAAGTGCGCTCATGAATTCGAAAAACAAGACCTCCGCGTGCACTACTAATCACACAACCCGTTACACTGATTGCATGATTAAGGTAGTATATCGAATTCCCATGGGCTGTGGGAAAGTGTATATTAGTCAAACAGGACAATGCTTTAATGATCGCGCACGTCGACACGCCAATAATGTAAAAAATGGATATGGTAGCCATTTAGTTGACCATTGCAAGAAGTGCACATGCGTTCCCATGTTTAAAAAAACAAAATTTATTGGTAAAGGAAAATGTAAGAAAGAAAGAGAAATTTTAGAGGCGTTCTGGGTCAATCAAGAAGGAGATAATTGTGTTAGTTCGCCCTCACTTGCACTATCATAGAAGGAGATAGATTTCATAAAAGAACGATTGTATTTGTGATTGCGAGTGTTTTGGTGTGCGCATGTTCTTCTGAGAATGTATGAATAGGCTGGTTTTCACGCAATAAACATTCAGTTGGCAGTCAGCGCTTGTCCTGTGGTCTTCGTTTCTTCGTCGTCTGTGTTCCTTTGCGCTGTTACTTTTTTGCTCTGGATATGCACCAACTAGCCCTCATCAAGTTGTTGCTGATGGTGAGGTACACCGCCAGGAGTTCTCGGGCAAATGTCCTTATTTTATTTCCGTTGGTTTGAGTTTTGCGAGAAAAAACCAAGGCGCTGCCAACCTGATGCGTGCTGCTCGAGAACAGCGCGAACTGCCACACTCGATGCATCGGTGATGAGACGAATTGGGGCATCAGGAATGGGATGTATGAGCGTAGTTGCGTCTTCCAGAGCCAGGTCTTTTTTTATAGCCAATAGGTCGGTCAAGGGCTTTAGGAAAGTGGCACACTTAAGAAGAAAGCGGCGATAGAAGTTTAGTAGGCCCAGGAATTCTCGAGGGTCGTTTCATTGATGTTGGGGGTGGAAAGTCTTGGAATAGCCTTCACTTTGCTGCCGAGCGATTGGATACCCTGTGGAGTGACAAGGTGGCCTAAGAACTCGATTGTAGCGACGCCGAAGACGCATTTATTGGCATTAATTACGAGGCCGTAATCATCCAGACGTTGAAACAGGGTGATCAGGTGGTTTTCATGCTCAGGGCCCGATGAGCTTGCGACCAGGAAGTCACCAAGGTAGGCAAATACGAAATCGAGACCTCGCGTGACCTCGTTGATAGTGCGCTAAAGATCTGTGCTGCGTTGCGCAGTCCAAAAGGCATCCTTACATATTCCAACAGACCAAATGGGTTGGTGATGGCCGTCTTTGGAATGTGAGCGGGTCCTACAGGAATCTGATGGTAAACCTTCACTAAGCCAATCTTAGAGAAGATCGTGCACCGAGCCAAATTTTGATGTGAAATCCTGTGTGAAGTTGGTAGCGGTCTGGTAACGTGTGGGCATTGAGAGCGCGGTAATCCCCACATGGCCTCCAGTCGCCAGGATCTTTCTTCGGCACCATGCGGAGTGGCGATGCCCAGTTGCTGGAGGAAGGCCGCACAATGCCAAGTTCAAACATGTGCTCAAACTCACGGCGGGCGATGGTGAGGCGTTCTCCAGATAGTCGGCGAGGCTGTGTAAAAACGGGAGGTCCAGTGATTACAATGTGGTGAGTGACGGAATGCTTCACCGGTGACTCTCTGGTGTGCGGCTTCGTGATGTTGGGGAAGTCAGCGAGTGTTTTTGCATACGGCGAAGCGGGCGTGTGAGCTCGAAGTCCCGTTGACGACGAAGTGCAGAGCATGCCGTGGATGGATCGGCGCGTGTTGAGATCAATGAGGCAATGAGCATGCATGTCCACCGCAAGGTTGAAAAAAATGAGGAAGTCGGCTCCAAAAACAGCTTGCGAGATGTCAGAGAGGATGAAAATCCAGCAGAACGTACGGCGTAGTCCAAGGCCAAGTGTAAGAGACCGTTGGCCGTATGTGGGAATTGCGGAGTTGTTGATCGCTTGGAGTGGGCAGGTCTGTTCGTTGCGACGGCGATCTGCACAGGAGGCTGGTGTGACGCTAACCTGGGCTCCTGTGTCGACCAGGAAGCAAGCGCCAGTGATCGGAAACAGAATAGGCGGCATGGCTTTCGACCAGTACCACTTGCCGCCGTCAATGGCCGGTCGTCGCATTTCCCGACCAGGAGCACGGGCGCGTGCACTTGCGAGCAGAGGCCCTAAATCGGCGGTGGTACGATCGCGTAGTCGAGGACGAGCCGTCCCTTGGCGCGTCGGTTGTCTGAAGTCGCGGAGAGAGTGAAGACGTCGAGGAGCGACTGTGTAACTGTAACCGGAACCTGGATGCCGATCGGCGATGCGCAAGTACGAAGTCATCGAGACGTCTGACAAGGGCGTCCAAACGGTTCTCGATGCTCGCGAGCGCGGTGTCTGCAGCGGTGGCCGGTGGCGACGTGATCACGGCGTCGAGGCTATGCGCCCGCGAGTAGTCTGCCATTCGATCAGCCATTTCAGCGAGCGTGTGTACTGGGACATCTGCCACAGCGACGAGGACCGGGACCATGCTCTGCGGCAAGCGCTGGACGCACAGCTTACGCAACAGCTTCTCCTCTTGAGGGGCGGAGGTCTGGCACATCCATCGCAGGAGCTGGGATGGGCGACGGTCACCGAGTTCTGTGGCCCCTGATGAGCTGTTGCAGTCTGCTGTGTTCTGACTCGGACTTGCGGGAAATCATAGCTTCCTTCAAGGTGTCGTAGGGATAGCTCGGGCGCGGCAAAGCTAAAATATCTGCGAAGTCTTCGGCTACGTCCGGAGGTAAGGAGGACACCAGATGCCAGTACCTGTTCTGTTGGCTGGTGATTTGCCGTAGACGGAAGTGCGCCTCGATCTGCTGTAACCATGTGCAGGGGCTGTTTGGCCAAAATGGTGGCAGGTTGACGTGTTGGATCGCAGCCACCGCAGCATTGCTAGGCCTGGCGTCTTGGGCGTCAGGACCGGTAGGCTGGGTGGAAGAGTCGGCGGAATCCATGCGGGATGGTTGGGGTTGCGTGTTCTTTTCGGGTCACCATTAAATGTCGGAGCTAACACGAGAAAGGTGCAGCACTGACAGCGTTTAGTCTTCGAACTGATTGTTTATTCTCGCCCTGCACCTGCCGCGGGGTCGAATGCCAACTTCTTCCTTTACGGGCGCCACATGGTGAGGCGCTACACGTATCCGTAAAAAAAAAGAACAGCTCAGAGAGACAACACACAAAGAAACAGACGACAAATGAGCGCTGGCTTTCATCTGAGGTTTTATTACTCGGACAGAAGCCTTATAAATCACAGACGCCTTTTTATGACTTGCGAGAAGCCTGCTAGAAAAATAAAGGAAGGTGGGGCAGCTGGTCATATCGTAAGCGAAAAGAACACAAGAAATACGCCGTCCTTCCTCACTTTCATGGGTTCGCAAACCGTCTAAAAGAAGGCCGTTTATCGCTATGATGCTCAGGTGCTAACGCCGGCAAGAAATAAGTTGGGCACTCTATGTGCTAAGTGGACCGCCGCGTGTTGAACAGGCAGGGAAAAAAGTGTAAAAAAAGAAGTTTGTATCCGGCGACACCCATGTGACACTGTCATGCAATAAAGTTTGTGGCACAGACAGAGCGATGTCTGAACTTTCGGCTTCAGGAGCATCACAACTCAAGGAAAGGTCAGACTGGCCTTCACCTGCCACGGTACTGCCAGCAGTACGCGTGCACTCCCACGTTGCATAACACGGAAGTTCTTTTTCGGCGTAGAAATGAACGGGCAAGTGGAGCTTGTGAAAGCTGCGCATATCCATAGGTGGTCACAGATGTGTGTTAGCAAACCCTCTTTGACATTACGTGATTGCGAGTTGGCTTACCTGGCGATTTAACCGAGGCTTGTGCGGTGACTGTGTGCCGAGACTCCGTACGCATACTCTCTACGTCTTTTTTGTTTTGCATTTGTGCGTTTTTCTGTGATTTACAAAGCTCTTGTAACAGTCATAAAACTTCAGTTGAATGTCAACGCTCGTTTGTCGTCTCCTTCTTTATGTGTTGACCCTTCGCACTGTTTTTTTTTTTCTTTACGAATTAAGAGTAATTTTGCTTACTAAGCGACTTCTTAACCGGACATGACTTAGACGCCAAGTCTAAGGCCTGTTTCACAGTGCACCTTGAAAGTATAGCCGAGAAAGCCTTAAAAAAATTATTTTTCCTTAAGCGGACTCTGCGACACGCTGACCGAGACACTAAGCTACTTGCATACGTGACACTTGTGAGACCGATCTTGGAGTATGCGAGCATAATCTGGTTCCCCTTCACAGGTAGTGGTGTCAGCACGCTTGAAAAAGTGCAGCGTAAAGCGATTAGATTTATTTTTAACCGATATCGTCGCCTCGACTCCCCAACACAATTACTACGCCGCGCAGGTTTGCCGACACTCGAAAGTCGAGCAAAAATTCATCGCCTAAAGTTCTTATATTTGTTATTGCACAATTGTTTTAAGATAGACCATGCAAAATACGTGGAAACCAAGAAAACAAGGGAAACACGTCACACACATGATCACACACTCCAAGAGTACTCGTGCAACAATAACACATTCTATTATTCTTTTTTTCCTAGATGCATTCGTGAATGGAATGCTCTTGATCGACATATAACCGAGCAGCGTACAGTTGACGACTTTCTAGAAATGTTGCAAAATGCACATAGCACTTAATCGTAACGCTGATAACATAAGATGTACTGTATTTTCATTTCTTCGTTTACTTCCTTGAATTGGCTTGCTTGCCAATATTTGTATTTTCATCAACTGTTATAGCTGCGATTTATCATCCTTCTTTTTTTTTTACGGGTGTATAATATGTATATTCGTCCACTACCACTTTTATTTCATGTATGTAGTCTCCTTATTCTTAATTTAACTTGTTCAGAAAAGCTGCTTGGTGCAAAATTTGTTGCTACTGTTGATGTGAATATTTTCTGTTTTTCTTTTCCCTTTGCTCCCACTCCTGTAAAAACCCTGCAAAGGGTTAACAGTATGTTGAAATAAATAAATAAATAAATAAATAAATAAATAAATAAATAAATCAAGCGATTTTGCTCCAAGAGCGGCGCGGCGGCCGCCGAGCGCCCCTCAAAACCTGTTTTTCGAGCGTCGCGCGCCGCTGCGACTGATTTCGCAAAACTTGGAAAATATCGCGAGCGGCGCGAGCGGCGGAAATCTCTATTGGCCGGTCAGGCGCGTGACGTGAGGAGCACGTGACATGGGCGGAGTCGCGGCGCCGATCGGTTCGGAGGAGAGCTCTCGTTCGGGCTCTGTAGCTCTGTAGCAGACGACGTTTTCCAGCAGACATCCCCTGCTACTTGCTCGCGCCGTTTCCAAGGGATCCTGGAGGCATAGATGTGCCGCCCTGTTCCTTTTGTCGCTGCCGACAAAGTTTCCATTCGAAACGGACAGATTGTTTGCACGTGCTATAGAGCACCTAAACTGGTGCTCTAAATAGCAAGTTACCAGGAGTTAACGATGCCAGAACTTGTTTGATATCAATCTTCCGCTAAGATGCTAAGCTATTCGCAAAAATCGCTTATCGGGGTAAACGGACAAGGAATGAGCTACGCGCTACGAGCATAACACACGATGAGTTCTGCTTCTCTCTAAATTACAAGGCCGCAGCACTTCCGTGGTATATAGGGAACCACATTCAACATATTACGATGTAGGTTGAACGCCGACAGACGAACACAGAATTTATTATCACTGTGATTCCGTTTGTGCGAGCTAGGTCGCTATGCATACTTTTACCGTTTCTTACTTCACCCCCCCCCCCCCCCCCCACTTCCCCCCAGCTATCGCCCTCCTTTCGCCCTCGCTATCTCTATCTCCCTCAGACAGCCACTTTGCCGCGGCAGAGAACAGAAGGATAACGACACACTCTGGTCAAGCTGCACGTGATGACGCGACAAACACGCGTAAACTCCCGCGTCGCAGGCGAGACAATCAGGCATGCCTTTCTTGTATTCGAAATCAGCAAAAATGCTGCATTGCGGACATTTTGAAATTAATCGCGTCACAATTGACGAGAGGGCACAGCAGTAATCTGTTCTTAAACACCTCGGCGACCCGACAACCCAGACGACTCGGCCATGCTTTTGTAGTAGATCAAGGGGTCCCGAGTTCGAATCCTTAAGCGTATAAGGTTTTTTTTTTTTTGTTAGCACTTCTGCCTTTTACCCTTTGATCCTTTATGGTCTCTCTACGCTCCTGGGGTATCTTATTTGTACCGACTACTTCTCTTTAATAATCATACCCTGTCCTGATTAACCCACTCACTGCAACACCTCTGAAAGTCTCCTCCCCCCGGGGAGCCTTTGGACAAAAGATGCATATGGGCGCCCACCATCACCATGCTTCATCTACGTCACTCACCTGAGCACCAGAACAGGAACTGGCCCCCCTGGTGCAACACCATGGCCAACACCTCCCAAGTTACCGGACCAACCAAACCCTGGACCTACGACGACGACATCAACAGAGCTTCCAGCCACGGATGCGACCACATGGGTATTAGAACAAAAGACTCAAAGAGCCTCTGGACTCGGACAGGCCGTCATTGGAAATTAAACGTAGCGACTCTTAACACGCGAACCCTTTCAAGCGAAGCCAGATTAGCTGAACTACTAGAAGAATTAAGGGGTATTAATTGGGATATCATTGGCCTTAGCGAGGTTAGGAAACCAGGAGAAGGGTACTTATCGCTTAATGAGGGACACGTTCTTTGCTACAGAGGACTACCAGAGAAGCGCGAATACGGCGTGGGGTTCCTTATACACAAAGACATAGCAGGCAACATCGAAGAATTCTATAGCATCAACGAAAGGGTAGCAGGGCTCGTGATAAAATTAAATAGGAGATACAAACTAAAGCTAGTACAAAGTTACGCACCAACGACCAACCACAGTGACGAGGCTGTAGAACAGTTCTACGAGGATGTAGAAACGGCAATGAACAAGGTACAGACCCAATATACGATTGTTATGGGGGACTTCAACGCGAAAATAGGAAAGAAACTAAAAGGAGAACGTGCCGTCGGTAATTACGGAGAAGGAGATAGGAATAGCAGAGGGGACATGCTAGTAGAATTCGCCGAAAGAAACCACCTCCGTGTAACGAATACTTTCTTCAAGAAACGTAAGAACAGGAAATGGACATGGAAAAGCCCCAATGGAGAAACGAAAAACGAAATAGATTTCATAATGTGCACTGATCTAGGTATAGTACAAGACACAGAAGTGGTTAATAAGATTAGAATTAGTGACCACAGACTAATAAGGGCGAAGATATCCCTCAATCTAAAGCGAACAAGGACAAAGTTAATCACACGGAAACAGGCCAACCTCGATAGCGTCAGGGCGAAAAGAGAAGAATTTAGCATTGCACTTAAGAACAAGTATGAGGCTCTAGGACAGGAAGATAATGAGGATATAGAGAAGACGAACGAAGACATTACTAATCTGATCACCGAAACAGCAATCGAAGTAGGGGGCAAAGCACCAAGACATGTTGTGAGTAAACTCTCGGAGTCTACTAAAAATCTAATCAAGCAACGCCAACAGATGAGAATAACTAACTCAAGAGACAAGATAGAATACGCCGAGCTATCTAAGCTCATCAGTAAAAGTAGAGTCAGGGACGTACGTAACCATAACGTGAAAGAAATAGAAGCAGCCGTCAGAAAAGGAGTCAGCATCAAAACAACCAAAAGGAAGCTTTGTGCGGGAAAGAACATAATGCATGCAGTGAAAGATAAGCAGGGCAACATCGTTACTAACTTTAGTGGCATAACCAAAGTGGCCGAGGATTTCTATTCCGAACTATACAGCTCAAATAGGAGTCTCCCCACCATGAGTGTATTAAATGCCGAGCAGGACTACGAAATCCCATGCGTCACTGCGGACGAAGTTAGGAAAGCAATACAGGGCATGTCCCGCGGAAAAGCGGCTGGAGATGACGGCATAACCACCGACTTGATCAAAGATGGCGGAGACTTCCTTATTGGAAAGCTCGCGACACTATACACTCAATGCCTCAAAACTTCAAATGTACCCGAAAGCTGGAAAAACGCAAATATTCTATTATTACATAAGAAGGGAGATGTTAAAGACTTGAGGAACTACAGGCCGATCAGTCTACTCTCAGCACTTTACAAAATATTCACAAAGGTTATCTCAAACAGAATAAGGGCCACACTTGAATTTAATCAACCAAGAGAGCAAGCAGGGTTCAGAAAAGGATACTCTACCATGGACCACCTGCATGCGGTCAATCAAGTAATCGAGAAATCCGCTGAATACAACAAACCCCTCTATATGGCTTTCATAGATTACGAAAAGGCTTTCGACTCGGTAGAGATACCAGCAGTTCTGGAGGCACTACGTCGTCAAGGAATATGTGATAGCTATATAAACACAATAGCCAACATCTATAAAGATTCTACAGCCACCCTGCTCCTCCATAAGAAAAGCAGAAAAATCCCAATACAGAAAGGTGTCAGACAGGGAGATACAATTTCTCCCATACTATTTACTGCATGTTTGGAAGAAATCTTCAAAAGGTTAGACTGGGAAGAGACAGGGCTCAGGATTAACGGCGAATATCTGAGTAACCTGCGATTTGCAGATGACATAGTACTCTTTAGCAATGATGGCGACGAATTGCAAAACATGATTGAAGACTTAAGCCGAGAAAGCGCTAAGGTAGGATTAAGGATGAACATGCAGAAAACAAAGATAATGGTAAGTGGCACGGCGAAAAAACGTCTATTCAAGGTCGAAACCCATACATTAGAAGTCGTAGAAGAATATCTGTACCTAGGACAGCTACTTACTGGAGAACCCACCCATATAAAAGAAATCCACCGTAGAATAAACATGGGATGGCGCGCATATGGCAGACATTCACAACTCATGAACGGAAACCTACCACTATCACTCAAACGGAAACTATATAACTACTGCATCCTGCCAGTACTGACTTACGGATCAGAAACCTGGAGAATTACAAAGAAGCTAGAGAGGAAGTTAAGAACCGCGCAGCGGGCGATGGAACGGAAAATGATAGGCGTTACACTAAGGGATAGGAAGACAGCCGAGTGGGTCAGAGAACAAACGGGGGTCGCCGACATAATGAACGATATTAAGAAGAAAAAATGGACATGGGCAGGCCACGTGATGAGAAGGCTAGATAATCGATGGACAGTTAGAACGACGGAATGGATACCAAGAGAGGGTAAGCGCAGCCGTGGGCGGCAGAGAGTAAGATGGGGGGACGAAATCAAGGAATTCGCAGGCATCAAATGGAATCAGCTCGCGCAGGACAGGCAAGGATGGCGAGGATTGGGAGAGGCCTTCGTCCTGCAGTGGACATAAAATTGGCTGATGATGATGATGATGATATTGTGCTTTTATATTTTTATCGGGTGTTGTTACCCATATGGGTCCCGGCAGAGGGACCCCGCGGCGCTCGGTGCTTCACATTCGTAGCACATGTTGCTTTTTTTTTTCTTGTTTATAGCTTCGACCTCACTAGAATAGTCTGGTCTTCCGTCAAACTGCCCCGTACTCCGGTAAGAACAAGCGCCGCCGGCACACGAGTGCCTTGCCGCGTTGGAGAAAAAAGACCCTTGAAGTTCCTGGGCGAGTTTAAAACCACAGGAACCAATTATTTCTTTTGCTTCTATACGGCCGATTCTATGGGCTCGCAACAGAACGTTCAAGATAAAAGAAAAAAAAAGAAAAGAAAGTTAAGAAGTAAACAGAACTAAAAAGGTGAAGCCCACAACTGAACTGCACCAAACCAAGAAAATTTGGAGCAAGGCGCAGGACCCCTCGTGTGCGGGCGCTCTCCGCAACTGCGCGTCGCAGCGGCGGGCGTCGCGCAAACGCGATGCATCTGAAACGAAGCCGCGTCCGCGCGCCGCTCTGCCGCCGGATCGCGCGAACGCCGCCGCGCAGCCGCTCGCATGTGAAACAGGCTTAAAGCGGTGTAGTGGAGTTGTGAGGCCCGCTTGTCCCACATGCGTTCTATGTGGCGGTGGTGTGAACGGCCGATCCTCCAGCTCCTGTTCTCGCATCTCGGGTAGTTGCCGGTTCGAATCCTAACCGGTGTACTTTTCTTGCTAACTGTGCCTTGATTTTTATTTGCCGTACGTGGCTTGCTTTACCGTGACGGCGATACACGAGACGCCAACAGCAAGTGCACCTAAAGCCTGTTTCACATGCGAGCGGCTGCGCGGCGGCGTTCGCGCGATCCGGCGGCAGAGCGGCGCGCGGACGCGGCTTCGTTTCAGATGCATCGCGTTTGCGCGACGCCCGCCGCTGCGACGCGCAGTGCGGTTTGCGGAGAGCGCCCGCACACGCGGGGTCCTGCGCCTTGCTCCAAATTTTCTTGTTTTGGTGCACTTCAGTTCTGGGCTTCACCTTTTTTAGTTCCGTTTATTTCTTAACATTCTTTTCCTTTTCCTTTAATCTTGAACGTTCTGCTGCAAGCCCATAGAATTGGCCGTATAGAAGCAAAAGAAATAATTGGTTCCTGTGGTTTGAAACTCGCCCAGGAACTTCAAGGGTCTTTTTTCTCCAACGCGGCAAGGCACTCGTGTGCCGGCGGCGCTTGCTCTTATCGGAGTACGGGGCAGTTTGACGGAAGACCATACTATTCTAGTGAGGTCGAAGCTATAAACAAGAAAAAAAAAGCAACATGTGCTACGAATGCGAAGCACCGAGCGCCGCGGGGTCCCTCTACCAGGACCCATATGGGTAACAACACCCGATAAAAATATAAAAGCGCAATATAGCACGTGCAAACAATCTGTCCGTTTCGAATGGAAACTTTGTCGGCAGCGACAAAAGGAACAGGGCGGCACATCTACGCCTCCAGGACCCCTTGGAAACGGAGTGAGAAAGTATAGCAGGGGATGTCTGCTGGAAAACGTCGTCTGCTACAGAGCTTCGCCCGAACGAGAGCTCTCCTCCGAACCGATCGGCGCCGCGACTCCGCCCCTGTCACGTGCTCCGCACGTCACGCGCCTGACCGGCCAATAGAGATTCCCGCCGCTCGCGCCGCTCGCGATATTTTCCAAGTTTTGCGAAATCGGTCGCAGCGGCGCGCGACGCTCGAAAAACAGGTTTTGAGGAGCTCGCGGCCGCCGCCGCGCCGCTCTTGGGGTAAAAACGCTTGCATGTGAAACAGGCCTAAGGCGCTTCGCAGCTAAGATATTTAGTTATCAGTGGTATTAACTACGAATCGTTCAGTCACATTTATTAAGAAGTAGTACATGCGGGCCAACTATGAAATATGGCCATAACTCCGGTATGTATATATATATATATATATATAATATATATATATATATATATATATATATATAATAAAAGAAGCGGGTACACGCACGAAAAAGCAATACTTTTATGTCGAACGTTTCGGCCGTGGCACGGCCGACACGTTGGGCATAAAAGTATTGCTTTTTCGTGCGTGTACTCGCTTCCTTTCTTATACGTGCCGGACCCACTGAAGTTTCTCTCTGTATATATATATATATATATATATATATATATATATATATATATATATATATATATATATATATATAACCATGATTCCCAGTGTTGATTTACTTAAGAATACATATAGGACTGGTCGTTGCGTTAGCAAATAAAAAATCAACGCGTTAGAAATGGCGTGGAAGAGACGTGAGCGTTAAGCTAACAGTAATAAGCGGTCCCAACAAATCGTACGCGAGCAGGGCGAACGCGGCAAATTCGAATTGCATTCACCGGAGGAGCGAGGAGAGGGGATGGGACCATATTGAGGGGTGGAGAAGAGAGGGTGCTGCATATCAGCGAAGGCAGAAGGCTCATTTGAAGCAAGTATATATATGTGTGGCCATCATTTTGTTTCTCTGTACGTTCTATGGGAAACATAAATAAGAGCTTTGTGAAATTGTTTTTGCGCGCTTCCGCGGCGAAGGTGGACTGAAAGAAATTTCTGACCATGGAGTAACGTCAGAAGTAAAGCGCGTTACTTTATACGGTAGCGGTAACCGCAACACGTTCGTTTTTTCTAGGGTATCGTTTGTAGACTGAACGCTATAGTACAACGTATACTTTCGTTCGGACTTATACTTTTACAGTTTACAACGCAATAAATTCCCCGCCATGGTGGTCTACTGGCTATGTGCACTCGGCTGCTCATCCGAAGGTAGCGGGATCGAATCCTTGCCGCAGCGGTCGCATTCTCGATGCAGGCGAAAGTGGCAGAGGCCCGTGTACTGTGCGATATCAGTGCACATTAAAGAACCCTGTGGGTGGTGGAAATATCCGGAGCCCTACACTGCGGCGTCTCTCGTGATCATATCGGGGTCGTGGGACACGCAAAAACACTACATTCACGACCAAAATAAACGGCACACATGAGGCGCCACGAAAAGGCGGCCTACTTGAAGCGACCTTGCGCTATACCCAATTACCATACGAATCCGGAGAGGGAGGAGTGCGGGCACCGTTATGCTGCCTTGTATTAGTTGTCTGTCGCAGTACAGCGGCCGCCTTCCGGCGCGCCCGATCGCGTCAAGTTTACGCATTTCTGAAGAAATGTTTGCGGTTTATGTTCTGACACACTGAAACATTTTACGCTGGCTAATCGTGAGCGTAAAGTAATAGTTAAACAGTTAAGAAAATCATGTTCAGTAGTCCCTTCAAGGTAACTTTAGTAGCTGTCAACTATTTCCGCCTCGAGATAGAGTTTTTGTGCAAACACGGGTGCCTTACTGTTATAGAGTTTTAGTAATAATATATACGCTATCAAATAAGCCACATGTACAAATCAACAACCGCTCCGTTTACTACCTTTCCAATCTGGCCCCATCAATATCGTCAGCAAATACCATTTAACGGCCCTCCTTTGTGTGTTGACCAGGGGAAGTTTATCTACGTCGCATACACACGCACGCATACTTCAGAACGATCGGCTGCACATCGCTTTTCACCCATTACGCCTGTAAGTTGTTGACGACGCACACGACAGAGTGTTCGTGATTTCCGCAAATGAGTAGCACACGAGATTCCCGACGTTCACGCTAGAGTGGCAACGTGCTGGCTTACATGGCGAAGCGATGCCAGCCGCCCTCATTCGTAGAGTGCCCGCATGTTGCGGCTGTCTGCACCTGGTCGTTGGCACTCTGCGATCAAGTTGTGCCAGCTGCCGTCGTTTTGTCGAGTCATTATGGCCTGCCTATGCGGGCTCCGTTTTCCATGCCACCGGCAGATTGATGAGATGTGCATGCGCTCAAGAATTGATAAACGAGCCTCATATGCGTCAATACAATTCACTGCTACGAGCTTCATAAAAAGTGTTATCTGATACATCAAGAAGTGAAAGTGCCCATTTGCTCCCGGACCCCCCAGAGGGTCCTCTGAACGCTGATGTAAGAAATGAATAGCAAGGCGGCACGTGTTCTCTACACGACAGGAAGAAAAACAGAACGTAGACAAAGTGTCCTCATCGAAAAGTCTCCAGTGGGAAGCGTCGTGCGCTCTTGGTCGGCGTTCTGCTTGGGAGAGAGGCTGTATGCTGAAAGCAAGATGGCGCTAATTGTTGCAGCCCTTCAGGATGAGCGCTTCTGTTTGAAAGCCCTATGGGGTGACCATGCACCAGTGGAGCAAAATATCGGTTAAAACATGATAAAAAATTAATAAGTCAATAACGTAACTCTAGGTCTCATAACGTTCTATGTCATTCTATATGTAATTTCATGACGAATATAAGCGCAAGTATGTTATCGTCACAGGCATAAGCTAATTTATGATAAGTCTGACAAGTGGAACAATGCGTGGAAATGCACCACGGCGGTCCAGGAGTAGGGAATAAATGATCATGGTCTGTACAAATAAGGTTATGATGTTGGTCATAATCATAGTAGAATGAGTAATCAACCGATCATTAATCAATCATTTAGTCAACTTGTATTTGTCGTTGAGAAATCTGGGGCTGACGGGAAAAAAGCCGCCGTACTGAAACTCGCCAAATAGACTCCGGCCCCCCTCACAAAGTCCATCGGCAAAATGAGCCACATTACAAGAAATCACTGTGTGGGAATTAAAGAAGCCATGAAAATAAATACACTCCGGAAGAAAACACGGAAACTATTGTTGCGACTTGCAGGAGCATGTAAGGGCTTTTTTAAGTGATACATCGATACGCACAGTGGTCTTAACAAAGAAAAACAATTTTGCATGTCAAAGTAATGTTATCTTGACCAGGAGTTGAAACAACTAAGCTAATAAAGGCAACTTCAAGTGTAACAAACTGCAGCGCACCAGGAGTAACGGGACAACACGGACAAAACATGCGCAAAACATGCACGAGCGCTGAAATACAACTGACGTTTATTGTGAACGACTTCCCCTATGTACATATCAGCAGCGCATGCCCTGAGACACTTGCCAAAGGATGACACATCTCATAGAACATCACATCACATTTTTCATCGCAACCGTCAAGAACCGACTAAATTATGTGAAATCCAATGAGAAACAAACAAAGAAAACATAAAGAAAACTAAGGTTGCCACAAATCCACATATAGAAATCTGCTTTTTTTCTTTCTGAAACAGAGTGACCGAAAAGCAACTGACGATATTTGTTGAAATCTGTCATACCTCGGTATGACAGATTTCAACAAGTCAAGTCTCGGTCACAACAACAACAAGTCTCGGTCTGTCATACCTAGGTCAAGTCTCTCAGGTATGACAGATTTGACCGAGGTATGACAGAGACGAACAAAAGCTCTCTCTTTCTCATAAAAACGAGACGCTCGTGTTTGTGTTCGAGTGCCACGGATGACTCGACCGTCATCGGTGCACTAACGAAGCCGTTTATGCAACAAACACTGTTATTTGCACAAGAAGTAAGATGATCGAATTTATCATTAAGTGAAGTAGAAAGCAGAAATGCAGAGTGTTTAGAATGAAAGTCAGAAGGGCAGTATGAAAAACAACAGATGTTCACCGATCGGCAAGTCGGTGATCGGTCACTGCGGCAGGTGAATGCAGGGAGGGGATGGTCGAAGTTGAAGCAGCACGGTTGAGGCGCCGCGGTCAGGAACGCTTCCCAAACTTGAGGCCGTTGACCTGGAGCGCGTTCGGCGTCTGCGCTGCTGAACTCGGCGGCGCTCGCTGAAGTGGCAGCCGGATTTGCCTGGCCGGAATGTCCTGGCGACGTTCCATCCACGCCAGCCCCGAAGTGAGAGGTAGTGCGGTCCCAGGTGGGAGCCCGATCAGACCTCGAGTCGACGGGTCTCGATGGCCCAGCCATGTCTGCCTGGCTCTTCTACCGAAACCTTGGCAGTCTGGTCCTTGGCCTCCTGGTTCTTGCTCACCTGAAAATATATGGCTCACGCCCACTGTGGGCGATTGGCCAAGAATTGGGTACTAAAAAATTTAACATTTAGGAGCGCGGTAATCTACACAGAGAAAAGGCGAAGAGGTAATGAGGATCGTGATAGGGGGGAAAAAGGAACTCTAATGATTCACATAATGAAATAACTGAATAATAGAACGAGCCTAATATTCGTATTGAACGTTAGTTGTGTATTTTAATAAATATAATGATATTTCTGGCCTATTTCAAAACGATCAGTTTCATTAATGTAATTTTGCACTGCCAAGCAAACACTCGCATTGCAATGTCCAGAGATGTAGGCACCAAAGGACATAACCACCGGCGTAGACAGGTCTATTCCAAGAGCTCGCAAGGGGTTTTCTAAGCATGTTTTCCTAGCCACGGTAAATCGTCGACAGCTCAAAAGGAAATGATCTATCGCCTCTGGCTCACCGCAGAATGCACACAGTGGTGAAGGAAACCGACCAGACCTGTGTTCATAGAAATTTAGGTACACGGCAGCGTAGCCTCGTAAGGGAAACTTCCAGTTGACGTGTTTGACATACTGTTCTCCGCCAGGGGTACAGAAGGTGACAATAATCTGTGGAGTTTGTCAACGCGGAGTCTTTCAACGCTTCCTTTATGGCTCGCCTACGAAACCTAGCAGCCGTGACATAAGCGTACGCGGGAAAGTAGGGTAGAATCGGTCCGTCTAGAGCAGCCTTTACTAAAGAGTCAGCAACCTCGTTGAGGAGCAATCCTTTATGGCCGGGGACCCGTATTAAACGGAATGTTCTCAAATGCGGAGGTACTAATGCTTGAAATGCCTTTATCACGCGCGTGTCCATGCTCGCAGTGAGTGAGGAACAGAGGCATAGAGAATCTGTGAGAACAACGGCTGATATAAAATGAAGAATTGAAATTGCGCTGCGCAAGTACGACTGCCAAAAATTCAGCCACGAAAATAGGCACGAAATCAGGAAGCCGCATGATTACATAAGACCAATCAAGACTCGGGCTAAAAATTCAAACACTTGTCTTTTCCTCTCGCTGTGAGGCATCGGTGGCAATAACGGCATTTGTTCCGATTCTCTGAAGATGGTCTTGTAATATGCCATCCAAGATGCGATGTGGAAGTAATTTTGCATTATTCGGGAAAATGTCATCGAATTCAATTTCAACTGAACAAGCTATGTCAATGACCGGACGTACATCGCATAAGCGCACGTTTAAGGGGTCGAGTAATCGTTGCACAAATATAACTTGCGGAGTGTGAAACCGTGGCCAATTAGTACCGAAAACATTGCCGAATGAGAAATAAAAACAGTTTCAGGCTGCCTTAATGGGGATTCATAAATTCTTAAAAATGTATTTACACTCAAAAGGCGAAATCTGCATGACAGAGGGGGAAGTCGCGATTCCAGATACAACACCACATTTGCAACTGCTTTTTCCTTTCCAAAACCATTAAGGTCTGACCATGTACCCTGGGGCACCAGAGAAGAGTACGCAGCCGAATTCTAGAATAGGGCGAACGCACATGCACCAAATCATTAGAAGTGTGTCTCTTCTCATACCTACACGGTGGTTGCTGATCCTGCGCAATAAGCAAATTGCACGTGCACCTTTTGCAGCTATGTAATCAATGTGTAGTTGCCATTTAAGAGAGGCATCATAGATTACCCCAAGGTATCTAACAGATTAACTGTGGTATGTCTTCCAGATGGTAGCAGAGCGATATGTGCACAGGGTAATGAAGAGGAAAGACAAGAACGGCGCATTTACTGGTATTAAGTGAAAAATGATTGTTAGTTAGCCAGCTCTCTAAGGTGTTAAGATAGTCCTGCAGACGTTTTCATAAGGCATCGATATCGTCTGCCGCTGCAAAAAAAAATGCGATATCAATATCATCCGCATAAATCTAAGTAGTTACATCATGGTGTCGTCGAATGGAGCTCATTAATACATTAAACAGCACAGTAGAAAGAACTGATCCTTGCGGTACTCCTCTTGTTTGTGCGTATAGACGAAGAGAAGCCACTTTTATAACAATAAAATTTTCTGTCCAAGAGAGATGCTAATCCACGCAACTATATACTCACTGAAACCAAGCGAATTTAAACCGTCTATCAAGATCGGATGTTCTAGTGTATCATATGCTTTGGCTATGTCTAGAGTCACCAGGGCAGCGTATTGGTTATGGCGCCTTGCTAAGCGAATACGGCTTCCTAATTCGACGTGCGCATTCCAGCTGGACCAGCCAGCCCTGAACACAATTTGACAGGGGCTTAGAATTGACCTTTGTTCAATAATGGCAGTTATGCGGCGATGAAGAATCCTCTCAATAAGTTTTAGTGCACTGGACATCACAGGAATTGGTCGTATGCTCTCTAAAGTATACCCTTCCTCTTCTTTTTTGAGTAACAGCACTATTTTGGCAAGTCTTTAGTCTGGTGGTTCCCATGCGTTCTTTAATGAATAATTTACTGACTCTAGAAGAACATTAGCCGATGGCTGAAATAAAAGTTTTAGCATTGCATTCGTGATGCCATCTGGTCCAGGAGCTGAGCTAGGCAAACAGCACAGTCTCGGCTAATTCAGATAAAGATTTCACAGCGAATTCATGGGATGACGTAAACTTGGATTGAGTTGCCGGCAGATGTACGACAACTCGATATTCTAAGCCTTTCGCTATCACTTTAAGAGAGGTATTCATTTCTTGCGGCGTCAAGACACATGATTCTAATGTCAACGGCATCGGCAGTACCTTTCGTGTCCGAACATACGCGAACACTGCACGCTTGCGATGTCGCGATTGTTCAATATAGATACTGGAATGACGTTTCATATTCCGTTTGTGATAAGCCGATCTGTGGAAACAGTAATCTTTAGGTTACGACTAGGTACTGCATATACTAGGAGCTTCCTTTATAGGATAAGGAGAACTGACAGCGCCACCTGCTCATGGGAAGAGGCTGAAGAAGACATAGAACATCTTCTTCTTCATTGTAAAGATTATCATGCTCCACGCAAAAAAACTTCTACAGACATAAAATAATCTGGATAGACGCTCACTATTATTAGGGAAAATTCTGGGCCCTTCGACAACACAGAAATTACAGTACGTCGCAGCACGCGCACTGGCGAACTTCTAGGGGGACTCAAATATGTCGAAAAAATATTAAACTACATTAAGTTTGAATTTTAATTTGAATTTTATTGACATTCACAAAAGAGAAAAATACAATAATTGAAGAAACGCATCTGAATCCCTAGCCTAAGGCTAGTTGGGATTCATTGAAAAGTAATAATGTAAAAAAGGCATGTCACTTACCAATAAAGAAGTACACAAGCACAAATATTTATACTAACACTTGCAAAAGTAGTTATAACATGATGAAGTTACAGAGGTTAGCGACTGATCATACGTATAAAAGAGCATATGAAACAGTAAAGAAATAAGTGAACATACGAAGATAATTTACTGGCATTAGGGCACTTTGAAAAACTAATTTACATACGTATCTGGAGAGCATAGCAATAACACATAAGGACAAAAATAAAGAAATATATTGATATTCATACTTACACACACACACACACACACACATATATATATATATATATATATATATATATATATATATATATATATATATATATATATATATATATATATATATATTGTCGGGATGGCCAACGGCCCGGCTTGAGACTACAGACTGACGACGATGACGAACTGCGCGCGTGTGGTGCTGGGGCGCGCGCTAGCGTTCTAGCCTGGGCCAGGACTAGCCTCTACGCGCTGCTGGGCACGACGGCTTTCAGTTGGCCAGCTGGCCGGGACTGGCTGCTGCGGGCAGAGACGCGGCAATCTCCACAATATATATATATATATATATATATATATATATATATATATATATATATATATATATATATATATATATATATATATATAAATTGCATCGCTATTATTAACAAGCACTATGGGTTAAATATTTCTTGTAACTCCTACTTGTTCCTATATTTATTGCTATGGACATGTCTATTGTCGTCAAGGTGCAGCAATTAAGAGACAATCTACAATCACTATGCGCTATGTGATCATGTTGAACTCGACTGTGTGGACGGTGCTGATGTCTGAACATTTGCACTGTAGGAATTTCTCGTTTAATGGACAGTTGTACTGGAAAAGTGACTCTATATGTGTGATCTGATGGGATATGATGTGTGTCCGTGCCCGAGTGCTTTTATTCATTGACTTTGATGAACTGTTCAAAACTCTGTGACGTAAACCACATTGTAAAAGAAGAGGAGTGGCCGACGCCGCACATGGGCCCCAACCTCTCCTTCAATTACATTTATTTAAAAAAAGTCCGTAAGACAAGTTTTCGTGTCAACGGCGCTGGTGTCATCAGCTCTCGAATAATCTTTAATAGATATGGTTTTAGGAATTCTGCGAACAGCAATCTTGACAACGGGTACAGAAACAACAAGGAAATGATCAGATAAACCATCTTCAATGACACAATATGCTCAGAAATGCAGTTTAAAAATACATCTTATACCGAAAATGTGGATTGATTGATTGATTGATTGATTGATTGATTGATTGATTGATTTGTGGGGTTTAACATCCCAAACTAGCTCTGATTATGACAGACGCCGTAGTGGAGGTCTCCGGAAAGTTGGACCACCTGGTGTTCTTTAACGTGCTCTGACATCGCACAGCACACGTGCCTCAACATTTCGCCTCCATCGAAATGCAGCCCGGATTCGATCCCGCGACCTTCGGATCTGCAGCGCAGTGCCGTAACCACTAGATCACCGTGGTGGGCCAATACCGAAAATGTCGACCCTTGCGCAAGCGTGAGTTCATTAACCACTTGGATTAAATCATGTGTTAACAAAATGTCGAAAATAATAGAGTTTTCATCACTCTTATTGTTTGCTTGGAGGCGCTTCCTATTCACACCAGCCAAGTTCAGGCCGCCAATCAGTAAAATTTTTCTTATTTTGGTGGGAAGGCCCGTGCTCATGAAGCTTAATCAAGTAGTCTGGAGTAGCAATAAGTGACCTGTGACAAGCGTACAGCACAAAGAAATGGCCTCAACACGATAACTTGACGCATGAGCACTCCAGATCGGGAGTATCACTGATAAGCGTTGCCTCTGTCTGGTCTTTAACTAGAACGGCTACGCCCCCGCCTCTGTGCGTTCTGTCATTTAAAAGCTTTGTAATGGGGCCGAAAGACTAGTTATATCGCTATTCAGCCAAGTTTCTGTTATGATTGCAATGAAACTGATGATACGCAGGTGTTTTTCCTTGCCTGAAAGTCTATTTCTGTAGGATGGACGGTTGATTTCTAAACACTGAAGCTTCGAAACATTGCCTTGGAAATCGGCGGAACTATAGTGCCTACTTTAGCATAAGCGCGTGACGACGGGTCGTAGGGTGGTGTGGTTTTTCCTCTTCGTTTTGTTTAGCAGGAACTCTATCATTAATTTCATTGTTCCAGACATACGCCACTTTATTGATGTATATTTTTCTAAAAAACTAAGAAAACTTTGTCCCCTCTCTCACGGTTTTCTTTCGCCCTTGCCCACAGCTTTCGCCCAACTTCGGGAACTTTCTGCGAACTTATTCTTATAGCAGTGTTCTTTAACTTGTGGCATTGTTTTAAATTTAATGCTTTATCTCTATTATCGAGCAGTCTCAGGATTACCGGTCGTTTCTTATTCGAAGACAGACGGCGTAATCTGCGAATGTGCTGAATAGCGACTGGTTCGAGCTCGAGAGTATCTTGAAAGATACCATTGTTTACGGCCGTTTTCGATGATCCTAAAAATGATGAAATTAGCTCTTCTACTGTCAAAGTCAAAGTCAAAGTTTATTTTCCGTTCTGTCGTACAGAAAGAAAGGACTGTGAAAAAAAGCTGTGTTAGACAGCTTGACTAGTTCACAGCCCCATGCAAAAAAAAAAGCAGAAAATAAATATACAGTAAAAAGTCGGAGCGGTAGCAGCACCGCGGTAAACATGGCGATATGGCACCTCACGGGCAGTGCGCCATGACAGGGCGTACACATTGTAGTTGTGATTTTAATACATATACGAACCACAGATTGAAAACTAAGTTATTACACTGTGTAGAAAAACATAAACATGATAACGCGATTGTCATCCAGAAACAAAATATAAGACATATACACTGCATAAAAAGACATTATATAGATTACAGCATTATACATTATATAGATTGCAACCCTAGAAGTATCTACATTCAAGTGAAAAAAGCAAATATATATCTAAGAGTTTTGATTAGGGACTGAGAGAAAAATATGTAACTGAATGTACGATTGATTTAAAGATCAAGTATTATATTGCTGCAAATAATTCATGGATGTCGTGGTATGAGCAGTTGAATAAGTCAAAACCTTTTAGGTCACAATAATTCAGAAGAGCTGGAAGAGTGTAAGATAAACGCTGTTTGCCGGAGTTTAACCGTGTTTTATCAACCTCCCATTTCTCACCATGACGGGTGGGGTAGTTTAGATTCCTTGCACGCAGGTTGGCCAGACTGCGTAGATTTTTTATGTGCCTAATAGTTTCTGATCTGAATTTTCGGCTTAATGCATAATTATTTAGCTGGTGTACCTTAATTATTCCTGAGCTACGAAATAAGGGTCTAGTGGATGCCACAAAATGAGCATTGAATATATGCCTAATACATTTTTTCTGAAGCATGTATATTTTATCAACATTAGTAGCCGTCGTTGTACCCCACACCAATTCACAATAGTTTAAATGAGAGTTAAAAAGTGAATGATATAGCAAAAGCTTAATTTTTTTTGGAAGCAAATACCGAATTCGACCGATTACACCTGTTACCTGAGCTAGTTTTTGCAAGACATATCCCACATGATAATCCCAGGTCATGTTCTCGGAAAAAATTGTGCCAAGCCATTTAAAATTGTCAACAATCTCAATTTTGCGAGTACTCAGTATTATATCTTGGTGAGATGGAATTTTTTTGTTCTTAGCTCGAAATATAACAGCTTTTGTTTTGTTTTCGTTAATACGCATAGCATTTGCTGCTGACCATCTTTCTAGCGTTTTCATTGTTTTGTTACAAGTTTTTATAAGCTCGTTAATGTCATGCCCTGAAAAGAATATACTGGTATCATCGGCATATATGATATATTTGGCCTCGTTGGAAATATTTACGATATCGTTGAGATATATGTTAAATAATAGTGGTCCCAATGTACTGCCTTGCGGCACTCCACATAGCACAGGTTGCACACTGGAGAAAGAGTTGTTTATGCATACAACTTGTCGTCTGCTGGATAGGTAAGAGTCCATAAGCGATAGGGCCTGGCCTCGAATACCATAGCAATGTAATTTATTTAGCGGTATTTTATGATTAACTAAATCAAAGGCCTTGGAAAAATCGACAAAAACGCCAAGAACGAGTGTCTTTTCTTCGAATTTTGTAAGTATGTACTCTTTTTGCGCCAGAAGCGCTAGTTCAGCGGATTTATTTTTTTCTAAATCCATACTGAGCAGGCGTAAGTAAATTATGCTTTTCAATAAAACTTGAAATTCGAGTGTGTAGAAGTTTTTCAAAGGCCTTTGAGAACACAGGTAAAATCGAAACCGGTCTATAATTACCTAAATCATTTAGATCGCCTTTTTTATAAAGTACAGTCACTTTTGCCACTTGCATATTGACAGGAAAAACAAACTACGTTAAACAGACATTAAAAATGGAAACTGTGGTGCACTAATTCTTCTGTCTTCCTTTCAAGTGCCTGAACAACTTGGTTCATGTGCTTGTGCGAAAGCCGCTCCTGACATGAATTGACCTTTGCGTCAAGGTTTGACATAGCTGATTGATTTGTGGGGTTTAACGTCCCGAAACCAGCTCTGATTATGAGAGACGCCGTAGTGGAGGTCTCCGGAAATTTCGACCAACCGGGGTTCTTTAACGTGCACTGACATCGCACAGCACACGGGCCTCAACATTTCGCCCCCATCGAAATGCAGCCGCCGCGGCCGGGATTCCATCCCGCGACCCTCGGATCAGTAGCCGAGTACCGTAGCCACTAGGCCACCGTGGCGGGGCAAAGTTTGACAAAGCGTCAACGTTCTTTTTAAATGCGAAGCATTTCTTCGCGAACTTCGGTGACCTGGAGCGTATCCATCTATCCATCCATCTATCCATCCATCCATCCATCCATCCATCTATCCATCCATCTATCCATCCATCCATCTATCCATCCATCCATCTATCCATCCATCCGCCTATCCATCCATCCATCTATCTATCTATCCATCCATCTATCTATCTATCCATCCATCTATCTATCTATCCATCCATCTATCCATCCATCCATCCGCCTATCCATCCATCCATCCATCCATCCATCCATCCATCCATCCATCCATCCATCCATCTATCTATCCGTCCATCCACCTATCCGTCCGTCCGTCCGTCCGTCCGTCCGTCCGTCCGTCCGTCCGTCTGTCTGTCTGTCTGTCTGTCTGTCTGTCTGTCTGTCTGTCTGTCTGTCCAGCCGCCTACGATTTTGTGCTCTCCTGGCCGTTTCGCTCGTGACATGCATGTTATGAGCGGCATGATCTACATGCCACGCGTTTCGTTAATTGGGTGTACACCAAAACTGCTCTGGCTCAACACGACTGCATGGCGAACGTAAATGACGGGTCATAACGTTAGAATGATGACATGCGTGTATGAGCGGCATGGTTTACATGCCACAGTCATGGAGCTCTTGCGGCCGTTTAGTTAACTTCATGTGTACGAAACGCGGTATTGCGAGACAACAATGCAAATGCATTTTACGTTCCTGATCTGTGCTTCGCATTTCCTTGATTCCCACTCCATGTGGGATCTGCGAACTTTTTTTTCTTTCAATTTGTGTACCACGTGGTTTTCTTTTATATCCTTGATATCAGCTGTGATTTCCCTAAGCTATTTGAATATTTGTGCAGTCACTGGACCGCGGTTAGTGGACCCCCTAAAAGCAGTAGTTCCTGAGACAGATAACAGCAACATCAAGCAGGCAACACAGCCATGGGAACGGCAGCACTATAGCAGAAAAGGATCGCTTGGACGGCACTTGCCGTAATATTTCCTCACCTGCACAGCAAAATGCAGAGGATTGTCAGCGAACCGCATTCTTCCAATGCCGCCGTGCCCAGTGTTAAGGTTTTTATCAAGTATAATCGGAGTAATCTTTTACTGCTTTCACGCAGAGTGTTATTGTTATGCTTATTTGAGGCTTTCCTAAGGCTGATGTATACAGTGTTCATTGAAGCTCGTAACGATGACATTTTCTTAGGCTAATTGGTATTTGCTGTATGACATTATTTTGTAGCGCAAAACTTGGAACGAAGAAAGAGAAAGAGAGAAGTCATATAAAAATTTTAGGTACGTACATGACCTTTTAATCGTGATGGGCCAACAGTATTCTCTAATCAAACAGCACGAAATTAATAACATTATGCATCTTTTTAAACTTCACGATAAGGGTCTTGCTTTTACAATTCAATTACCAGTTGAAATGAAGTGCAGTTTTTAGACCTGAATACCCGGTTCAAGTTCAAGTGACCAGGTTTTTGGGGAAGTACTCGCCCCGTACTAGGAAAGAGCTTTTGCCATACGACTCTGCCCACTCGAAAATCGTAAAATGAGGTGTCGCGACACTCCCCCTAAGGAAGTCGTGTGTTCACCAGCTCCAGTCAAGTTTTTAACATCAGGTCGAGCGGCATTTACGTCAAGGCACTCACTTGGGCTAGTTGGTTCTTCGGTGGACATGCGCTTTGGACGCGGACACGTGCCGGGTTCCTTCGCACGCTCATCAACTCGGCAGAAACACAGCTGCAGAAGCTCGAATGCAGCGACGGCCCCAAGGGGTGAGCAGGATGCTCGCAAGAGGCCACAAGCGGTGCAGTATATATTCACACGATGAGCCACAATCTCAAGAAGGTGGAGGCACTGCGTTCCTCTTGCTTTCTCTGCGCCGAACAACTTGTCCCGCCTATGCCCTCTGATTACGGGCCATGCTGCGACAACGTGCAAAATCAAGCACTAAAACCCCTTTACGCAGTGTACCACGGCAGTGGTCTACGAGATTCCGCTAAGCTGCGGGAAAAGCACCATCGGCCAGACCGGGTGGTGTGTATGAGGGAACATGCAAACGATGTTGAAAAGAAACATTTGAGTGCGCATCTTCCTGTCCATGTAGACTATGCTGTTGTGAACCACGGTTTCCTGACGTAAAGATTCTGGGCAGAAGCAAGGACAACACCGCGCGGGAAATACTTGAGGTCTATCGTATTTGTATCAGTGTTTTGCGCTACGTTAGCCTGACATCTGTGTCACTATATGATGCGGCAAAAGAGTTACTGAGCTTGTTTTTTGCTTGATAAATTGTGTTTATCGGTTTGTACATCCTGGCTTCGAGAGTGTGTGCGCCTCTGTATAAGTACCTGCTTTGAGCCTAATAAACTAGTTGTAAGTGGTCCTCTCTTGCTCTTTCGATTTTCTTTTCTAAGTTTTGCTCTACAAAATACTGTCATAAAGCTCGTAAGTCAGCATTTCCGGCTGCTTCTGGGAGCTGCTAGGACCCACATTAGGGTCTGCAGTATTAAATAAATAAATAAATAAATAAATAAATATTCATTTTCTTCCAAGGCGGAACCTGGACGTTGTTTGACTATTGTTCATGTTTATCCTTTTTCAACTCTGTGCAGCCTATAACACAGCGTGCATGTGTTGTTATCATTAACTCCCCCAATGCCCAAGAACTTATTTCAGAAAAAACTAACACGTATGTGGGCGTTCACGCATCAAACACTTGCTTCTTTGTGACCTGTTCTTGCACAGTCGTTCTTATTTTACTACTGTGTACAGTGTACAGTTGCAAGCACTTATTTACGAATAGCTTTGGAATAGGTTTTGAAATGCCAGCCATTTCTTGGCTAAGTCACTCTGACCGTATCTATCTATCTATCTATCTATCTATCTATCTATCTATCTATCTATCTATCTATCTATCTATCTATCTATCTATCTATCGCCTACGTCTCGTCGCTGCCCGATCGTCGTCTCGTTACGTGGGGTCTGCCCCAATATTCGGGAGGTATAGGGTACACATGAAGGACGAACATGGATGACCGATCTTTATAATCACTAACACGATATGCTCGTCGTATAACGTCATGATTAACGACACGGCAGTCACGCGTATAGTTTCCTGCACACCACACGGTGCACAGCCTCCAGGATCGGCCGCACACTAGACGGCCGGCATAAAGAGCTGAGCTTTTAAAGCAAGGAAGGAACACTTTCGCTTACGATTCGAATAGTAGATATAACACGCACACATGCAACTTACCATGGCATGGACCACGTGCCATGGAGGTGCCAAGCAAGCACGCTACCACTATAGGTTATAGCGGATCCTCCAAAATAGTAAATAAATAAACCTCTTGCACCTGCTGCTGTAATGATGGCGCTTGTGTGTAACGTGAATTGTGCTTCCAATGTGTGATAAGCACTTGCACAGCAATACATATATGTCCTTCTTCCATACGGTATGCTTTGTGCAAGCTTGTTCGATTTCGTAGGAATACATCAACAAACAACGCTTGTATATCATAGCACGTCAATGCAACGAATAGTCCATTTTTCTTCGACAAAACAGACGTCTATGTTTCGAACTAACGCGAGTGCCAACGTTGGGTCGCTCCACGATCTTCGGTCACGCGCGCGCACAACACACGAATGTGCTGACACTCGCCATACAGTCGATGTCTGTGTCGTCCCCGAACCAGCTTCGCGGTCTCGGGGTATTCCTCTAGCCGGTCGTGTATCTCGCTGGACAAGCGGCTTGAACGTCAAGCGGTATGCCCTACGTGTATATACGGTCCGTTTCGGCGACGTATACTGATTTTTGCTGCGGGCTGTTCTTGGGTGCATCGGCGGCCAGCTCTTGCGACCTGTTGTGGACGGCCATCTTAATTAAGAGAAGGCTTTGCAGAAACCATGGGGGGAACTGACAAGGTTACTTTGGTAGCCGTCCTTACCGTGATAAGTTCCATTTTTTAAATTTTGGCCCCTCGAGCCCATTAATTTGGTTCGCTATCCTCTCGACAAGATGCGTGAGTTGCGAAACAGTCCGATAGCTTCGGCAGGGATGCCGCTCCCTATCCACCCTTGTGGAAGTAAAGTCCAGGTATGTGCAGACTCTCGAATATTTAGAATTTCTCTTCCGTTGAGGTTTACACTGCACGTGGCCGGGGCTGGGTGGTCTGCTTTTCTCTTGCCTTTAAGACGATGTATCCCGACTTCTCGGCACCACAGCGGAGGCTGCAGTTTTGTTGATACCGTTCTATTTTGTCTACAACTTCTTATCTCTCTTCCCGTTCATTGTTAGAGGCACTGGTCCATGGCATAGATCACCAGCGTAGATTGCTCGCCGCGGATATGGTATATTGTCGAGAAATTTATTGATCATGGCGTCGTTAAAGATTAGCATTTCCGGACCCTCGCAGTCTGTCCCTATTGGGAAGTTTGAAGCTTTCGCTGCTGAGTGAAGGAACAAAACGTGTCTTTATTTTGCATACACTGTAGACCGCGTGGGAGCGCATTAGTCACGACTGCTGAGTACCTTCCGTTCCAGCCAGCAGCTGTCATTCAACCTCCACTGGGCATGTGCAGCTAGAGGATTGCTTGGCTGCACAGCTGACGCCGATCCTTGTGCTACTTGGTCCTGACTCTTTTTTTTTCGTCCCAGACGATCAGCAGCGCGATACATCGTTTAAGGTTGCCCGGTCGATGTCATTTGCATCAGCAGCGGCGGCGCCGCCAAGGAAGCACAGCAAACTTGTTGTTCGTGCCCGATCGATCGGCTGGTCTTGTTTTTGTTGGCCGCCCCTCCTCACAATGCGCCCCAATCAGACGCAGCATCAGAAGCCCACGTCACGACGCTCCGCCTCGTCTTTTGCTCTTCTCGCCCACCACTCTTGCTTTTCGTGCCTCCTCGCCCCAGATCGATTCTTTGTGCACCTGGGGGGAGAGCGGCGCATAATACATTCTGCCCCACCCGATGGAAGCCCGCCTTTTTCTTGCTGCGCGCGTTTCCACTGCTGCTCTTGCTGCGTGCCGAGGCATGGCGTCTACCCTCTTCTCGGCGCGCGCCATGTTGGTCTCCTTCGTTTCTAAGCAGAAACTATCGCCGCCATGATGCCGACCGTCGTCGCCTCCTAAGATGTGTGTGGCTGTTTCAAGACTCGCTTGAATGCTGTAGTGCGTAATATGTAACGTCATTTAAAAGCAACACCAAATTTTTTACAAACCCACACTTCCTTCCTCTCGTAGCGTACATTTTCAATCTGGCTTGCGTGCGATGGTATTACTCTTCTTTTTCTTTTCTGGAATTGTGCATGAATTACGCCAGTTCACAAAACTGGTCCCGTACAGGAGCCTTATATAATGTGCCCATCCTCGTTCCGTTCGCAATAACTTTTGAAATGTATGGCTGCGCTCATGCATCTACGCAACTTCGCTTTAAGCGCTAGGCTTGCCAACCTGGTTGTGTTGAATACATTTCCGTATAAACTAAACGTCTGTCGTTTCTCTTCATTCTTTTTTTTTCTTTTATATGAGTCTCACTGTTCCTGACCAGAGCCAGTTAGACGCCCACATTCGGAACACATCTGACATTGTTGATAAAGCTTTTGACATCAATTCCAGCAAGTATTCTCGACTGCGTTACGTACACGTCGGTACTGCCGCCTTACGTACGCGTTCATTCGTGGCGTTCAGCGAGAATGTGTCGGGCCCTGTCTCCTTGTCCATGCACCCTTAAGAATAATGTTAGTAAATGGGTAGTAAATGCACGCATTCACTAATTCCTCGGGCACATTACTACCTTGTTAGTAACATTTTACTGACCAGGAGATTTTGAAAGCTGAAATTCGCTGCATTTACTACCCAGAGACGTATCTTAGCGTTCCAACTAGGTAACTGGTAAGTCACTTTAACCATATGCTTCATAACGGCTGCACTTCAATAAGAAGCACCGTACCTGGTAGTTACAATTATGACTTGTTCATTACGTTTAAATAATAGTTCCGTGCGATGCCACGATGTAATAGAAGCAGTATGTCATGGCAGTTTCAAACAGTATGTGCAATATGTGTCATGGTGGTTTCAAACAATGTTGCTCAAACAGTGTAGTGAGTATTCGTACGAATACTTATTAACATGCAATTAGTACTTTCAACTAACTTTTTTACTGAGATGGTGAACTTGGCTCAGTAGTTTTCACTGATTGATTTGTGGGGTTTAACGTCCCAAAACCAGTTCTGATTATGAGAGACGCCGTAGTGGAGGGCTCCGGAAATTTCGACCACCTGGGGTTCTTTAGCGTGCACTGACATCGCACAGCACACGGGCCTCAACATTTCGCCTCCATCGAAATGCAGCCGCCGCGGCCGGGATTTGATCCCGCGACCCTCGGATCAGCAGCCGAGTACCTTAGCCACTGGACCACCGTGGCGGGGCAGTAGTTTTCACTGACGTCAGCAGTGCAGTGCTGGTAGTGAATTGCACTACCCACACATTTATTAACTGCTACTACTAAGAACGCAGTGGTATTATAGTACTAGTTTTTGCCTAGGAATTTAGTAGTGAATATGCCTACTTTCTTTTCTTTATGATTCCGGTGCCTCGGGGAGCGTCGCTTTTAAGGCACGATCGAGTCATTGAACGTCGGCGCAACTAGCCGCGGGATGTCATCGCGAAGATGGGAAATGCACAGCGCAGTAACGGTCTCTCGTTTTGGGGAGAGCTCAAGCGCTCTGCACGACAGAGAGAGACGGGGGAAGCAGAGGATAAAAAAAGAACGAGTACAGTTGCACAAGGGAAAGAGGTAGCGGAAACTTGGCGTTACTTTGTAGAAATTGAGGCAGAAAATAAACGCGCACGTCCTGCACTCTTAAAGAAAACGTAGTAGAAGAGCTAGTAACGGGAACAGTTACTATCATTTTGGTACCATTGCTACATTTTTTTTTGTCGTTTACTACCTTAGAAGTATGCTAGAGATCGTAAATGTCAGGACTAGTGACTGTCACTACATGCGCACTTAACAGGTTAGCAACAGCTACTACCTCCACTGCCAGTAGTGCACTATGCTGTAATTGTGATAGGCGTACGCGGAATTTAAACAAACTATAATTGATTTGATTATGTTGGAATAAGAGTCCCAGGGCATGCAATGTCGCTACATAAGTAAACGGGGAAAAATACAAGAATCTTGATCCCAAACATTGATTGCTTATCCGAATCCACTTCTGCTCACGAGCATAACGTGAGCGTCCTTCAGTATGGCCATAAATAGCGTTAACGTTGCTGTTAGGCATATGTCGCGTAGCAAATTTGTATTCTGTGTGCGGTAGCGTGTGCTGTCGTGTCTGGTTCGAACGTGTATCTATTCTCAGCTATCACCTAAGCATTTCTATGTGCAGCGTATTCACATGGCTAATCACATGAAATAATAAGCGATTGTTAATTCCTGTAACCCGAAGTAACTAGTCAGCACCAATCAGTGTCACCAGGAATTACCTTACCGTTCATTTTTGTTTGATCTAATTCTATTGCAATACAGTCGAGTTGACATGGCAGCGTAAACAGCAAATATGAATCGAACCATGATAAGCCCGAACCATGATAAGCCATGGTAGTAAAGCTACTAACTTTGATTACTATCCTTGCCTATAGGCAGTCACTGCAGGTAGTAAATGACATGGTAGTGAAGTTACTGCCTTGTCGTTTACTAGCTGCAGTACTACTTAGGTCGTCAATGTGGTGACAAGCATTTACTGCCTCGAAGTGAGTAAGTAGCACTACCTTTTTTTAAAGAGTGTGTGTAAGAAGTTTCTCCGCTTAGAGACGACGCCTGCGCAAGGCTGGCCAGAAAAGACCGCCACAGATCGCTTTCGACACCGCCAAACTGCAGGGGAGAGCAATGCTGTTGCGTTGTTTCTCGGTTCTCATCCTTTTCCGCGTCCTGGCATGTCCCTGTGAAAGTCTAACAAAAGCGAAACATAAAAAAAACTATTCAATGAAGGAAATAATGCGGGAAAGACGGGAACAATTCTTTTAAATTTCTGAATAGATGACTCAGCTTATAGTGACCTTTCGCAAACCATATTTTACCAACCAATATGAGAACTTAAATGCACCCTCAAAGTCGGTAAAGAGAAATCCCTAGGTCAAGTCGCTAATTCGTTTTGAAATATTACTAAATTCAGTTTCATTTTATTCATTAGCCCAATTTGCTAGATCAGAATGGATTACACATGTTGAAAGAGACCGATAAACGTACAAACATTGTTTTGGGCACTGCCTCTTGGCTAACCCAACTTACATTTATCGCACAAAGGAACAAAGTTATCCACTCCTTTCGAAACATGCCAACAGAAGCATGGCTGCCAAGACTTAGAGCATAACTGGGCGCTGTTAAAACAATAACGATAGTGAAGGGTGCTGCCAAACTTGATACGATTTCACATTATCATCATCGTCGTCGTCCTGTCTGCGCCCACTCCAGGGCAAAGGCCTCTCACATAGATCTCCAATTAACCCTGTGCTAACTGTGCCCAATTTATCTCCGCAAACTTCCTGTCGTGAAAGGGAAACCAGCGGACGATACGGGGTTACGTTGGTATCTCACCCCTGCCACCACTGTTGTGAAGTGGGTGTGCTAGTGGATGATACGAGGTACGTTGGTGGCCCACCGAGCTGCCACCACTGTTGGGAAGTGGGGCCAGCGAGACATACGGAGTCCCTCGGCATCTACTATCTCACCGCTAAGTCCAACGTTCTGAAGTCAAGCTAGCGTGACGTGGCTACCAGGCAGGCAGCATCTCCATCGATGAAACAGTGTACGGAATAGCAACAACTAGCGGTAGGGAAGGTAGACCACGAACGTTTACAAAACAGAAAAATTTTATAGTAAATTGTTAAAGTGGTTGAGTACAGAACCAGCCTGCACGACCGAGTCGTCCGGGGCGACTGCCTCCTAACAAAAGGGCGGCGCGGCCTTAAATAGCGCTTATGTCTACTGTTCCAACGTCCAGTTGTGAAGACACCGGCCGCTGTGTTCCCACGGGCGCTCCCGGCTTACGTGGGCGGGGGATGTCCGGATTCTACGAAAGTCATGGAGCCAGCCACAGTCCCTGAGCGGCGTCTTCTGCTCGACACGCTGCTGGTCTTCGCTGATGTGGTAGAAAAGTTGACCTTCCCGCTGTCACGAAGAGATCGACGAAAGGGCAGTAGTTCTGGCGCAAGACCACGTAACTTTCTACTGCCCCCTGCCACGCTTGCCTTCTCTAGGGATCCATTCTGTTACCCTTAATGACCAACGGTTGTCTCGTCTTCGCATTACATGGCCGCCCACGTCCATTTCTTCTTAATTTGTGTTAATATGTCCTTAACAGGCGTTTGTTCCCTAACCCGCTCCGCTCTCTTCTTGTCCTTTAATGTTATACCTACAATTTTCCGTTGCATTGCTCGTCTGCGTCGTCCTCAATTTAAGCTGAACAGTTAGTCTCCAAGTTTCTGGCCCGTAGGTTACTACCGGTAGGATACAGCTGTTATACTCTTTCCTCTTCAGACAATGCTTGCCGAATGCACTCCATCCTGTTGTTATCATTGTAATTACTTCAGCCTCATGTCTCGAATCAGCCGTCACTACCTGGCGTAGGTAGATCTATTCACCTACCACTTCCAGGGCCTCGCTAGATACCTCAAACTGCTGTGCTCGCCCAAGGCTTTTCAAAATTGTGTGTGGCTCTTCAGTGTGCTTGCATTGTTATTACGTGTGGAAATATTTCGTTGTTCTTCATATATTGTATAAGTGCATTGTTTTATGGCCACCATATAGATACAGTATATATGGTGCTCGACGTTTTACCCCATCCAGCCATATTGTACCTAGGGGGTGAGGTTACCTCAAGCCGCGTCTGTGCGGCTTTCTTTCCTCATCCACCTCCATTTACCACTCCTTTGCAAATGTGTGTGTGTGTGTGTGTGTGTGTGTGCGTGCGTGCGTGCGTGTGTGTGTGTGTGTGTGTGTGTGTGTGTGTGTGTGTGTGTGTGTGTGTGTGTGTGTGTGTGTGTGTAAATGGAAATCAATGGATCAAACAAATCTGTTAATTTTAAGGCCCACCGCTTTACTTTGCCTGTTTAGGTCAGTAATCATGCATTGTAATTCATCTCCCTAGTTACTTAGCAAGGCAATGTCATCAGCAAGCAAATCTGAGGTTACTGAGGCATTCACCATGAACCCTTACACCCACCTGTTCCCAATCCAATATTCTAAATACCTTTTCTAAACATGCGGCGAATAACTTTGGAAAGGTTGTGTCCTTTTGTTGTGTTGGAAAGGTTGTGTGCCTTCCTTCACCGACAGCTTGAGCCATACATTTATGAACAACTTTTAACAACATACACAACCGCAGAAGAGAAAAGTAATATGCGTGGTATAATTCTGCGTGAAAAATTCTGCAGATCACACCATGTCATGAGAACCAGTCAGAGAGAAAATATACGCCGTATTGTTCAATATTTGGCCAAGTGCTACGAGTCAGTGTTGGCGGCAACACGTTACATGTAACCGGTAACCAATGTTGCAGGCGTTACTGATGAAAAGCGACTTAATACTTTACTCGCTAAGGAAGAAAAATAAAAAAAGAAAGAAATGAGTTACCACCCAGCGTTCCCTGCAGGAAAAAAACAACATAACGCTTTACCTTTACCAGAAAAGAAAAAAAAATAAGTACCACACTTCACTTGTATCGTTAATCCATTGTCAGTAATTTCTTTCAGCCCTTCGCGACGAACCCAGAATAACAATTCCCTCTACCCATCTGTCAGTCTAGCCGCTGTCCAGACCGTCTCGTTCACTTGCCACTGCCACAAAATAGCGGCCGCTTGGTCAGGAACTGTCATAGTCGACGCCCCACTTCAGTTCAACGACGTGAATAATACAGCGAGTTATGTCGCCAGGGTGCAGCATTGCGCCATTGCGCCATGCGCCAGAGTGCAGCAATGCCTCGTTGACTGTGCCGGAGGGGCGTCCGTCGCCGGCAGCCAAAGTGCGATTGTTTTGACGTCACAGATAGGATGTACCTCGCTCAATGCGCTGCGTAGCTCCCTTGTAAAACGCGATCGCCGTAATTCTCAGCATGGAACGTTCGCTTCTAGGAGTTTATTATCGGTATGGGGTGCAGTACTCGACCACCTTTGGCCATGTGTTAGCATAAAAAATAGCGTGTAAGGCCTAAAACTTCGTGAGATGCTTGCCTTCATTCTTTCATTCGTGATTTCTTTTTAACACGAAAGTGTTTTATGCCTGATTCTCCCAAAAAACAGTGACGTACTTTCTGTAACGGAAGTGGATATTTGAAAAAATGAACTTGCATGCACTCTGAAAAAGTTCCATCCAGGCGGACTCGAACCCACCTTCAACCGGGATTTGACGAAAGGAGGCGGAAGCTCTACCGATACACTTCTGCAAAATCGCTGATGTAGGGAACAGTTTGGCCTTATATCCTCACTATAGACTTTAGAAGTTGCATTTTAATTGTCGTCAGGTTAAAGCAAAGGTGTTTAGTGCACTGAGCTATGGTGTTTAACAAGCAAAGTTTCGCCTCCCTTATATCCAACTCTTGGTTCGCTTAGGTTCTCTGCGGTGGTACCACCATCTAGGACCGATAGATAGAGCGAAGCAGATTGTCGTGCTGATTCGCGCCGGCAGTTAGCGCTCCGGTAGCGTACGCGTCTTGACCTCCTCGACCGCCGAGGGAGTTAGGGCCATGGCGGCATCAAAGTACGAACGCGGCCGCTACAAAATTTGTCTTGCGTGGCCAGGTGTGTTGAGTTGCGACGCGCGCTAATCCAGGATCGCAAAGACAGCCGTAGACAAGCAAGTGATCGGCCTTTCGTTGCACTGGGCTGTGCTTTCACAAAACGACGTGTTGACATGTTCACAGTACCCAAGCCTTCTCCCGCCCCTCTATTTGCCAGATTGCCGCCTATGCATTCCACAACATCGCGGATACAGGTTTCACTTTCGTGTTGTACAGATCCCTATGACAGAGGGAACAACCACATTTTTTTTATTAAATGCGAAGCATTTCTTGGCGAACTTCGGCGTGTTTGAGCGTATCTATCTGTCTATCTATCTTGCCGCCTATGATTTTGTGCTCTCCTGGCCGTTTCGCTAATGGGATCTTTACGAAAATTGGTATGCCACAACATGATTGCATGAAGACCATAAATGACAGGTCATAACATGAAAATAATGACGTGCATGTCATGAGTGGCATGATTTACATGCTACGGTCTTGGTGCTCTCCTGGCCGTTTCGCTAATTGGTATGCCACTATATGACTTCATGACAAACAGAAATGACGGGTCCTAACATGAAAATCGCGACATGAATGTCATGAGTGACATGATTTACATGCCACGCGTTTCGTTAATAGGATGTACACGAAAATTGGCACGCCACAACATGACTGCATGACGAACATAAATGGCAGGTCATAACATTAAAATCATGACATGCATGTCATGAGCGACACAATTTACATGTCACGGTCTTGGTGCTCTCCTAGCCGTTTCGTTAATGGGATGTATACGAAAATGGTATGCCACTATATGACTTCATGACGAACAGAAATGACGTGTCCTAACATGAAAATCGCGACATGAATGTCATGAGCGACATGATTTGCATGCACCGCGTTTCGTTAATGGGATGTATACGAAAATTGGCATGCCATAACATGACTGGATGACGAACATAAATGACAGGTCAAAACATGAGCATCATGACATGCATGCCATGAGCAGCGTGATTTACATGTCACGGTCCTGGCGCTATACTGCCGTTTCGTTAATGGGATGCATACGAAAATCGGTATGGCACAAAAAGACTGCATGACGATCATAAATGACAGGTCATAACGTGAAAATCGTGACATTCATATCATAAGCGGCATGATTTACATGCCACTCGTTTCCTTAAACAGAGGTATACCAAAATTTGTATAGCACAAAACGACTGCATGACGATCATAAATGACAGGTCATAACGTTAGAATCATGACATCGTGTATGAGCGGCACGGTTTACATGCCACAGTCTTGATGCTCTTGCGGCCGTTTCGTTAACTTCATATATGCCAAACTCGGTATCGCGAAACAATGCAAATCCATTTTACGTTCCTGATGCGTGCTTCGCATTTCCTTGATTCCCACTGCATGTGGGATCTGCCACTTTTTTTATAACTACGTCTGAAGAGATATGTGGATATTTTTTTATGCAAATAACAGACGGGTTCCAATCAAACATTGTCTGAGGGGAGTGTGACAGTAATAAACGAGCACTAGAAAATGGTACAGGACGTAGCAATGCTATATTAAAATACAGGAATTGAATAAAAAGACATTCAAAGACAAGGAAAAAAGCACAGCGGAACAGGCAACGCTACGACAATGTACCTATATTTGAAAAACACCGTTCCAGAAATATATTTTGTACAAAAATAAAAATGCAGGAAATATTATACATGACAAACCAGTAGCAGTACAGCAGTAAGTTGGAATAAATAGTATTGGTAAATCACTCGTATGCGAGTATCTATCAGGAAATGTAAAAAGTTAGTTCATCTGTAAAATTTATTGGACCATATATATTGGCAGTGGTGTCAGCGAGCCCGTTCCACATTTTTATACCCCGACGAAGGGCGGAGTTATTAAATGCGAGCGTTCGGCGTGACGGTCGTTGAAAGCACAATTGCTATTAATTGAGACAGTTCGACGACCATTCTGGCTTTACAAGAGGCAGTGCGGTTTGACGTTGCTGTATATTGCTTTGTGTAGCAAGCATATTAGAGCAACATCCCTATGCGTGTCTGAAGGTGTGGAAGTGAAAGTGAATTAGTTATTTTTGTTATACTAGATAGTCTATTGTAGTCACGAGCAATGAAGCGAACTGCACGAATCTATACAGCTTCACTAGATTTGAGGAGGTAATCCTAGTGGGGAGACCAGATGGTTGAGGCATTAGAGCTGAGAGTGCATAAAATTTTGGCACGCGAACTTGCGAGTAGACGCAGGTGTGCTGATTACACTTTGTTGTTGTTTTGTGGGGTTTAATGTCCCAAAACCAGTTCTGATTATGAGAGACGCCGTAGTGGAGGGCTCCGCAAATTTCGACCACCTGGGGTTCTTTAACGTGCACTGACATCGCACAGCACACGGGCCTCAACATTTCGCCTGCATCGAAATGCAGCCGCCGCGGCCGGGATTCGATCTCGCGACCCTCGGATCAGCAGCCGAGTACCTTAGCCACTAGACCACCGTGGCGGGGCGCTGATTACACTTTAAGTAGCCCAAAGTTTGCGTTGGTTTGCAGTTAATTTATCTATGTGCGTGGGACCACCATAGGTTATATGTGAGATGAACATCAGGATATTAGTAGCAAGTTTTAGTTTTAAGAGCATCATTCTTGGGGGAATATTTAAACATGGAAAACGAGAGCTTTCGCCTAAAAGTCATGATTTCGCATTTGTCGGTGTTCAAACTCATGATCATACCAACGCTTTATACTGTCGAGATCATATTGAAGCGCACTGTAGTCACCGACTGCATGAATTTTTCGGTACAGCACACATTCATCGGCGAACAATCTGATTTTCGATGTTATCTGAGATGGCAAGTCGTTAATGAATATGAGAAACAATAGAGTGTCCAAGATGATCCCCTGTGGGACACCGAAAGAAACGTCATAAATGGGAAATAAAGTGCCGTCGATGACTGTGAAGTGTTTACAAAATAAGAAGTTTCTGAGCCACGAGACAGTTAACGAATTTATATGAAGTGATGAAAGCTTTTCTATGAGGCGAAAGTGGGCGACAGGATCGAATGCTTTTGAAAGGTCTATGAAATTGCAGTCGGTTTGAATATCATCACCAGCAATTTCTAATAGGTCATTAGTAAGTTCTACAAGTTGCGTTTCGCAAGACAACCCTTTTAAACCCATATTTGTTTTTAAAAAAGAAATGATTTCATTCCAAATGACTGGTTACGTTTGAGACAATGATGTGTTCAAGTAGTTTACTGGGAATGCTAGTTAGTGATATCGGTCGATAGTTGCAAACTTTGTTTTTATCAGCCGATTTGTGAATTGGAAACACTCGACCACTTCTGCAATCGTATTGAATTTCACCTATAGTTAGAGACTGCCAAAAAATGTGACCGAGAAGTTCACTTTACGGAACCGCAGAATTTCCGACTTTATGCCGTCAGCCCCAGATGAGGTGGATGCTTTCAATTTGTTTACTAAATGACGCTATTCCTTCATTTATAGGGGTCATGTACTCGTAGCTAACTTCTGGGGAAGAAAATATGTTGAAGTAGTTTTCCTCTGTAAACTGAGATGTAAAGTAGCCTTTGAAAACGGTTGCAAAATATATTTTGTTGTTGTTGTTATGTGAGGTTTAACGTCCCAAAACCAGCTCTGATTATGAGAGACGCCGTAGTGGAGGGCTCCGGAAATTTTGACCGCCTGGGGTTCTTTAACGTGCACTGACATCGCACAGCACACGGGCCTCAACATTTCGCCTCCACCGAAATGCAGCCGCCGCGGCCGGGATTCGATCCCGCGACCCTCGGATCAAAATATATTTTGGAATACAGTGCCGTCCTCGTCGGGAAGTGAGATGTGACATGACTTTTTTGAAGGTGAGATTGTTTTCCAGAATTTCGCAGGATTATTGCTGTATAATGATTGAAGGTTATGTGATAAAAATTTTGTTCTTGCCCTGCATGTAGCATCTAAATACTGTTTTTCGGAGGCGTTTTGTAGTGCCTTTGACACCGGTGAGCATGAATTCTTGGCTATTTTATATATACGTCACTTTTTATTTCTGAGTGTACGAAGTGACTTGGTGAACAATGGCTTTGATGTGTTAACACGTATGTGAGTTCGCGGTACATGATCACGCATGAGTTGGTGTATTTTGTCTTTGAATAGAGCCCAGTTTTCATGAAGGGATCTCAAAGAAAAGGAAGGGAGGAAGTCGTCACAAAAGTGTTGCATACCTCTGCTTATCGCTTCAACGTCAGCTCCTTTGTAATTCAGTATTAGCTTAAGCATAAACTGACGTGAGAAATGAGGATTTTGAATAGTTGCATGAAGGAGGGTATGGTCACTGAAACCTTATAGCGGCAAGAAATAGGACCCACTCTTTCAGGGGAGGATGTTAAAATGAGGTCAAGGACCTGCGACCCTTGGTGGTCCCGGTTGCAGCGGCTCCGCATCGTTAAACGTACATTCTTTGAAAGCCTTTCAGGCGCGATAATTTTTATCCGCGTTGCTATATCGTACAGTATTTGGTCTCGAAATGTCCGCAATTATCTAATTTTGCTGATCGCGACATCCAGAACGTCACGGTTTCTAAAACTGCTCTGACAATAAGGTCGGCGCGCGTGGAAAATAATGTTTTAGCGAGTCGTTTTAGCTTCTGCGTTCTCGCTAAGCAGATATGTCTCTGCGTGCCGAGTTCGGCGCGTTGCCCGAAAGTTGTGTGGTAGAACATATTATTGAAAACCTTCCACGTGGTCCGGCACACAGCAGCTTTTTTTTTTTTTTGCGACGTACGTGAATATGAAAAAAAAAAGAAACTAATCGCTGGCTGTAACATATCGCGGTTGCATGATGTGCAATGAGTAATGAAATCTATAATTTTTTATGCCGGAATGGACGTACGAAGACAAAATGGAAAAATATATAGTTATCAGGGAGGAAGCAGGCACACAGATACATACACACATGTCTATGTACACCAGTACAAACACGCAAACACGCAAGCATACACCCCAGCAAAAGCACGCAAACTTTCTATTGTGGTGGTGAAGGCATAGTATCGTGTTCCTTCTTATAGGAAGTGAGTTCAAAGTGTTAATTTGTCATCCAATTTTTATCGACCAGCTAAAAGATCTCTGTGAAGGTTAGTAGCGTACGGCTTGCGTCTTACGGCAAGGAGTAGTCAAGGAGTATAGTCCTTGTTGCGCTTGTGATGTTAATTTCGCCATGGATCTATCTATCTATCTATCTATCTATCTATCTATCTATCTATCTATCTATCTATCTATCTATCTATCTATCTATCTATCTATCTATCTATCTATCTATCTATTTTTCTTCGTTTCTTATGAGTTGCTATTATCGGAGACCGTCGGTCGGTTACGTCCAGCGTCGCATGGGCTTCTGTTTGTGCGGAATACTGCGAGAACATGGAGCCGCGTTAGTAACTAACAGATTCTACTATCTGTTATGAGAAAAAGTTTGTTTAGCTGCTCACCGAATTATCGTCGGCGTGTTGGGCTCTGCGCGGTTGTAGCCATGTAAGAGCTCACACGCGCATCATTGCTCGAATGCGACTCCACAGCGTAGCTTGATTAGGCTTGGCTTAATTCGACTGCCTTGATTATAATTAGGCCTGGCTTAACTTAATAATCCCAAATATACGTATAGCTTATTGGATATAGGATGAGTTAACGCGAAAAGTAAACTTATCTACTCTAACGAAAACGGCGGTGATCGCTAAGCCAGCACAGCATCCTCGATAATGCAGTCCGCCGATCATTCTCATGTGCGGTGATATTCTGGCAAACCCCGATTCGGTGGCAGATTTTATTCCTTGTCTCACGATCACTCAGTGCATTCGTTCAACACAGCATCTGAGAAATGTGGCTTCAGAAGTATTTCATAAGGAACTAACAGCGTGTGTAGCAGTTGCGTATAGCTCATATGGCATTGGCCATGGCTCCCGGTAGTACAGCAACTACTTATACACGGTGGTGTTACCGGGGGCGCGGAGTCGTCTGCTTGCCCGGATTATCGTTTCACTATAGAATGCTTTCTTGTGTGACGGTGAAGTGGCGAGCGCTCGCGATGTTCCCCGAAAAAGGAAGAAAAATTAAGAAAAGAAAGAAGAGAGAACACGTGTTGGGAGATGTTGCAGCAGACGACAACATCGGGCACCCTATGAGTGACGTCAGAGCGAACGTAGCGCGACAGCATGTCCTCGAGGACAATAGAATACTCGAGAGAACTCCGCCGCCTGTGGCGTGCTAAGGTCACGTGACCCGCGCCGGATATGATTGAGGAGCCCAGCATGACGTTTAGTCGGCGGTGAAGAGGATATTGTGAAGACCTCTGCGCTTCTGAGGACTCATCGGCTATAAGAACAACTTTATAACCAGCAGCCCAAGTCCTCTAGCGGTGGTGGTGAGACGCCTGGTGTTCCACCAAGTGAATAGCGCTTGTCGTATACTACTGCAACGCTTGTATGTTAAGTGCTGGTGCATAAATATTTCCCGTGTCGTGCTGCAACCCATCTGCATTCATCTGTATTGTGGCTAGCAATTTTATTGAGAGAATTTCTGTTTTGCTTAGGCAGCCTTTGGCTCTGAGTCAGTCCTTGAACCACGGCCGGCGCTTTGCTAGCGCACCATAAGCACTAATTGTCCTAGCTTCCGCGTGGCGTTTCCGGCGAAGCGGTACGCGAGTTTGTGAAATTTTCCCGCCGGATGCCTCCCGCACGACCGCATAGCCACACTGCTCCACCTGGGTATTCGCAACACGTGATTAAATGCTGCTAGCAGTGCAGCCTGTGTTAATCAGGGACCATTGAAAAATTCACGAGAACACACTTTGTACGGATTAGACGAGAGAAAGGCACACCGTTTGTTGTAGCTGGCGACTGAAATGTACACGACACCGCCAAGCGTCGAGCTGCAGGGAGCTCGGGCTCGCCAAGAAAGCGTGTGCCAGGCAGCTCGTCCATGGCGGCTCCTCTCACGCGCATAAATCAATCTCTCGCGTCAGCAGTTATGGTGAGGGCGGTTCTATGGGCACACAGTCGTTGATCATGCTCGGAACGCTTGTATGAGTATATATAGCCAACAGGGCGGCATAGGCAAATTTCTCGGTGACTACATCGTGTGACATCCATTCCCACAGTGTGCAGGATCTTGTGAAATTTTTTAATGATATCGTTCAGCTGCAATCCTCGCATGAAATTATAGAACCGTATAGCTACTACAGGTCAAGAAAAGGTACGGCTTGAGTGCTTTTACTCCCCAGATCGCAATGGTAGCTGGACCTACGCATGTAGCCGTGCCACGTTCATTTTGTACCTCTTATTAAGCTTAATTACGAGCACGGACACCTTCTCGTTAATACTGGAATATTCGTGTATTATACTTTTCTCGACTGTTTCCGGCAGTTCGGTCCACTAAAGCAGCATAACATGGGATGTGCCCGTTTTCTTCTATATCACTGTATGAAAGCTTCAGCTGTATACTCCTGACCTCACTAAGGCCTATTACATCGCATTTAATGCCCCCTAACTCTGCAAACTTGCCTTGCTTGAGAAACTTATAGCACCTTACGTTGCCAAGTTGAGATGCTAACAGTGGCCTGTCCAGATTCAGTAACGTTTAGCACCATCTGCTGCGTCACAACTCCGATCGCCGCCGTTGCCAGTCGCTCTGCAGCCGCCAGCGCTGCTTAGTCGCCGAGTCCCACAGTCATTTAACTTAGCTCTGTTTTAAAAGCATGCTCTACGATTTTATTTAGTAGCGAGTTCCCGTTTCGATCCACTAGATTCATTACCTGTACCTCTGAATAAACATTGAGCTCTTTCATCTCTTTCACTGGGCCTGGCCAACTATAGCTTCTTATCGATAGCGTTCCTTATCATTCAGGTCAATGGCTACATGTCACTTTTGTAATGGAGGGCCTCGTACTTCTAAAACATTTTAACGTTTCCCTAAATGTTAGCGAGTTCGCTTGAGTTGACCCAAGCGCTCTTGCAGGATATTCTGATGGACCTTTATTCTCTTTTCGAATGTTAAGCACGGATCATGCGCTTGCGCACTTGTTATTCGTTTACCCACACGCTTCCATCGAAGGAACCCTTTCAGAAGAATATAGGTAATTTACGAGAGAAGACACAGTGTTTTCCCACCTGTTCAGTAAGAAAGCAAAAGGCGCCCGCTGATAAAGAGAGGAACTTCTATCGGGCGTGCATTGTTAGCGTGGTCGACAAAGAATGGCCGTATATATAAAGCCTGCACGACGAACGCCTCTCTACCATTTTCTGTCCTGTGCAAGCTGATGCCATGTAACGACCGCTGCCTTTGTTTGCTTCCTCTCCGTCGTCGACGGCCGCACCTCTGCCCCTTTGGTATCAATTCCTTTGATCGAAATGACGTTCAGTTGTTTAATGTTCCACCTACCAGTTGTCGGCCCGCGGCGGCTGCATTTCGATGGAGGCGAAGTGTCGAGGCCCGTGTGCTGTGCGATGTCAGTGCACGTTAAAGAACCCCAGGTGGTCGAAATTTCCGGAGACCTCCACTACGGCGTCTCTCATAATCAGAGCTGGTTTTGGGACGTTAAACCCCACAAATCAATCAATCAATCAATCAGTTGTCGGCCCACCAGTCGGCCAGAAACTTCATCTGGAATTTCCGTGCCATTCTTCAAGTTTCTGCTCCATATGTCATCTGCGAAATGGAGCAGGTGTACATTTTCCACTTTAGCGACAGCGGGAAGTCTTCGGCTGGGCATGCCTGCCACTTCAATGAGACGCATGTCACAGGGAAGTGGCAGTCACATTCCATGTGACTGGCGTGACAAGCTGTGCCCGTGCGGAGCGTTGATCTTGTCAATTCCCACAAGGTAGTTTTAACCTGTGCCCGAATAACTACTGTTTTGCTTAGTTTGTTTCCCGCCGTTCGGCATCTACTGTCCGTTGAGGCTCGACACTTTTCAAGGACAAAATATGGCAGATCCCACGTGCAATGGGAATCAAGGAAATGCAAAGCACGTATCAATGAACAAATCGCAAGGTACGATTTTAAAACAGGGAATGTCGCGGGAGCCAACGTTTCGACAAGCGGACTTGTCTTCGTCAGGGCGGCAACTGCCTTCTCCAGCGTTCCTTTATGTACGCCTTTGCACACTCTCCCCCGTCCTCAGAAAGAGAGGAGGAGAAGAGCAGCACGTGCGAACACACACACACAAAAGAAAAAAAAAGGGGGGGGGGTTGGGTGCAGGGGTATTTGGGTGACAAGTGTTAGCGTGACTAATATAAATGGCAAGAGCGAGAACTTCCAAAGAATCCGCTCTATCTTGCAAATGCATTGTGTGCACAGGGCTAGAAAGCAGGGTGGTTTTTTTTTTCTTTTGTGTGTGTGTGTTCGCACGTGCTGCTCTTCTCCTCCTCTCTTTCTGAGGACGGGGCAGAGTGTGCAAAGGCGTACATAAAGGAACGCTGGAGAAGGCAGTTGCCGCCCTGACGAAGACAAGTCCGCTTGTCGAAACGTTGGCTCCCGCGACATTCCCTGTTTTAAATCGTACCTTGCGATTTGTTCATCGGTTCAAGCATCCATCTTCCCCTGAGCTTCTCTTCTAGTTTGGAAAGCACGTATCAGGAACGTAAAATGGATGTGCAATGTCGTCTCGCTAAACGGATTTTGGTACATATGAAGTTAACGCAACGGCCGAAAGAGCAACAAGACTGTGGCATGTATACCGTGCATTACAACCATGACACGCATGTCATGGTTGTAATGCTATGACCTGTCATTAACGTTCGTCATGCAGTCGTGTTGTACCCTAGCAATTTTCGTATATATCCCATTACAGAAATGCGTGGCATGCAAATCATGCCGCTGATGACATGCTTGTCAAGATTTTCATGTTTTTAGAACGTGTCACCCATGGTCGTCAGACATTTTTTTCTCGCCACACCAATTTTGGTATACGCCAAGTTAACGAAACGGCCGCAAGAGCACCAAGGCCGTGGCATGTAAATCATGCCGCTCATACATGTGACGTCATGATTTTTGTGTTATGACGTGTCACTTACGTTCGTTATGCAGTCATGCTGTGGCATACCAATTTTCGTATACATCCCATTAACGAAACGGCCAGGAGAACACCAAGACCGTGGCATGTAAAGCATGCCGATCATGACATGCATATCATGATTGTCATGTTATAAGCTGTCATTTATGTTCGTTATGCAGTCATGTTGTGCCATACCAATTTTCTTATACATCCCATTAACGAAACGGCCAGGAGAGCACAAAGTCGTAGGCGGCTAGATAGATCAATACGCTGAAAGTCGCCGAAGTTCGCTAAGAAATGCCTCGCATTTAAAAACCAAGCGAATATATACTTCCCTCAGTTAGCACGCGTACAACTTCCACACAAGACGCCAACTTACTGATTCACGCAATTCCAACTTTTTACTCATTGCTAGGCCCCTGCTAAAGTATATCGCACGAGCCGTCCATAATTTGTATATGATGTATATCGATACGTGGGTCTCCAATCGCGTCAGTTTATTGTTATTATGTGGCGACATTGAGGGCTTCTACTACGCAGTGGAAAAGTGAGACGCACTGAAATAAGGAAACACGGCGGTACAAGCGAGCATGTGAAAAACAAAGCAAATGTCTGTCGCCTGAAGACTGTGTGCCTTCGACCACCAGCAGACTGTCGGCTCTTGCGCTCGGGTTTTTCTTTTCTTCTTCTTTATTGGGCGCTGGGTGGGAGGAGCGACACTTGGCTTTTTCCTCGAGGGCGAGATGCAATTTCCGGCCGCGTTGTAGCGGAGAGGGAGTGAGCCCCGTCACCTTGGCAACGACGCTCCCTCGCCCGTGCAGCTAGACGGCTGCAGAAACAGCAGCAGTTTCCCTTAATGAGATGTTCGAGTAGGCCGCCTGTTCTGGCGCGGATTTTCTTTTTGTACAGCGACCAGTAGCATGCAGGGCTTTAATAAATGGTAATTAGTTTAATTATGCGCGAAGGCAGGATACGAGAAGGCGCGGGTGCCCCACGCAAGAAAGACAACAAGAATGCCGCGCACGCGCACATTGTGCTTCCTGCCATACTTGTTCTTTGCGCCCGAAAAGCATTCGACAATGGCGGGCGAGCGATGTGATGGATTTTACGCACCGTGCAGAAGGCGCTGTTGTACGCTTTCGTAAACGAAATAGCAGGTCGATATGAGCACGGCGCGCATCAATAACACACGAGCATCAGTAACAGCACGGTCATTATTATACAACGCTAAAAAAATGTTCCCGAAGTACAGCACACATGATTTGAATTTTGAAAGCGAAACAAAGACAGTGCAACAAGTAGAACAAGTGGTATAAACGCGTTACTAAAGAATGAAATAACAGTGTAGTGGTGGCAGGTTATGGATTTAAAAAACATGAAGGTATGTGCCTAAATTTATTGGAGTCTTGTAATTTACTCTATGTTCGGGCAGCTCGTTCCACAGCTCAATAGCAATTGGCAAGAAGCATTTGTTGAATGCTTTAGTGGGTGTCATGTAAGAGTTCAGCACTAAGGTTATTAAACAGACGGTGTGAGTTGCTGTTGGGAGGAAGCGAAAGAGTGCCTCTGAGGTGGGGGAATTTATAATACAGTTTGTGAAAAAGGGAAAATTGTGAAATCTTACGGCGAAGAGACAGACTCAGGGGCGATATTATGGAAACAGTGAAACGTACCGCGCGATTCTCCACTGCTTCGAGTGAGACAATTCTGAAAGTGAGCGGTCCATGTTTTTGGCACAAAGCTAAAGATGCCGCTATAAAAAATGCACCTTTTTCTGTGACGCTTTGTATGTGGTGGTGGAAAAAACAGCGCGAACACAGGGACAATGAAAGAAGGAACAAACACCACACCACGGAGCGCTGACTGCCAACTGATCTTATTACGACGAAAACGTACATGTATACATATGTATGAGCCTCGTCACGAGCGTTACACACTTGTTAAAAAACACAAACATGAAAGAAGATGTAAAGTTCATCACATCATGATAAAAACACAGGCACGAAAAAGTATGCAAATCTCATCACCACAAAATGCTGTGTGCACGTTACTAAATCGGTGTCCGCGGAAAGATATGCAATGTTATTGTCTAAGAGAGCGACAGACAGGGTGCTTCTACAGTTATCTTCCAGAAATATCATATCGTATGTGCCTCTATAATTTCCCGCGTCAACTGGGAGGGGCTTGTTGCTAGAATTTCACATATTTTATGCAGGGGACTACAACCACACTGCTTACAATGAATGCCAAGGTGGCCTCTAACGGTGCTGGTGACGTTATTGTTAAGTTCACGAAGCCTGTCATTCAGGTTTGTCCTACGTAAAGTCCTACATAAAGTTTGCCACAAGACAAGGGTATATGGTGCACCACACGCTCAATGGATGCCAAAAATGGCGGAGAATGTTTCTTGCCATAGGAGGAGACTTGTTCGTGGGGTCTGTTGACGCGGTTGCACAAGGTGGAGAGCTTATTAGGTGCGCTCAAGGCGACTCTAACATTTACTCGTTGGCCGATTCGCTTCAAGTTGTGAGACAACTTATGAATGTAGGGTATTACAGTGCACCTACGGATTTTCTCTTGTCTGGCTTTATCAACAATCACAAGATCATCAGACAAGCTTATTTCCTTCATCATCTTTTGTGCGACAGACGCTAGCACGTGAGGAGGATAATCTGCCCCTACCAGTCTAGTTACCTGCGCACGAAAACTGTCACATGTACAATGAACGCAGGATTTTGTGAGCGCGCTGGAAAAGCAAAGCTTAGCGATTCCTCTTTTTATTAGCTTCGAATGGGCGCTATGGAAAGACGAGATAGGTTTCTTACTGCGCGGTTCAAAACACCAACACACGTACTCGGAGCACCATTTAATACGTAGATCCAGACGCCTAATGGAATTGCTAGTTGGGAATTCGCAAGTTAATTCAAAGGATTTTGCACATGATCTAAATATATCAAGCACACCAGAAGCAGAGCTATAAAAAGAAGCCGGAGCACATTCTAAACACACAAGAAAATAATCAACACACTTAAACACCTTCATTACACTAGAATTCGCAACACATGAGGAGTCCTTGCGGTCAATCCTGGAGAGGAAAATTTCACTTAGCGCAGGTGTTATACAAGAACCAATACTAATTCCTCTCTTTTGCAAGTAAGTGTGGCCTTCCCATGAAGAATATGAGGAGTTCAAATAAAACGACAAAAGTTCCAGAAAGCCTGCCACCCCAATCCCCGTAGAATTTTGAAAATACACATTGCCAAGACGATCTATACATTCTTCTACACACACAAGCGCTTCATCATGAGGGATAGAATAGTACAAATCCTTTATGTCAATTGATTAGGCTCAGAATTCTTTCGGTCGGTAAAGCTGTAAAAACTAAGTGACGTCTTCTGACCGTTTAATCCTAAAAGGGTCGTCAGGAGTGACCAAGGAGAGCTTGTGTTTTAAGAATAAGGACACATATTTTTGCCAAGTATTCATTTCTGAGACAATCACCCTAAAAGGGGAACCAATCTTATGTGTTTTAACCGTAAAAGTTATGCAAAAGGTTGAACCTTGAAGGGCTTGCACAGAGCATCGGGAAGAGTGCTGGAGCCGCCTTAAATATGTTTTCCCCTTTCTGCTGCATCGTGTGCATTGATGTCGAAAAGTCTGGTTTTAACAATGTAAGTTTTGTGCGTCCTTGTGACTTAAGTAAATGCTCGGCGGGTATCTTTCCTGTCACTCTGTTGGGTGTGTTGTGGTCTGTCATCAAGAAACCAATATATTTCTGCAATGAATGATGCGTACCTGACTATTTGCTTTCTAACACTTACTTTGTCAGAGCATGTTTCCCGGTCTCTATGGTTCGTTCGGCCGCACCATTCGAAGCTGCATGGTAGGGGGGGAAATGCGAATGTGTTTCACGCCGTTTGGTGGTCCAATGAAATCCGCGAACTCGGCCGAGATAAATTGTGGCCCATTGTCGCTTACTAGTGCACCCGGGAATGGGGCAAAAGCGCGTTGAAACTTTTCAATTGTCTTTGCTGTTGAAGTAGAGAGCATTGGTCACACTTCGACCCTCTTAGAACAGGCAACAAGGACAAGAAACACATTTGTACTTGTTTGCGCAAGGTCTACACGGACACGTGACCAACATCGAGCTGGATAATTCCATGGTTGAAGTGGTGCTAACGGAGCTGCTTGTTGCACTGCCAGACATATTTCGCGCTTTTTTACGTAATGGCTACGTCAATTTCCGGCCACCACACAAAACTGCGGGCTAACATTTTCATGTGACTTGCCCCAGGATGTTCAGTGTGCAGAATGTCAAGCGCGCGATGTCTCAGCATTTCAGGAATAACAACCCGAACTCCCCATGTTAAGTACCCCTGCTCCAGTGACAGTTTCCCTCGGCGTACGTAATACGTCTTGAGGTCTTCCGAGCATTCGCTAGGACAACCACTCAGATTGAAATCAGTTACACGACTTAAGGTAAGCCATCGCCTGAACGCTTTGGCAATTTCGTCAGCTGTCAGTGGAAGACATTCAAACACTGACAGGCACTCGGCTGATTCTACTCCTGCTGGCACTGCTTGAGGCAATCTGGACAAGACGTCGGTACCTCTATGCTGCAAAAGTCATTGCCCAATGTTCGTATAGGTCTTCCTTCACCTAAAATGCCAAGTAGTGGCTGGTGGTCTGGGTAAATTGTGAACTCCTACCATAAAGGTAACAGTGGATCTTTTTAACACCAAATATCAGCGCCAACGCGAAGCGTTGGCGGTGATATTTTGTGCATACACTGTGCCCTTTAAAAAAATGTCTGTTAACATTGAGTAGACCACTTATCTTCGCGTTGGCGGTGATATTTGGTGCATACACTGTGCCCCTTACAAAAATGCCTGTTAACATTGAGTACACCACATATCAATTTTCTATTGACCGTACTGACAGTCTACAGTCTACATTGTAGTAACACTTGTTCTTACAATGTTAAAGACCTACTTCTTACTAGAACGTCTAACGACTTCTGTCTTACTTCTGTATAAAGAATATTCTAACTGCACTGTCTAAAGGCTTCCTTCTTACTTCTGTATAAAAATATTTTAGCCACCATATATAAATATTCCCTTCTTAATTCTGTATAAATGACGACTTGCCCTGTCTCCTCGTGTCACTGTGAGTGTTGTTCCTGCGCCACATTACCCCCATAACGAATGTGCACCATCTAGCCCAGTATCAAGTTTTGTTAAACTATCTTCCTGGATATATTCTTCGATATGTGTGAGCGCCTGGATATGAGTGGCCCAGAACTATGTGGTGTTGCCAAAAGGCGAAGCTATTAAGGATGTGCTTTAGGCAAGTAAACGGAAACGCGGTACAAGCCCTCCATTATTTTGGGCCAAGATCACTCCAACATGCATACAGCAAAGACAAGGCCAAGTGGTTAACTACCTCTGCGTCTCGTTGGACATTTGTTATATCTTCTGACCACGCATGAACTATTTCCAGTCTTCTTGTATGTTCTGTTAATGTGATGCACTTTAATATTTTCTTTTGCTCGCATATTTCTATTTGTTTTCGATCGAAGAGGCTCACGTGGTAAGTTTTCCTGCATAATTCCTCGTATAATTTTCTTCATTGATATACCTTCAGCGTAGCAGTACGCACGCGTGTACCTCGGAATGCTGATTTGTAAGTACGAAGCTTATCTGACAGCACATATTGCTTATGATACAGTGCCACGTGCCTGCGGTTCGTAGAAAATTACTGCTGGAATGAATTTTCAAGTTAAATGGCACTGTCTTTTTTTGTTTTCTTTTTTATCAATAATGAACTTTTTTATAGTTGAAATACTCGATAACAAATCGTATTTCTAGGCGAATGTGTTTGTGAGGCTAAAGCAGATCGGCTTATTTTACTCATCGATTTATCGAGTCACCTCGTGCTAAGTAAAGGCTGCTTTACATTGGCTATTTTAAAGTTTACTATCCGAGACAGTAGTCTAGTGGCTTTGGTACTCGGCTGCTGATCCGAGGGTCACGGGATAGAATCTCGACTGCGGCGGCTGCATTTCGATGGAGGCGAAATGTTGCGGCCCGTGTGCTGTGCGATGTCAGCGCACGTTTAAGAACCCCAGGTGGTCGAAATTTCCGGAGACCTCCACTACGGCGTCTCTCATAATCAGAGCTGGTTTCGGGACGTTCAACCCCACAATTCATTCACTCGAGATGTCATGTTGACTTGAAGCTTGCAGGCAGGGCTCGTCGGCTGGCCGCCTGGAGCAGCGACTTCTTTCTTCTTCTCGCTGAGTCACATACGACTACGATTGTTACGACTGCTGTTCTCGGCCCGTAGTCGACTCCTTTTATTGCCTTGGAAAGCCGTTTTCGAAGCTTCAGTGGTGGTGGTGGTAGTGATTATGGTAGGAAAAGACGCTTATTTCTGCAGCCCAAACTGGGAGCACGGCGCAGCGTCTTGGGGAAGGGATAATGGGAAATAAAGAGGACAGAAAGGTAGTGAGAGATGTCAGGGTTCGCTCAGCACTGCAGAAGTAAGCCGGCGGAAAGGGGAGGCGCGGGAGGGCAACCCGGGCTCAGCGGTAGGCTGCGATGCCAGTCTCGTCAATGAAGTCCACCAGAGTCTGCAGCGCTGGTAGATGGGGGCGAGTCGGGAACAGCAAGTGGTGAAGTGTGGTGGCTGGAAGTCCCTGCCTCCGGTAGGCTGTGATAACCCTCGAACGTTCCTGTGCAAGTCCGGGACAGGCACAGAGGAGGTGTTCGAGAGTCTCAGGATCCCCGCAGCGGCTGCAGGCTGGAGAGGCGCAGAGGCCCTTGGCGTGTCGGCGGGCTGCTGTCCAGATGCAGCCAGTCCGCAGTCGCAGGAGTGTGGCCCTGGCCCTCCTCGTAAGGCCCTTCTCGGGAAGTGGCTTAGGGCCGTGCCCGCTTGCCACCCTTGGGTCAGGGTGAATCGAGACGAGGAGGCGCTGGAGGCGGGCCTGGGAGTAGTCCCTCGCCGCCACTGCCTGGGTCAGCGGAACACTAGGGAGGTGGGCAGCTTTCGCAAGTGTATCCGCCTCCTCGTTGCCAGCTATGCCCACGTGCGAGGGCAACCAGTGGAAGGAGACGGACACGCCGGTAGCGGCAAGGGCCTCAAATTTCGTCGCCAGGAGGCTTCCGGTCAGCCCAGCACGTCGGTGGTTAGCCAAGGTCTGCAGCGCCGCCTTGCTGTCGCAGAGGATGGCAACCGGTTCTTCAGGGATGTCCTCCGCCAGTAGATCTGCAGCGAGATGGAGTCCCGCCAGCTCCGCGGCCGTGGAGCTTGCAGGGAAAGGCAGCCGGCACTGCCTGCTGCTGGCCCTGGCAGGGATGACGCATGCTGCTGCTGCGGTCCCGTCTGGCAGCACGGATCCATAGGTGAACACCTGGAGTCGCCCCTTCAGTTGTTCCTGTAGTTTGCAGGAAGCTTCCTGCTGCAGAGCGGCCGCAGGTGTGCGTCGCTTCGTTGCCCCGTCCAGTGAGAGATGGACCTCAGGTGGCCGGTGGTGTGGCGGTGGAGGAGCAACAGGCACGGGTGGATCCGGGACCATCTGGTGGTACAGCAGGCAAAGGCCACCCATCCAAAGCTTCAGTGCGGCCCGCGTGATACAAGCATGCGTATGGTTTAGGAACCTCCTTGACCTTTCTCGGTTCGCCGCTTGGCCGGTGCCAATTTCTTCCTGTCAAGGCGCGAGGAGCGTCAATATGCACTCTCCGCCTCCTCCTCTCTCTCCCTCCGTTTGTCTCGCGCGATTGCACGCCGCGATAAGGCGTTTTCTACGAAACTCTCCCCTTTCGGAGATTCAGCCAGGTGCGGCGTGACCTTGGGCGCCTCTTCTGTGCGCGCTGCTTTTCTTGCTTTCTTCTTTTGTTTTTTTTTGTTAGTTCGACGCCGAGTTTTCCGATGAAATATGCACTATTTTGTGAAAGGCGTATTTCGCTCCAGTCTAGCTTCAGATGCTCAAGCCCATTTTAGCCAAGCCAAGCTTGCCATCTTCCGTTATCCTTAGCTACTACTACTGGAAGAATCCTGCTCTGACCTTTGAACACGGCTGATACCCCACACTGTCCCTTTTTATTTATTTATTTATTTATTTATTTATTTATTTATTTATTTATACAAGTACCTGCGGCGCCACGAGGGCATTATTGCAGAAGGGCAATTCAGGAAAAAGTTACATAGCAAGATATATCTAAATTTACTTACAAAGATCAAAATATGAGCTACTTAAAAATGCGGTAGGTGCAGCGTAGGAAAGTGGTAGCACATACAAGCGAAGCAATCATCTTGAATGCAGGCACAATTTTATAAATAAAGGAAACAAAACAAAAAGGTATCATCAAAAAGCAAGCAGACAGGTAGTCTATAGCTGACGGGATATTAGAGTGGAAAAAAACGATTGGAAATAGGATAATGATTTAAAATTAGATATATCCTTAGGAAGTTTGTTCCAGTGCATGGAGGTGTGGGGAAAAAAGAATACTGAAATACATTCGTGCGGCAGCGCATTTCCACAACCTTCCATTCATGATCACAACGTGTAGAGATAAAGTGAGAGGGGAGGGAGGGAACGTACAAGTTTTTATTCATTCCTCTGAGATCTGAGGCAATTCGGGAAAAAAAGGTTCCAGTTTCATTGTTAGGCGACGTTAAGCTGGGGTTTTCCAACGAAGGTTGTCTTTAAATAATGACGTATCGGAATGTACCGATGGTGGCATTGGTAACGATGGTGCCACCACGTACCGACGGTGGCAGTATACCGTGTCGTAAATTTGTTCGCCTGTGTACGTGCGAAGTGTCACTTTGGTGGGCTGACACGTAAGATTAGCGAAATGTGAATCCTACACACACTCTCGCACTGCAGTAACGGCCGCTCCTGTGTCAGTTTGCATGTTAAGCGGCTTACCTTCTACCTCAATGTTGACATCGTATGACGAGTGTGTCACATTGACGAAATGGTATACGTTGTGCTCACAATCCTCGTCAGAACAATCTAAGGCACTTGCTTTCTTTGTCTGCGCAGCTGCACACATTTTTCTCAAGTGTCCCATGTTAGGGCAGTTACGGCACAGACAGTTTTTACACCACCATACGTAATGCCCTCTCCTGCATCCTTGGCATCCCTTTTTCTTGGGAGCGTGGGTCCTTTGAGTGCTTTTCATCCCTTTCTTGGGCTGACTACTAACCGCATTTAACGACTCCTCTTTGTCCTTTTCTTTCATTAGCGCTGCCTCTCTCGCCATCATTTCTCGATCTAAAGCAATCTTGAAGGCGCTGTCAAAGGTTAAGCTTTCTTCCGCGAACAAGGCTTTCTCCGTCTCTTCATCGTGCACACATGCTACTAGCCTGTCGTGGAGCGCATCCTGTAAGAAGTCGCCATAGTTACATTACTTGGCTAGGTGCTTCAGCTCGACTATAAAATTCCAACGCGGTGGAATGGACGTGCTGGGCAGGGCAAAGGCTGTGGAGGAGCAGCGGTGCTATGAGAAGGTGTCTTGCGCCGTTGGCAAGCAAAACATGACCGAACGCAGTGGCGAACGTATCGGTACGTTCCGCGCCAATAATAGCGTAGGCGAAGGCGGGAATACCTCTTGAAAAAGCCAGTATGGCCGCGTTGAGGCTTATCGTGGAATGCGGCGCATATATACGAGCGCAGATTGCAGGGAATTACAAGAAGCCACCTGCGGCCGTCGGTTAGGCAGCTACGTCGTTACAACCCTTACAAAAATGTTTAATGTGTTTTTTAGAAAGCCTTTTGAACTTGCTCGATAGAGTCCTATGGTGTTTATTTTGACGCCCTATAGAATTTTCTATGGAGTTCCAAAAGTTATTTGCGCACGCATTTTTATAGAAACATTATAGATGTTTTCGTAGAGAACATGTCCATCGAGTTCCTTTTAAGATCGTACAGACATATTTCAATTTATACCGAGTTCTTTTTGAGACTGTAAAAACAAATTTCTATCGATATTTTCTATGGAGTTCCTGTAGGATGGCAATATAAATCTTATGCAATAATATCTCAAAAAAGAAGCCTTTCTATGCCACTTGATCGCCACGTTGGGGGGTGTCTTCTCGAAAGGATACCGTACTTAACAGAAGGCGAGGTCGGGCGCTCTGCTTTCCTTGACAAAAACCGATGGCCCTAGGTCCGGCAGTGGGATTCGTACTTGGTACCTCTCGCACTGGACGCCGATACTCTACCACTGCGCCACCGCTGCATTTGCTTTTCCTTGCGTAAATTTAGTCATATGCTAGTCGAAGTCAAGGTCATGAAATTAGCATATGAGAAGGAAGTGTAGTGTGAAGGGAAGGTATACATTGGTTATTAAGGACAAAAGTTTGGATACCAAGGGAAGGAAATCGTGGCGGGAGGCGGCAGGACGCTAGCTGGTCGCATTAGATTAAAATGTTTGTGACGACAGCATGGCCGCAATTACGACATGACCATGTTAATTGGAGAAAAATATGGAACAGATTTTCGCCCTGCAGTGGGCGTAAATAGGTCATGATGAAACATTCTTTTCATAACATTTTTTTCACATGTACTAATACACCGTTTATATATCCCTCATAGAGGACATATAGAAATGCACTCTATAGACAGGTAATGTTAAGAGTTCTAAAGGTACTCATAAAGTTTACTTTATAGAATTTAGTCGATATGATATTAATACATCCCTTAGAGAGCGCGTATCGTGAATCTGTCTATAGAAAGAAAGCGTTAAATGTTTTAAAGATGCTCTATAAAAGTCACTTTATAGTGTTCAGGACATATTAGGTCAATACGCTTTCTATTGTGCGTGAAATGACGTGTTTCTATAGACAGGTATATTTAGTTCAGTTCAGTTTATTTTCCTTAAAGGCCCCGTTTATAGGGGTGTTACATAAGGGGTGGGGTACATAATACGATTCAAAATACAAACGAATGTAAGAAATGTTGGAACTCTGTACAAACTAGAACACGCGTTCATAAGAAATAAGTACAAAAGAAAAAAAAACATTAACATGGCAGCAGTAGAAAAACGTGGTAGCTGAACGTAAAAACTACTCGAAATGTTGCAGAAAAAGAACACTAAAAATGAATACAACACTATAAAAAATTATTACTGCAGAAATAAATAAGCGCGTTAAGTGATCAGCTTGCACAAACAACGACAACTAATGTGGCAAAATAGAGGACGCAGCAGCGTTGAACACATGGTGGTTGTTTGTAGATACAACTTCGTGAGGAAGGCCATTCCAATCAGACGCTGTGCGAGAGAAAAATGAAGCAGAGAATGTGGTTGTGCGTGAACGTGGTTTTAAAACCTTTAGCGGATGACCGTTGCGATATTCGTGCAGGGGGGGGGGTGATGTATGGCATGCTATTAAGTGAACTGTAGAAAAACTTATGAAAAAGACTGAGGCTTGCAAACTTACGACGGTGCACGAGTGACTGCAATTTAGATTTATCTTTAAGGGCAGATATGCTTACGTCATATGAGTAGGATGAATGAATGTATCTTGCTGCTCGATTTTGAAATGATTCAAGCGCGTTGACAAGGTATTTTTGATGTGGGTCCCAGATTGGTGAAGGATATTCAAGTTTGGGCCTGATTAATGATGTGTACGCGAGTAATCTGATATCTCGTGGGGCATGACGTAGACTACGCCTTAAAAATCCGAGTGAACGATTCGCCGATGATAGGATGTTGTTGATATGTGTGCCCCAGTTCAAATCGAAGGAAATTAGACACCGAGGTACTTGTACGATGTGACCGTATCAATGGGGCTGTTGGCTATTGTGTAGGAAGAAGGGATGGGGTTGTGACTACGGGTAAATGACATATGTTTACATTTTTTTGGATTGAGTGTCATTAGCCATCGGGAGCACCAGGATTGCACATGGTCAAGATTTTGTTGCAAGGTATCGGCGTCAGTAATATTGCTTATGGAATGATAAATCACGCAGTCATCTGCGAACATCCGAATTTTGCATGTGACATGAAGGGGTAAGTCATTGATGTATATCAAAAAATGAAGTGGACCAAGGACAGATCCCTGGGGAACACCTGAAGAGACCGGAAGGAGGATGGAGGAATGATCATTAATGCTTACGAACTGAGAGCGGCTGATAAGGAATGCTTCAAGCCATTTGAGTACGTCAGAATTTAAGTTTAAGAAGGAAAGTTTATGTAACAAGTGTCGGTGAGGAACCTTGTCAAAAGCTTTTTGATAGTCGAGAAAGATAGCGTCTGTTTGTTTGTTGCAATCAAGATTCATATGAATGAAAAGAGCCAGTTGGGTTTCGCAAGAAAGACCCTTACGAAACCCATCCTGTGCAGGATGAAAGAAATGATTAGCATCTAAATGATCCATAATGAGAGAGTAAATGACATGTTCCATGATTTTGCTCGGCAGACTCGTAAGGGAGATGGGGCGATAGTTTAATGGGTGAAGCCTATTACCTGTTTTGTAGATGGGAATGACCTTCCCCACTTTCCAGTCATGAGGGAGGCAGCCTACCGAGAGCGACTGAGCAAACAAGAGGCACAAAAATGCAGCAGATATAGCTTTAGTGTTTTTTAACAGTTTTGAATTAATACCGTCGACACCGGCACAGGACGAAAGCTTTAGGTTATCAATTACTTTTGAAATACCATCCACGCTGAACGTAAAGGCCGGCATTCCAGACGTTATGTCGCTGGACAGTAATGGTAGAGGAGCATTGGTATCCTTAGTGAAAACTGAAACGAACGCATTGTTGAAAGTGGCGGCACAGTTAGTATCAGACATAATGTCCCCCGAATCGTCAGCAAGTGTTACGGCGCGGACATTACTTGGGTTTATTACTTGCCAAAATTTCTTCGGATTTTCTCTGAGTATCTTAGGTAAGTCATTATTGAAAAAATCGTGCTTGGCTCCTCGAACTGCAGATAAGTACGTTTTTTCAGCAGAGTAATATTTTTCCCAGGCGTTAGCATTCGTACTTTGTTTAGCAGCTCGGAAAAGCCTTTTCTTCTTGTTTTCTAGGCGCTTTAAATGGTTTGTGAACCACGGATTCTGACGGTTTTCGCGAAATGAAACTATCGGTATATGTTTATCTGCTAAATAATTCATTTTACTTTTAAAGAGTTCCCAATTATCTTCAATAGATCGTTCGTGAAATTTGGACTCAACAGTCAATAGTCAGACTTTCTATAGTCATCCTATGGAAAACATTCTATAGATGGCGAGTCCCTATTGGGTTCCTTTAGACTCTATAGGAACCCATCAGGAGTTCTAAAAGAACTCTAAATCCATTTTCTTAAGGGAATATGCCTTCACGTACGACGAAGTGCCGCGCTTCACGACGAAGGAAGCGTGGCAAAAACACAGGCGAATGGTTTGAGAAAACTTGAAATAGAGACGCGATCCAGGGATCCTGGAGCTGCTCGGCCTGCATATCTGTGATGCTCAGAGATGGCGTATCGCAGGTGGTGACTGGCGATCGAGCAGGGTCAGGAGAGCGTGATAGGGCATCAGCGTCGGAGTGTTTGCGTCCAGAGCGATAAATTACACATATGTCATATCCTTGAAGGCCTAAGGCCCAGCGAGCGAGGCAGCCAGTAGGGTGTTTCAGAGAGGAGAGCCAACACAAAGCATGATGACAACAACGTCAAAGTGGCGTCAAACTGGCGTCCGTAAAGGTGTGTCAAACTTACGGACGTAACAACGTCAAACTGGCGTCCGTAAGGGTATGTGCGGAATTCTCCTGTTGCCAAAATAACTGCCAGGCATTCCTTATCATTCACAGAATATAATAGAGTAGAATAGAAAGTTTATTTCTCTTAAGATGACGCATTTTGGGGCTAGTTAGTTCATACTTGGTACGGACAACTTGGACCGCTAAAAGACGGGGCCAAGAACAACACACACAGGAGAAGCGCTCAACTTTCAACTTAGTTTATTGAGGCAACATCAAAAATTTATAGACAACCAGTGTGGCTAATCATGTTAGCGATAACCCGAAAACGAAGAGTTACCACGTCGCCAGAACCTTATTTCCCTTACACGCAGTACAAAGCAGTACAGAGAAGAGGGGACACTGGGCGAAAAGCTGCTAAAGACAGCTTGAGAGAGCACCCAGTGCCCCAGGTACGCATGAACAGCAATGGGTGCGCATATGCAAGATTTACACGGAACAATTCTCAATGGAAAAGGAATATATAGCACGCTCATACACTACAAAAAAAGAAAAAGAAAAGAGAAAAAACAGTAATACATAATATCAGCCTAAAATATCTTACAATAGAAAAAATTACAGCATATCACGGAGTGAATGATGATGAGTGGGCGAAGCTCGGGAGGCTCATCGTAGATCGTGCCGAGTTCCGGATTAATTTAGTTAACGCGCACGCTACGAATCCTCATGGTTCAACTATGCACAAGTGAAATCTCCCACCGGCACTTCATTGCAAGTCAAGATCCAGTGCCTATATATATATATATATATATATATATATATATATATATATATATATATATATATATATGGGTTGCCGGTGAACGCTTCTCCAATGCGAGCAGTCGGTATTTCTCAATCAAGAAACTCGCTAGGAGACGCTGCCTGCGCCAACGTTGTCTCTCGCGGGTGATGGCGCGTTCTCCTTCTTTGCGAGCTGGTACAGCGCTCCTCTAAGAAAGAGCGTTTCCATAGCCAACGCGCGCCTTTCGCTCTCTCTCTGTCTCTCTCTCTCTCACAAGACAGCAGAGGCACGCGCCGGCAGAGAGAGAGAGGCACGCGCCGGGAGGCACGCGGGTTACGCCTGACGACTGACGCGTGACAAGGTTAGACTAAGAGGAGCTTCGCCCCTAAAATTCATGCCTATTTGCGACGATGTAACAGTAGTTGTTTGAAAATCCAAGAGCATAGATGATAGCTGATTTCGGGATGTATCTTCTAAACATACATTATTTTCAGCAAGTATGTTCAGATAATGAGACACATACACTGCATCTTGATGGCCTTGGCCCGCGAACGTCACACCTCAAGTAAAACCACGCTGTTGTCGGATACGTAGACCCGCCGCTCTCTTTTATAACCTCGGAGAGCTAATTGTTACCACATTGCAGGAGAGTCTGTCTGCCGTCGCCGAGGTGCAGCAAAGTCTGCCAGCTTCCCTTTGAGGCCCTCATCATAGCAATATTTACCGGCCAATGCCATGTGTCCCACATCTGTCGCCGTCGTATGTTGCAGACTATCCTATCCCAGCCATAGAGTGGCGAGTCAACCTCCTCTGCCGAGTTGAAAAGGCGGCGTTTTCGTTTTTTAAGCTCCACGTTGAGTCCCTATAGCCGCGCATTCCAAGGATATGCGCATTTGCTCAAGAGCTACGGGCGAGCGCAGGCAGTGGGGCGCCGGCTCGAAAAATATCGCGAAGGGCGGGGGACTGCCGATGCCTGCATACGCCACTACCTCTCATGTCTTCCTTGATTCTTACCTTCGTTCATGTATGCCTTCTCTGGCCTGCACTTTATAGTAGGAAATGGCATGTATCGTTTAGCAATATAGTAATCATTATCTTGCACAAAATTGGAAAGACTCGCATCCACGTGAACTGGAAAATCGCCAACGGCGGAATAATATGATACTTTACGGTCATCTGGAGAAAGTGGATGAATCAGCAAATAAATTTTCTGAAGCTGTGAATAAAACACTTTTTCAGTAATAGTTGTAAGCCCTTGCAGTATAGAACGCATGCATAGACTGGGAACGAAGGGGGGGAAATCCACGGGCGGTAACATTTTGTTTATCCAACATTAAAGAAAAAAGTCAGATTTTCAGGAACTGTTCAAAGTTGAAAGGAACAGCCATTCAATTTGTGAAGACTTTGGCAAACATGTGCGTCTCTCGGATGGAGAGGAAAGAATAAATGGCGCACAGGTGCCCCTTAGTCACGAAGTACACAAAGATGCGTGTCGGTGTGATGGTAGAGGTGATTCTTCACGGAGGCGATGCTCCGTTTCTGTGACTCCTTCAAGATACTCAGGGACGTAGACAGCACTCCTGAGGCAGTGTCTGTTATCAGTCCGAATGCGCGCAGTATTTTCAATAAAATCTCAGGCATTGAAAGTGTGTTGTTTGAGCATGAACCGAACGTGCTCATGGTTACTGAGACATGGCTAAATGAATGCATCGACAGCTGCGATTTTCTTTCTCCAATCTACGTAATTTAGCGTAAGGACCGCGGATCCACGGGTGCTGTTGTTGCTGTTATCGATAAACGGTCCATCTGGTGCACAGCTTGACCCCCCCCCCAACATATAAGCTGTATGCATTGTATGTGACATGACCTTAAACACTTTCACTGCGATGTACCGACCTTGTGATTCACCAGAAGAATACATGCCGTCTTTAAATGACCTTTTACTGAGCGAATTTTAATATTCAAAGAACAAAAATTGTACTAGCTTGTGATTTCAATCTCATATATATAGACTGGCTAGAATGTAAAGCTGCCCAAATTTATGTGTAGTCATCACGAGCACTCCTTGACGTAGTGTTGTCGCTAAACTTGGTCCAAATTGTTCAAGGGCATGCTAGGGTACATGAGAACGGGGGTTCTTTTCTCGATGTTGTGTCTCTGGGCCCATCTCTAGCTCAACGCAGTTGGGAAGTTATTGATGGAATTTCAAACCACAATATGGTGATTGTTCACCTGTTTGGCGCACGTCACCAAGTGAGCACCAAGAAGCCTGTACTATAAAGCTGATCATATCTAGGTTCTGCTCTACTTCGATCTGAATACCGGACTAGTTCGATTCTACCTACGACAGTTTTGCATCCTTTGTTACATGTGAAACTTCAACCATTGATGATGCATGGAACAACTTTTCAAGAACTTGTGCACACACTAGGGGACTGAAACGGCACATGCACTAGCGAAAGAAAAAGGTTCGCGAAAACTAATTCATATCAAAGGCCGACTGAGGCGCATTCGCTCGAAACAAAATAGGAACGAACACAGTGTGAAAATGCATCACGTTACCACATATCTTCGTTATTCAGAGCTGATTTCGCCGCCGCAAAGAAACGACACATGAGTCACTAACACACTTCATCAGGACAGCACTGCAGAAGAAACAGCACCGTTATCTATCAGCTAAAAACGCACTGATGTGTATTTAATTGCCGAGAATTGCACTCTTACTGATAAGTTTCAGTAAGCCTGTACCTTTGACGATTATTCTGAATCAGTGTTCACTAACAGCGATGGTATTTTACCAGAAGATAGCCTGCGTTGTACTTTGAGGCCAATATCTGATATCGTGCTGACCCAAGGAGACGCTTTTAATATGCTAGTACACCTTTATGTGAAAAAAATTACAGCATATCCACGGAGTGAATGATGATGAGTGGGCGAAGCTCGGGAGGTTCATCGTAGATCGTGCCGAGTTCCGGATTAATTTAGTTAACGCGCACGCTACGAATCTTCATGGTTCAACTATGCACAAGTGGAATCTCCCACCGGCACTTCATTGCAAGTGAAAATCCAGTGCCTATATACATATATATATATATATATATATATATATTGGAGAAGCGTTCACCGGGTTGCCGGTGAACGCTTCTCCAACGCGAGCAGTCGGTATTTCTCAATCAAGAAACTCGCTAGGAGACGCTGCCTGCGCCAACGCTATCTCTCGCGAGTGATGGCGCGTTCTCCTTCTTTGCGAATTAGGTGGGCCTGAAAATCCGGCGAAAATGTCGTCGAGATAACAAAGACAGATCTCCAGGAGAGCGCGCCGCCAAAACGAGGGCACTACATGCTAAACCTTTGGTGACAGGTGGATGTTCTTGATTTTCAAAGAGGCTTGTATAGAATACCGCATCTTTTACGTAAACTCAGAGCGAATGGTACCCTCTTAAAGAGGATTACAGCCTATGGCAATCAGAGAGCAGGTGGTATGCATCAAAGGTGCAACAAGTGCTGGAAGAGCTGTAGGCTCTGGGGTATGCCAGGGCATCTGTAATAGGGCCGCTGCTATCTGTACTATATATCAATGACCTGAATAGTGGTTTCTCGCCGGAAGTTTCTGTTAAGCATAAAGCTGGTGATACAGTTACATACTCATAGGTAAAATCCACGTCTGATTAGGAAAGACTTAATGGACACTTAGGTATTGCAGGCTGTTGGTGCCACAAATGGCAAATGGAAATGGACCCTAGCAAAACTGTTCTCATGCCAATTACCCGAATAAAGAAAGCCTCTTCTATTTCAACTACGTGATACATAATGAACTGCTTTGCTGAGTGTCAAAATGCAAATACCTCCGTGTTCACGTGACAGATAACTTGAGCTGGGGCCGTCGCATAGATTATATCTGCGATAAGCCACAAAATGAACTATGGATGCTTCGTCGTAACCTAGGTGATACGACTTAGGTAAAGATTCTAGTGCATAAGACTACAATTTTGTCATTGCTGGAATACGCACATCCGATATGGATGCACCCACACGCAAAAATAGTGGTAAGTGTGAACGCGTTCGAAATAGGACTTTAAGGTTCATTGTTATCTCACCCTTACGAAAATATATTTGGAGTTCCTTTGGAACTCCTAATGAGTTGCTATAGAGTCTAAAGGAACTCGAAAGGAATTTGCCATCTATAGAATGTTTTCCATAGGACGACTATAGAAAGTCTAAAAACACCTTCTACAGAAACACGTCATTTCACGCACAATAGAAAGCGTATTGACGTCATATGTACTGAATTCTATAAAGTAGCTTTTGTAGGGCGTCTTTAAAACGTTTAACGCTTTTTTTTCTATAGACTGAGTTAAAAAAAAGGATGGTCCGTTGTCGGCGCCCCTCGGTGACCCGAGTACACGCTGGCAGCACGAAGTGAGAGTCGCAGGCCGGTGAAGAGAACGTTTTATTCCACTGCGCCAAAAAGCGTCTGTCCAGGCTGAAGCCTAAACCTCCGCTCCCCCTGCCAGGGAAGAGGAGCCACCTTATATACCCTGGTTGCTCCGCCCCTGCATCCCCGACAGCCAATCACAAACGGCGATCGACACCCCGACGCCACACTAACAAAAGAAAACCGTGAACAATACAGTGGGTACGCTTGCTGCCCACCACGCCGTGGGCGAGGGCGCCAACCTAACCATGTGGCGACTGCAGACATTCCTGGACATGCTGCCTAACGCCCGTCAAACCGGTTTCCAATTACCAGCTAGCCCGTTCCCAGCTGAACAATGGCTTCCACAGTGGTCGCCACCTGCCTCGCATGTCCGCCACGTGGCTTTGCGTCTTCTCACAAACCCCAACCACATTCCACATTGTATGAGGCCGGCACACGGCGATAGGGATACCCCGCGCTTTCCACGTCCCGTATATGCCCGGCCATAAGCAGCAACACAATGCTCATACCCCTGAGACTGACTCCTCCCCCCTCAAGAGTGTTACTAGACACTCGATGTCTATGTAACACGATAAAAAAAATAAACACATTCTCTTCACCCAGTAATAATAACTAAAAAGAACATACACAATCTAACAACACAAAAAAGAAAAAAAAAGATCGCACACGCCCTTCGGAACCTGCAACATTGCCCAGCAATGCCCCTCTATCGCGACGCGCGGACACAGACAAGAACTGCACTTGAACATCACGCATCACACGATTGTCCTATCGTGTGAGACACATTTCAACCTTTCTCTGGTTCTCGAAGCACTCTCAAAGGGAGCAAATGGCACACTCGAGGGTCCTCGCTGAAATGCAAGAAAATAACACACACAAACAATACAATATGTATACACTGACTAAAACTCGCGGATGCTACTACTTCGAATATTTCAAAACAAATACAGGCAGCTCGGAAAAACAACAAAGAAAAACAAAACATGAGAAAGAGCTTCCACTTCTCTGTCCATACGGATGATTCCCGGATGTCCCAGACTATACATAACATGTGGGAAATACACTGCGACGAGCTGAGCGGGCCAGGAAGGTTAGGGGGTCATCGTCAGTTTTAATCCTGACCTTTATGCCGAAGATCCACCTGCCACAGGTCTCGTTTGTCCACACTGTCGCAAACGAACCCCGTTCGTCTGCAGGCTCTTTCTCAGGTGTGGGCGTGTGCGCCCTACTGAGGACAGTCACAAGGCGTTCGTCTCCGTCCCCCTCCCGAGAAGAGCAACCGTCAATCGCTTTCCCTGCCCACGAATATCGGGCTGCCAAGGTTGGCATCGACGCGACTGCCTGTCCTACCACATCAAACGCATGATGTGCCTCTGCCGACGATTCGCCATGCATTCGCTCTTTTGCAAAAGGGCTCGCAGTACCTTCCCCTACGCTACACACATGCGCTGGTTCTCCAGGGGCACCTACAGCTGCACTGAACTGCTCAGCTAGGTCATCTGAACCTGACTCAACCTGGTCCAGTTCGGATACATCACTGCCTCCCTCGTCCTCTGTCCCTATTCTCAACTCTGAGTTAACAGCGCAACACTCTTTAACCTCGGAGCCCTCATTTGGCTCGAGACGGATTGCTTGCCGCTCTGCGTTATCGTCGCAGATGTGAGTGACGGATACTGCAGTACTTCCATTCGCAACACTGCCTTCTCGATCCGGCAATTCTTCTACTAAAGCACCGCCACCACATTCTAGATCATGCTCTGATTCGGCCAAAGCGAAACGCAGACTTTCACAGTTGTCCAGAGTGAGCAGTAGGTCAGCACCTGTGGCCAATTCAGGCGTCACGGGCAAAGATACGCGCCGAGTATTCTCCGACGGACACAGCAGGCCGACAGGAACGCACACAACCTCGGTTGTTACCGCCTTACCAAACGAGCCCGTGAGCATCGTGAGATCGCAGCTCTGTTCTCGTACTTCCCTCTTGGTTTCTGGGAAGCACCTGCGGTACTCTTTCGGGGTCAGTCTTAGTTCCCTGAGCACTTTTTCCTTAAGTTCCCCATAGGAAAAAGTGCCACTCCGTGACTGACTAACCACAGATGTCTTGACCTTCTCGGTTAGGAAAGGCAGCATAAGAGCGCCCTGCACTTCCTCTGGTACTTCTAGCATCTTTAGCAGCGAGTCAGCCATTTTAAACCATGCGGGGATCATGGTGTCATCAGCGGGCATGGGGACAAGAACCGCCTTTAAATCTTTCGCATACCTGCCTAACCCGCTCGTCTCGCTCCGTGCTTGTGCTCCATTCTGCAAAAATCGTGCAGTCTTCACCATTTCTATCTCGAGCTGAAGCTTAAGAGCTTCGATTTTGAGCTTTAGTTCATCTGCACGACCCATCTTCTGACTGTTCACATCAGCATACTAGCCTTAGTAAACACACGAGCCCTATCAACACACGAGCACTATCATCCATATTTCCACGCTCCCAGAGAGTGCCGCAACGCAATTGCATTCACTCGAGAACCAAAAGAAAGCACGAAATGGGTCTCACCTTCTGCAGCGACGCTCGTTGCCGGTTGCACCTCTGGCTCCTTGGCTTGCAGTCCTCGTCGAAACTCCGGCTCGCAAGTGTCCAGGCTCACAATGGACGACTCCAAATCTCGGCGCGGCGATGAAATTCAGGATCACCTAACCGCACAGCAGCACTGTTGTGGCAACCAAGTTCGTCTTCGTAGCCTCATGCACGGCGCCAAGGCTTTCTTCTAGCGCCGATACCTTTTCGCCGCGGCTCCCCTCACCGTAGCGCTGACCACACGTCCGCCGTTTGCAGCGTTGCCTTGTCCTTACTCGACCGTGCGCCCGAGGACTCCGCTACGGGCGTCTTCAGGAAGCTTCCTTCTCGCCCACGAGGTTTTCCAGCACCTTCACTCGTTCAGAAGCTGGACGTTGGGAACTTCTCGTGCCGTTCTTGCCGTAGCGCCCGAACTTTTCAAAGTCGGCGCAGTGGTGACAACGACGCCAGCTCACCTCCACCGAGCTGCAAACGTCTCCCTCGTTGCGGGCTGTCCGAACCTGGAAACGACTGCGCCAGTTAGAGAAAGGAAGGTCCGTTGTCGGCGCCCCTCGGTGACCCGAGTACACGCTGGCAGCACGAAGTGAGAGTCGCAGGCCGGTGAAGAGAACGTTTTATTCCACCTGCGCCAAAAAGCATCTGTCCAGGCTGAAGCCTGAACCTCCGCTCCCCCTGCCAGGGAAGAGGAGCCACCTTACATACCCTGGTTGCTCCGCCCCTGCATCCCCGACAGCCAATCACAAACGGCGATCGACACCCCGACGCCGCACTAACAAAAGAAAACCGTGAACAATACAGTGGGTACGCTTGCTGCCCACCACGCCGTGGGCGAGGGCGCCAACCTAACCATGTGGCGACTGCAGACATTCGTGGACATGCTGCCTAACGCCCGTCAAACCGGTTTCCAATTACCAGCTAGCCGGTTCCCAGCTGAACAATGACTTCCACAGTGGTCGCCACCTGCCTCGCATGTCCGCCACGTGGCTTTGGGCCTTCTCACAAACCCCAACCACATTCCACATTGTTTAAGGCCGGCACACGGCGATAGGGATACCCCGCGCTTTCCACGTCCCGTATATGCCCGGCCATAAGCAGCAACACAATGCTCATACCCCTGAGACTGACTGACTGGTTCACCATACGCGCTCAATAAGGGATGTATCTACTAAATTCTATAAAGTTACCTTTATAGAATACCTCTAGAATTCTTAATGCTACTTGTCTATAGACTGCATTTCTATATCTCCTCTATAAGGGATCTATAGACGGTGTATTAATGCATGTAACATTCTTATGGAAAAAAATGTTTCATCAGGGACCTATTTACGCCCACTGCAGGGCAAAAATCTCCTCCATATTTTTTTTTCCAATTAACATGGCCATGTCGTAACTGCGGCTATGTTGTCGTCAAAAACATTTTAATCTAATCCCACCAGCTAGCGTCCTGCCGCCTCCCGCCCCGCTTTCCTTCCCTTTGAATCCAATCTGTCGCCATTAATGACCATTGGTTACCTTCCCTTCGCACTACACTTCCTCCCCATGTGCTGATTTCATGACCTTGACTTCGACTAGCATATTACTAAAATTTGCGCATGGAAAAGCCAACGCGCCGATCGCGGCGATGGTGCAGTGGTAGAGTATCGGCGTGCGGTGCGAGAGGCACCAAGTTCGAATCCCACTGCCGGACCTAGGGCCATCGGTTTTTCTTAAGAAAAGCAGAGCCCCCGACCTCGCGTTCTGTTGAGTACAGTACCCCCTCGAGAGGACCCCCCAACGGGGCGAGCAAGTGGCATAAAACGTTTCATTTTCGAAAAAATTATTGCGAAAGGTTTCTATTGCCATCCTAAAGAAACATCATGGAACGTCTCTATAGGAATTTGTCTTTACAGTTTCAAAAAGAACTCGGTATCAATTCTCTATTGAAATATGCCTGTACGATCTTAAAAGGAACTCGATAGACATGCTCTAAAAGAAAACATCTATAGAGTTTCTATAAGAATGCAGCGGCCAAATAACTTTTGGAACTCCATAGAAAAATTGTATAGGGCGTCAAAATAAACACCATAGGATTCTATAGAGCAAGTTCAAAAGGCTTTCTAAAAAGACGCATTAAAATTTTTCGTAAGGGCATGCCAACGAACGCGGTCGGTAACGGCGCTGACGACGCAAGCATCAACTGTTTGCGTGCAGCAAAGAAGGAACTTCGACAGCCAGATTTCTTTTTTTTTCAGATATTACATGGCAAGTGTGGAGCCGAAATAGCGAAAACTTTAATTATTGATAAATTACCTTCGCGCACCAGGCACGGACATTACATAAAGCCTCTGAGACGAAACACACAGTTTTCTAGAAGTAATTTATTGTGTGGGCTAGCGATGCATGGAAGAGATTACCGCATGGTTTTGCAGCATGTGATGATGTTAAAATACTTGAAAAAGCATTGATGAGCCATTTTACAGAATCTGCATAGTGCCTTTTACTAATGTCGGAATGACAATTTGTATATCCGAATCCATTGTCTTCCGTGCTTTGCTGAGTGTGTTTATATGTGCTGTTCATTTATTTCGTTAACGACATTTTCTTTACTTTGGGGTATTGGGCTTGCTGCTTCTCCGTACTCAAAGCAAGACAAACAGGACTCTCATAAAAAAAACAAACGACCTATTTAATGGCGACCTGGCAAAGGACAATCCGAGGGCAAACAAGAATCCGGAAACAGTTCTACCCCCGTTGATGCCGCGAGAGGACCGCCAAGCGTTGCGCGGGTTTCTTCTCGCCGATTTCCCGCGCGCATCGCCACGGCACAGCGGTGCCGTTATCTTATCCAAGAAAGATATGACGAACGATCAGCAATGTGTGTGTTGTTCCCACAACTGCTGTGTTTTTTTTTTGTACCGTGAAATAACGAACACTTTGTTTTTTAGGGGCGAAGCTCCCAAACCTCCTTGGAAGCTCCTTAGGGCGTGGGTCTCTCCTTCCCCCGATGTAGTACGTAGCCACCTGTAGTTTTATGAAGTGCTCACTAGATGGCGCCGCGGTGCTCGCTTCAATAGGTACGAGGTGCTTAGGGGTGTGTGGAAAGGGGTAATGGTACCGGGGAACTCAGTGGTGTGCATGAGGCCAGAGATACAATCAGGAATGGATGTGAATCAAAGAACTGTGGGACGCCTCGCGTTGGGTGCCCACGAGAAAACGACAAACGAGGCTGTAAAGGGCGATATGGGATGGGCGAGTTTTGAGGCAAGGGAAGCGCAGAGCAAAATAAGATTTGAAGAGAGGCTAAGGAATATGAAAGAGAGTAGGTGGGCAGTGAAGGTGTTCCGCTATTTATATAGAAAGAGCGTTGGCACGCAGTGGAGAAAGAGAATTAGGAGGCTCACCAGTAAATATACGGCTCTAGGAGAACTGACAACAAAGAGCGTAAAGGGAAATGTCAGAGAGGCGGAGAAGATTTACTGGAGGGCAGCGATGGAAAAAAAACCGACTCTGAATAACTACCGAGAGGGCAAAAATGAAATAAAGAGGGAAGCATTTTATGATAATTCAAGAGGAAGCGCTTTATTGTTTGAAGCGAGATCGGGCTGCCTTAGAACGCGTATTTATAAAGCGAAATTCAGTAAAGAAGAAGAAAAATGCACATGCTGTGACGAAGATAGGGAAATGACGGAGCATGTTCTGATTGAATGCGGAAATATCCACCCAGGTGTACGTTTGGGCACCACCCTACAGGAAGCCTTGGGTTTTAGGGCGAACAACAGGAAGCTGAACATAGCCGCGATTGAAATAAGCAAGAGACGGTTAGAATACTGGTGGCAGAAAACTAGAGAGAACAGGACAAAAATAATTATAGGGAAAAATATGGACTTTCCGCCACAAGGGGCAGGGAACTGGGCTATGAATTTCCGTTTTTGCTATGGTATGATCGATTTCGTTGAAGTAAATTTAAAAGGCATGAGGAAAAGGCATGAGGAAGAGAGAGAAAAAAAAAAGTTCTTATATCTTCTTACGAGCCTGGTGGCGCACATGTCACCGCCCCGTTACAAAGGGGACGCTCATAGCATCCATCCATCCATCCATTCAGATGTATGGGAACGCGTAGCATGGGAGTCTGTCTGTCTGTCCGTTTGAGCGCTGCGGTGCTGCTTAGCTAGTACGTGAATTGATCAATAGATGGCGCGGAGGCGCTCGCTGCGTGCTCCAGTGTGATAGGAGAGCGCTAGATGGCGACACACAGTGTTTGTCACGTCTTTGATGATGTACTGGGCAAGATTCACGGTTTTTACCGATGAACATCCGAAGCTTCGCCCATTCATCATCATTCACCTCGGGGATATGCGTGGATTTTTTTATTTAATAACTATATCTGTGCGAAATACAGCAACTCCTGCTTTCCTTCATAAATCGTTACTCCATCTTGCGGGTTCCCGCAGAACTCATTTGCCATATATTCACGCCCACGTGCTTCGAGTTGTCGATGGATTCGCCCTCGCGCTGTCAATCGCTTGCCTCCTGGTTAACTCAATTGGTAGAGCGAGCGCCCCGGACAGGCGTTTGTCCCGGGTTCGATCCCCGGACCAGGACGAATTTTTCGGCAACTAGGAAGCTTTTATTTCTGAGAAATCTGTATGGATTTCCTTGTGGCCTTGTGCTACACACGGGTCGATGCTAATTTTCCCTTTTATAAAATGTTTCACCACCTTGCGGGTTTCCGCAGAACTCATTTACGATCGCACAAAGCTGGACAACAGCGTGCTGAGTAACAGTACTACATATCTCTCGTTTATTACATCGCTATAAGAGCAGTTAACACAAACTCCAACGGCCACTAACGTTTGACAAGCACCACAACCACAAGTGTGGATACAGTAAGCTTACTTAAAAATATTTTCCGTGTGGCAATAGCAACCTTGAGGCAGTGGTAGCGTGCTCGCTTTTGGCACCTCGTTTGCCGGGGTTCGATTGCTATCCTCTGTCATTGCAGCGTGCTTCTCTGCATCTGCGTGCTTGTTAGTTAGCACAGCAATCGGTGTCTCCTTGTTTTGTTTAACCAGTAAACGCTAAGAGTGCTTTCACCAAGCTCTTAGTGTCCCTCAACAGCGTCCCTCAACGTCTTAGTGTCCCTCAACAGAAGCTCGAGTTCTAGCTAAGTGGAGTCTTAGTGAAATTGGCGAAGTGGGTGAGGGCAAAGCGAACAGAGAGAGCGCTAAATAAGGTAAGAGATGCAGATAAAGAGAGGCAGCAGAGTGATGGAAATAAATGACACGCAACTTTTTTATTGTTGAGGCCGGATTGAACGCACGTGCTTACGGGCCGAAGGCGACCGTCGTACCACACAGCCACTTTTTTTTTTTACTGGAATGAAAAAAAAGAAAGAACGTTGCATACACAAGCATTTCGAAAGCCTGGCATATTCACACACACACACACATGAAAGCTGTAAAAGTAGCCAAGACTGTCACGAGAGTGCTCGTACACGCTCCCAATGAGAATTGTTTCTTCTTGAAAGATATTCCTCGTTTGATGCTGTGGTTCAGCATGCCGATCTATCATGCTTGCTCCCCAGAGACTTGCAGGCCAATGAGAGGGATTGAATCATACGGGTAACGTTTTGCCTTTTCTCGCGTCATGGTTTTGCGTTACAAAACGGGTGGATGCTAATTTTCCGGATGGATGGATGGATGGATCCTATGAGCGTCCCCTTTGTAACGGGGCGGTGACATGTGCGCCACCAGGCTCGTAGAACTTTCTTTTTCTCTCTCTTTAAATCTTCCTCATGCCTTTTAAATTTACTTCAATCAAATCGATCATACTATAGCAAAAACGGAAATTCATAGCCCAGTTCCCTGGCCCTTATGGCAGAAAGTCCATTTTTTTCCCTATAATTATTTTTGTGCGTTCTCTCTAGTTTTCTGCCACCAGTATTCTAACCGTCTCTTATTTCAATCGCGGCTATGTTCAGTTTTCCGTTGTTCGCCCTAAAACCCAAGGGGCTTCCTGCAGGGTGGTGCCCAAACGTACACCTGGATGGATATTTCCGCATTCAGTCAGAACATGCTCCGTCATTTCCCTATCTTCGTCACAGCATGTGCATTTTTCTTCTTTTTTACTGAATTTCGCTTTATAAGTACGCGTTATAAGGCAGCCCGATCTCGCTTCAAACAATAAAGCGCTTCCTCTTGAATTATCATAAAATGCCTCCCTCTTTATTTCGTTTTTGCCCTCTCGGTAGTTATTCAGAGTCGGTTTTTTTTCCATCGCTGCCCTCCAGTAAATCTTTTCCGCCTCTCTGACTTTTCCCTTTAAGCTCTTTGTTGTCAGTTCTTTTAGAGCCGTATATTTACTGGTGAGCCTCCTAGTTCTCTTTCTCCACTGCGTGTCAACGCTCTTTCTATATAAATGGCGGAACACCTTCACTGCCCACCTACTCTGTTTCATATTCCTTAGCCTCTCTTCAAACCTTATTTTGCTCTGCGCTTCCCTTGCCTCAAAACTCGCCCATCCCATATCGCCCTTTACAGCCTCGTTTGTCGTTTTCCCGTGGGCACCCAACGCGAGGCGTCCCACAGTTCTTTGATTCACATCCATTCCTGATTGTATCTCTGACCTCATGCACACCACTGAGTTCCCAAATGTAAGCCCCGGTACCATTACCCCTTTCCACACACCCCTAAGCACCTCGTACCTATTGTGTCCCCATAACGCTCTGTGCTTCATTATTGCTGCGTTCCTCTTTCCCTTTGCTGCCAAGGCTTTTTCGTGTACCTCCATGTATCTATCACCCTCGTTTACCCCTACGCCAAGGTACTTGTATTCGCTTACTCTCGGTATTTCTTGGCCCTGTATGGATACCGCCTGGTCGTTGGGATCATTGAATACCATCATTCCGCATTCTCATTTCATTTCATAAACGTTACTCCACCTTGCGGGTTTCCGCAGAACTCATTTGCCATAAAGTACTTTTTAAATGTGCGTTGCGGAACACCTTAAAAGGAGACAGCGTCACACAAATCTACGCAACGGTAATCACGGCCACGCTTGCACAGCACGCGTTTATGGAAACCATATGAATGCGTTGTACCGACCCCTGCAACAGAATTTGCTATGGACGAGAGAAAGAGAAAACGAGAGCGAGAAAGAAAAAAGAGAATGAAACAAAGGCAAGGGAAATAAAGAGAAAGAGAAAATAAATAATTTTTAGCAGCTGTGTCGCGGCGATTTTCAAGGGAAAAGCTTGCCGAACGTTTTATTTTCCTGATTTGTTTTTACAGTAGTTAGTCGCATTATTATTTTCATGAGCAATTCTGGCAATAGATGGATTTAAACATGAAATAATTCTTGTAATATGCATGAATAGTCTAAAACCACTGCACATATCTTCATTCCTCCCACTGTCTGCCTTGTCCGGTCACTGGGTGACGTCAAGCTCTTAGCCCAATTGACCATCCGGCATGTATGCACTGGAAATTGGTTTGATTTTGCGTAGCACGTATATATATATATGGTGATCCGGATTGTAGTTACCAGGAGGGGGGGGGGGGGGGGGCTCGATCTCAGCGATAGCGTGCCGAGAGCTTTCTTTACTGAGGCCGAGACTGGGCGGAGTTCCAAAGTGTCGTGACGACTGCGCCACGACATGGCTCATCAGAAAGAAAATCGCCTTCCAGCAACTAACAGTATCCGACCTTGGAGTCGTAACCCACTTGCTCTGTGCCGAGAGGCGGGGAGTGGCTACAACGGACGGGCTGTTCAGGTGGGAGAATTCCTTAACGGTTTCAGGTGTGAGAATTCCTTCCTTTGACATCATCGTTTCACATAAGCTGTGTGGGCTTGCATCACGCATCTCCCGCGGAATCGAGTGCCAGAGACTTGATAGTGCGCAAAATGTGCCTAAGACGCTGCTCTGCTGTCGCGGAAAGTGCCTCACCTGAGCAAGACGAATGTCAAGTCTATATGAAAGCGTGTGCAAGTGGGAGGACGACGAAGAATATTGCGGACACCGTTGAAGAATTCGAAAGAATGTTTAATATATACCGTGAAAACTCGAAATGCTGTGTATTTACGTAGTGATTCGAATAATAAACTTAACAGCTAGAAGAAATGCGAGTTCAAGGTAAGAGAAGGCGAACATATAACCTAGGGAAAGCCAAGTTAACATAACAGAAGATCAAGGCAAGCTGAGGGAAATCAAGTTACGCTAAGGAAAGCCAACTTGAGCTAGGTAAAGCCGCTGTTTCATTCAGTCTTCGCACTGTAGTCCTTAGCTGCCACGATATTTTTTTTTAAAAACGAGGTCATGGGAAACGAACCCGCCGACACAGCTGCTCGATCTACGCATGAGGAGGGCCTGCATGATCCCATACCGTTATCGAGAACAGATGCGGCAATGAAAGTTTGTGCGCTCGCAGATGAAGACAGAAGCTCTCAGTGGAACACATCAAGTTCGACGCGCACACGCCTGCACCGACTGAACCCGTCTCTTGAAATTCGACCCTCGTCTGGACTATCTCGACTCGAGAGAACTGGCTGCGGTTTAGATATCGCATTCACACCATCGTTCGCGTTGAGCGCCCCGCCACGGTGGTCTAGTGGTTATGGCACTCGGCTGCAGATCCGAAGGTCGCGGGATCGAATCCCGGCCGCGGCGGCTGCATTTCGATGGAGGCGAAATGCTGAGGCCCGTGTGCTGTGCGATGTCAGTGCACGTTAAAGAACCCCAGGTGGTCGAAATTTCCGGAGCCCTCCACTACGGCGTCTCTCATAATCAGAACTGGTTTTGGGACGTTAAACCACACAAATCAATCAAATCAAATCGCGTTGAGCACTAGTATGGACGATAGCGCTTTTTGCCGTCGATGCGGCCGCTAGGAAGCCATTGAATATTGTTACGAAGCATTACAGTGAGGACAAGTGCGGAGCTCTAAGAAGTGAGAACGACGACGAGTGTTCTTGAAGCGCTTGCGCGTGTGGCATTTTGTCGGTTCCGCCAACACATTGTAAATAATCATTTCGTCACCCTTGCGTCTCCGTCACAATATGTTTTGTGCCAACTGTCCTCGCTACAGCGCGCACAGGCACCCACTAGCGGCCACGTTGGCTCACTTTGACGATAGCCCGCTTTCAGAACAGACAATCCTGGAGTGTCGACCTCAAATGTCATTGCACCAGAAGTCGGTGAAGCGTTTGTTGACCGTTTTACGCGACAGTGGCCTGTTGGAAAGACCATAGTGCCGTTTCTAGTTTCTTTTCCCTTTATTTTCGTTTTAATCTATTAGTTCGCTCCGCCTTTATTTCCCTTCGCCAAGTGCAGGGTAGCCAGTCGGATGCTGTACTCTCTGCCTTTCTTCATTTGCCTCGCTCTCTCTCTCTCTCCATACGATAGTGTTTCATGAACGAATTAACAACCCACTCCTCATCAATGGTATGCCTATTCCCAGAGCTTACTGCATAATTTATCGGAAAATAGCTAACAAAGACGACGTTACCTCGCTTCAGACTGAGTCGGATAACATATTTATGTCGCCTAGAAGAGAATCTCAGGGGAAGATGGAGGCTTGAATCGATGAAAAGATCGCTAAAGACGATGTAGAACAGGGACTGTCGCTGGAGCCAACGTTTCGACAAGTGGACTTGTCTTCGTGAGGACAGTCCTGACAATGACGACTATAGTTGTGGAAACGTTGGCTCCAGCGAGATTCCCTGTCCTACATCGTTTTTAGCGATCTCTTCATCGCTGTTTACCTGGTGTCATTTGTGGAACGTGGAATTAAATATTTCAAGACGCAAAGCAATGCGTCTGTGCCGCACCTCACTCGCGTGACCACACTATCAACCTTAACATTACGCACCTCGAGGTTGTTTCATCTTATAAATATCTTGGTATTCATATTGCCAATAACCTGTCATAGAACCATCATGTAGAGTACATCGTCGCCAAAGCTAACAGTTCACAAATAAACTTCAAACTTCAATGTCTCACTAGGGCATTTTCGAAGGCTATTTTACATGGCACCCTCATCCCTTAGAAAGCTCCTTTACAATAGGTACATTCGACCATCACTCAAACTGTGTCAAGTTTCCAAAGTGTACACCTTCCTTGCCTGTATTTTCTTCGTTTTTATGTATGCCAACGTGTCATACCCATCACATGTATCCCCACTGTGCTAAAACACAATTGCTTTGCAGTATTCATAAATAAATAAATAAATAAATAAATAAATAAATAAATAAATAAATAAATAAATAAATCCACCTGGGATCCCGGCAGCGCCATACTTACAAACTCGAAGCAGTCCAGAATCCTTCAATTCGCCTCATTTTATCCAATTATAACCGCACAGCCAGTGTTACCGTAATGAAGTACCAGCTTAAGCTTCCTGAACTCACTATTCCGCGAGAAATAGCCCGGCTCAGCCTGTTCCATAAATTTATTATCACAGCAAGAACCTTCATGAGCACTTTGTTAAACGCCCCTCATTCATATCACGTAGTATTATCACTTACGAAATGTTCATGTTCCATGAGGTAGTACCGTAACCTAATCGTGGGCATTCACACCAAGAAAAAAAATATTCGAATTGAATCGACTGCCGCAATCACCTACTGATATCGCCGACATATGCACTTTAAGGTTCTCTTTTTTTTTGCAGACTATGTTCAGACTTTGCTTGACCCTGCTTTTTGATGTTTATGTAGTGTCTTCTGAGTCTCTCACCAGTACCTTGCTTTAGTTCTTGAACAAGAATTGCATGTATTGTCCCGATCGCCACATTCTTTTTTGAACACAACCTTGACACCTGACATATTTCTAATGTCTGTAGATTGTTAAAGTTTCGCTCTGTCTTTTTGTATTAAGTGTTCGTTCACATTTTGTATGTAACGTGCCCGTCCCATCTGTAATGTGCAAACCCTGAGGGTAAAATAAATAAATAAATAAGTAAATAAATAGACATGCCGGGGCCCACGCCCCGGCGCGGTAGCCTATAGTGGCTATGGTACTTGACTGCTGATTCGAGGGTCGCGGAATCGAATCCCGGCCGTGGCAGCTGCATTTCGATGGAGGCGAAGTGTTGAGGCCCATGTACTGTCAGTCAGTGCACGTTAAAAGAACACCAGGAAGTCAAAACTTTCGGAGCCCTGCAGACTATGACGTCTCTCATAATTAGATCGTGGTTTTGGGATGTAAAACACTACAAGTCAATATGCCTGAGTCCACCATGATATCAATGACGTACTGCCGTAACGGAATTGGACGTCTGAGAAAATTAACACATATTAACAATGAAAAAGTGCCACGTTCTCGAAGCATCCGATATGCGACAATAGGAGGTGGAAGCTCTACCTATACGCAACCGCAACGACGGAGAAAAGAGTATTTTGGGAGAGGAAACTGCTATGCCGCGGCACCGCGACGCAGCGGCCCGTTAAACCCTTGGGCGAGGACGAAGTTGAGATTTCTCCGCGTCACAATAGATGGCGGTTACGGCGTTTTGCCATCGTTTACATGTCATCCTACGGGCGTGACACATAATAATCGCGTTAACGTCTCATGTATTCCAAATTTTCTCAACTCTCACTCTGTAGTGTCAATAAATAGGGGCGGCCGACATTTCAGGCAAATGCTGGCTTAATTACGTGCCGTTCAGAGCTGCTTGCAGTCACTCCTGCAGAGCAGACGACGCATGCCGCTATGTCACTCGCTGGTGTGTTGTGAGCACGGATGGACAAATGGCCTTCGGAATAAAGGGCGTCAAAGCCGCCGCGTATTCTGTGTGATCTGCTGACTCTAGAACTCTCACGTGCTTCTACAGCGTGATGCGCGCGCTTTTCTTGTTGCAACAAAGGCGTGCGCTGTCCATCAGCGCCGTTTTAGGGGAGGAAATGTGTTGGTTGGTTGGTTGGTAACAACTTTATTTAGGAAATGTGTTGTGCGAAACATTTACATTGGCTCATCCTGCAAAGTTAAGCAGACTACCTTCAAAAATCCCAGTGGCTCCGTGGGTTAGAGGTGTGCGCTAGTGCAATACCGAGGAGAGACCACGGGCTCATGCCCCTACAGGAGGCTCGTGTAACTCAACAAGCGATATTAATATGCTCTTAAATAACAGCCAGTTTTTTCAAAACCTTTGATGCACAAACACACGACCACGAAGAATAGAATACACAAGCACGAGCGCTTTCCTTGTCTGTTCTATTCTTCGTGGTCGTGCGCTAAAGGTTTCGAAAAAGTGCATCTGTTCCAACCAGGCTGACTCACATTTCAACAGCCAGTTGTCGTTTACTGTACGAGATGGAGCAGTCAGAGGGAAGATGTCAGGAACTTTCCTAATCCAGAGTTAGTTTTTCTGAAATCAGCTTTGCCCCAGTCCCCGATGTTTTATGGAGAGCTCTTGGACAGGAAGTGGAATGCAGAGGTTAAATATCAGTATGTTGCGATTGCTTAGACCATCAAAGAATGACAGCGATTTAATTATGTCGGGTTAGAATGTAGGACAAGATCGAAAATGTTGCCCCCACGGGTAGGTATATTAAGCATCCGTGTAAGATCAAACGTCAGGATCATGTCAAGAGAATCTTTGGACTGGCGGTTGTGTGATACTAGATTTGTCCAGCTAATATCACGAAAATTAAAATCGTCACAAAGCATGAAAATTGCACAGGGGAAACTAGTGTGAAGATGTTCTAGAACTGACTTTAGTTCACGATTGAAAGAGGCATCACAGTCAGGAGCGCAACAACAAGCAGTAGTTAGTCATTTTTGAGGCAAGTCAAATGTTGACACAGAATATTTCGTGTTAACAGTTTATTTTGATGAACTAAGAAGGAACACTTTCTTTCACAAAAATTAAAAAGCAGCTCGGTTGTTTAGACACAAATATGCTCACTGCTTGCCACGATGAAGAAAATGAGATGGTGCGTCCCCTCACGTAGCTTCGCCACGAGTCGACTGTCTTCAACAATAAGGAAGCAAACAACAGCGTATGTGTACTTGAAAGAATAGAAACGACGCTGCACCGATAGTTCTGGTGCCGACCTAGCCAACCGAGCTCGCGTTATAAAGTAAATACACATTTCGCATTCCAGTTAAAGTACTGTGCAGGTGTTATGGGGTTCTTCGAAAAGAAGAGGAACGCGCGTTGCGTCTGACGACGGCAACGCGTTCAGAAAGATGGCGAGGCTGTTTTCGGCGAAGACTTTATAAGAAAAGCGATAACAAACAACCACACGGACTAAACACACTAATAAATGAAAAAGAAATGCAACACTTCGGAACAACGAAAGAAAAACAAAGAAACAACACGGGAGTACAGTCAGAGTTCAGAATAGCCTCACCGAGGGTGGTCTATTGGTGCGGGAGAAGTACACGAGGTCGTCGAGGCAGGTCGCCGACGAGTCGTGCTGCTGTCTCCGTGGTGCCGGCGAAGAGACGACGAGACACCGACGCTGGCACGAAACCCGAGGCGCTCGTGGCTCGAAGAGGCAGGGCAGCTGGCACGAAACTCGAGCCACTCGTGTGCTCGAATAGGCAGGGCAGCGCTCGGGACTACGCCCGACCGTGCTGGAGGTAGCGATGGAGATGATGCCCCACCGAGTCGTGGACCTGACTACGAGGTCCTAGGCCGGTGGTACAGCACTCGGGCCTACACCCGACGGCGCTGTTGGTGGCACGGGCGGCTCGTCAGGCGTTCCGTGGACAGCATTGGGAGCTCGGTGCCAAGCGGAGCCATACGCCCCGACTCTTGGCAACCGCCAGGCACTCGGGACTACGCCGCGACCGTGGTTCTGGCGGAGAGCTCCTGTGCCATGTCCGCGCTGGTGGACTGCCGCCTCGCTTCTCCTCCAATATGGCACCTCACGAGCCCTCTCCGCGTGCAACTCTTCGTGTTATTTTTTTTTCTTCTCCTCTCGTGCGGCAGCTTGTCGTCGTCATTTTCTTCGGGGGCTGACGGATCCCCGATTTTGTGTGGTCGCTTTGCACTTGCCGTCGTGGCCACACTACAAAACATAGCTCTCGCGCACTTTTCCCATGACAGCAGGGGCTTGTGTATGCGACACTTTCCTTTCGCTTCATAGAGTTTCATACCATAAACTAGAGGGCCATCTGGCGCTGCGATCGTTCAACCACCATGGGAATGATGGGTAGTACAGGCTTCGTATTGGTTCGCGTTGGCTTGCGAACTGTGCACAAGCCATTTACTTCTGCAGTTTTGGTTTTGTTTCCCGCATACCCTGCCGCGAGGTTGTTCGAGGCGTGAAACGCGCTTGGGAGAAACAAAAGCTAGAAAGATAACCAGCCTCGACTACAGCCAAAGCTAGCGCAACACTCAATGGCGAAAAACCAGCGTCGCATTGCCAGATGACGTGATTCCGCCAGCCTGTTTTGTTATGCTCGCCACTCAGTCTTTTCACGTTAGTGGTCTGGTGCACTCTCAATAGAAAGCCTGCGCGAAAAGCGAGCTTTCTAACGTGGGCGTTCAAGCTGCGTTCATGTACTTTCGGTGGTGAGGCGGTGTATTGAAAAGGGCAGTCACATCATAGACACGCTTACGTCGGCAACATCGAGCCACTAACTGCTGAAGAGAAGCTTATTTCAATTATAAATAAACACTTAAGTGTGATATGAAGGCCTCTTACATCCAAGCTGCAGTAGGCTGCAGCATAGCGGATACGCGCAAATCACGACAAGCGGCATGCGCGCTTCAGTCAGTAAGTAATCGGTAACGAAAAAAAAAAATTTACAGCATGTCCACGGAGTGAATGATGATGAGTGGGCGAAGCTCGGGAGGTTCATCGTAGATCCTGCCAAGTTCCGGATTAAGTTAGTTAACGCGCACGCTACGAATCCTCATGGTTCAACTATGCACAAGTGAAATCTCCCACCGGCGCTTCAAGTCAAGATCCAGTGCCTATATATATATATATATATATATATATATATATATATATATATATATATATATATATATATATATATATATATATGGGTTGCCGGTGAACGCTTCTCCAACGCGAGCAGTCGGTATTTCTCAATCAAGAAACTCGCTAGGAGACGCTGCCTCTCGCCAACGTTGTCTCTCGCAGGTGAGGGCGCGTTCTCCTTTTTTGCGAGCTGGTACAGCGTTCCTCTAAGAAAGAGCGTTTCCATAGCCAACGCGCGCCTCTCGCTCTCTCTCTGTCTCTCTCTCTCTCTCACAAGACAGCAGATGCACGCGCCGGGAGGCACGCGGGTTACGCCTGACGCCTGACGCGTGACAAGGTTAGACTAAGAGGAGCTTCGCCCCTAAAAATTACCCATCTCCCGCTATAGGGGGCCATGAGGCGATGCGAAGCAGCACTGGGGGTGCACACCGCGTTTGCTTCGGTTTGACTAGGTGTCGCGTTTGCATCGATTTGAGGCTAGCAGACGCCACCTGCGTCAGCGTTGTCTCTTACGGGCGAGGGCGCGTTCTCGTTCCTTGTGAGCTGGTACAGCGTTCATCGAAGAGCGTTTCCATAGTCAACGTGGGCCGTTTGGAGAGGAGGAATGCCGAGTGGAGAGGAAATGAGAAAAGGAGAGGAGTGGGAGGAGGATGCGTATGCGAAGTGCGGGTGTGGAAGCCGACATCTAAATTTTTGTCCGCCGCGGTGGTGTAGTGGTTAAGGTACTCGGCTGCCACCCAAAAAACGCGGATTCGATCCCGGCCGCGGCGGTCGCATTTTCGATGGAGGCGAAAATGCCAGAGGCCCGTGTACTATGCGTTGTCAGTGCATGTTAAAGAACCCCAGGTGGTCTAAATTTCCGGAGCCTTCCACTACGGCCTATCTCTCCTCTCTATCTCTTTCACTCCCTTTCCCCCATCCCCCACGGACGCTTAGCCGTGCTTCCTAGATGGGCTGCAGAAATTAGCGTCCTTTCCTACCCGAACCACAATCATCATCATCATCTAAATGTCTGGAGCCCTCCGCCTTTCTCTTTCTATCTCTTTCACTCCCTTTCCCCCACCCCCACGGACGCTTAGCCGTGCTCCCTACATGGGTTGCAGAAATTAGCGTCCTTTCCTAACCGAACCAAAATCATCATCATCCGCGGGACAGAAGCGAGAACCAACGCCTCCTCAGGAGGCGTTGTGAGAACGCAGCAGAAGCGCAAACAGGCGGTAGAAGTGGAGAGAGTAACACGCAGCTGTTGGAGAGAGGGGGCAGGAGGAGACTTGCGCATGCGCAGTGTGATTGCGGACGCCGCAGCCACGGGACATGCCACCGCTAGAACATGCTTCGCATCTAAAAGAAAACTATCAGGAGACCACAGGCGTCCAGCTGCCACCTGAGCAGCTGATGCAGTCACCTGTATCGGTAATCTGCAGAAGCCATGTGACAAAGAGCCAAACGCATGCAATCCTCGATAGCGTCTGCGAGAGACGCTCGCAAGTCCCGAGCTCGGACAGAGCAGACGCCGAAGCAGACGACACGTTTACTCTTTCTCTTGAAAGCTCAACACTGCTCACCAAATATAACATTTCTTTATTTCCATGGATGCATGCTGCGTACTTTGCAGAGGGAAATGCACATGCTTGTTTACACAGATGCAAAAAACATAATTTCTTTGTGGCGTCATATGTAGAACACAATCGTCGAACCATGCATACCCTGATGACACAATTTGTTTTCGCTTTCCGTCAAATTCACAGCTATGGAAACTTGCGTATCAGTTATTACATGCGGGAGACAAAAGCAAATATTCATAACAATTATTTGTTATTCGCCGCGAGTCTTAAGAACGAAATCCATCCGAAGCAGATCCGAAGCCTGTACTTCCCACAATTCCCATGGTGGTTGAAGCGCCCCTGAACGAGCTGCCATAGACACTAGCGCCAGCAGCGCCAGATGCCCCTCTAGTGTGTAATAGTAAGAACCTCTATGCTTTCGTTAGTCACTCAGATAATTTGCAGCCACAGACGACGCGCTAGAAAGGCACCCATTACTGCGAATCGGCGCTGGTTGGCCTTGAAACCTTAAGCGGCAAGCGGAGAACGCGACGCGCGCGTTTCTCCGCGAGCTGTCTCGCGTTGGCGCTGTGCCCTACGGCGTCACTTTACCGGGCCGCCCGAGTAAGCGCTGTTTCTCCTCCTCAATAATTCTTGCTCCGCGACATTGGTCATACAGGAAACAGGCGGGCCTTATATCTTCACTACAGCGCTTTACGAGTTGCATGCAATTTACGTCTGGTTAAAGGCGTTTAGCAAGCAAAATTACTCTTGCATTGAGATCGCCTCCTTTCCACTGCACTGTTGGTTCGCTTATGGTCGCTGTGGTAGCACCGCCATCTAGGAACAATAAAGACAAGCAAATTGCCCTGCTAATGCGCGCCGGCAGGCAGTGCTTCGCTAGTTGTCGCGCCTTGATGCCGCAGAAGCAAGGGGCATCGCAGTGTGGCAAGGGCGCGTTCCTACGGCAAAGTACAATTGCGGCCGCTACAAAATATATGTTGTGTAGCAGGTATGTTGAGCTGCAACACGCGCTGCTCCCGCAACGCAAAGACGGCCATCGACAAGCAAATGATGGCATTTCGCTGGAGTGGGCCGAGTGTTCACAAAACGAACTGCAGCCAACACGTTCGGTTTCGCTTGCAAAGTGTCACCGTTTGCAGACGCTCCTGGTTTATGACAGGTTTGCGCACGCCTGTGGCGCGTGCAGTTCAGTGTCTCCGGGGAAATGTGAGTCGTTCGAGAACTTTCGCGCTCTGTACTACTGTCGAGGATCCCTGTGCCGTGTCGATGTGGCGGTGATGTCAATATGCAACATGTAACATGTTCACATGTCCAGAGCACACGACCGATTTTCTGCCTCTCGATTCGCCAGATAGCCACTTATTCATTCCACAGTTCCACGAAGACCGGTTTCACTTCCATTTTCTACCGACTTGTATGACAGACGGATCAACCACATTTAGTATGTTCTTGATCATCACAGGCTGTAATGTTGACATTGTCTCAGCTCTGGCATATGTCCGCGTACCCGGGCCTATGGGTATGACCCACAAGTGGCCGTGTCGCTGTTAATTGGGACGTGTGTGATACGTCTGGTGAATCGGTTTCGGCAGTTACCCAAACGTTGGTGAAGAGAAGCGAGGAAGACGACGACGTCGGTCTGGCGGCGATCGCCGTGTGTTCGATCTGAAGTGGGTAGATACCAAATGCAAAGGATCTTCATCATCGATCATGGCGGATTTGGGCCCGTGCGCCGGGACCATGTGGGCGCCACCAGGCCGCACGGACGACACAGCGGCGTGCGACCGCGTCGCCGCGTTTCTTCGCTGGGTTGGTGAAAGCGCGCTCCCAGCTGCGTGGCGTTGCTGTAGCAGCACAACGCGCACGGACGCGCCACCTAGAACATCATTCCTCCCCACCTTGCGTGCCGCGTTCAATCTCGAATTGAAGACGCCCACTGAGGCCATCACGACGTCGAGATGTACGTCCACGGATCTCGCATTCACCACCGACCCGTACATTGTGCGAGATGTTATGTGTGTATCCACCCGGATCACAAGGCCATGGTAGTGTCTTGCACACCAGTCCAAGTAAGCCGTCACCGCAACGATAACACGGTGACGACATCGGTGACTGTCCAATGTCACCACCCACGACGCCGCGGCGGTGGTACTACTTCGACATGCCTGAGGCTTGGCGGGCATATCTGCGTACACTGCCTGGATGACAAGATACAAGAGGACATGTGAAGTGTCCGACAACACTTCGCATCAAATTATCTAAATAAACACAATCCACCATCCAACATTGCCTCATTGTTTATAACACAACTCGGCAACACCTGTTCGCAGCACCCCTCCACAACGACAATCTAGCCAAAAGAAATGCCTTCGTGTTCTGATCTCATAAGAATATGCTTAGGGATTGTCGAACTTTTTTTCTCTCTCTCTTGGCTTCTTATCTCCATGACTGGTCGTCTTCCACATGCCAGCCTTAGATTGGTAATAATGATCCAGTGTGAACCTTTATTGATCGAGGTTGTTGCGAGAAGTCAAAAATTTGCCTCAGAGCTCGCAATACGTTGCCTTCCTCTTTTGTCACTCTGTTCTTCAGCGCGCGTGCCCTCTTTGTTCACGTTCCTTTTTATTAATTATACCGCGGTCTATATCCTCGGGCAAGTAGGCCTAGAACACATCTGCCTTCTACGACACAGCGCACATGCGTCGGCCGCATAAGCAAATAGTGTAAAGAGTGTGCGACGACCCGCGAAGAGCGTGGTGGTTGTTTCATGTCGGCGCGCATCTACCAAGATAAGGTGGGCTAAAATGTGGAATTGTGCTGACGCACAAACAAGGTTAAAGTAAGGTGTGCATGCTACCTCTCGCAAAATCGTCTCTGGCAAAGACATTGATAAAAGATCTAGCCACCGAATGAGAAGTTCGCAACACTTGGGTGCGCAGTACTTATGATTGAAATTGTTTTTTAAGGGTACGTCTTCCATGTTCATGTTACTTGAGTGCTGTTTATTTTTGAAAATTTTGCCATGCGACCAGGGGACAATAAAGAAAACAGTTGGGAGCGGGACGTGGAGGATGGGGTGATGGAGTCATTGCAACTTCTGAGGTCTTGCGCATCCCCACTTTCTCCTCCCCTCCCTTCGACTTCCTGCAGAAGAAATCCTGGCTAGGTACCTGCTCGTGTAGGTGCCAGGATGATCCCGTTTGAGTGCCCGGGTAACGGCCGTGGCTTTTGGTTCAAGGCCATTTAAGGGTCATCGACCTGGGGAGCTGTAAATATTCCATGCTTAAAAACAAAAGTCGCAGGAAGCTTAACCGTCGCCCTTAACTGCGCTCCGTCTGCACCACCTACTGACAGAATATTCATGAAAATTAGCACCTTCTTCATAAAATGCGTGACTGACTTTCCTCAGACAGGCAGGCAGGCAAAGAACTTTACTTTGATCTGGAGACGACGCTCACTCCCCTTAAGGGACGACATTGGCGGGCCGCACCCACGATGGGACGGGAGGATGCATCTCCTCGGCCATGTCATGGGCTCTCTGGATAGCCCTAAGCTGGTTTTCTTTCTCTTTGCTATATCGCCACTCCTCCTCCGTAGGGGGAGACCCGGGGCTCTCGCGCAGTGCAGGCCATTGCCACAGCGTGCGTTGTAAAGTGCAACGCGGTTTACCACAGCGAGGGCAGCCCGGCTCTATGCCATCCAAGTATTTAGAACATTTTACAGAGGCGTACGCCTCCGTCTGCAACAGACGTAAAATGATAGACTGAGCTCTGTTTAGATGTGGATGCGGTAGCAGGAACTTCCACCGTTCCAAATGATAGTGCTTTCATAAAATTTGTAAGCACTATGAGGGGATCTCGGTAGTACCAGTTTGCGTCTTCAGCCTCCGAGTGGTTCTCCGGGACGTGGAATGTTAGACCACACGCCCGGGAGTGTGCCAACTCGTTGGCATTAAGAATGGTTCCGTGTACGTGTCAGCCAACGTGTGCAGGGAACCAGATGATGTGCTTTTTGCCTGTCCAATTGGCAGCAGAGAGAACTCGAGCAGCTTCCCGGCATACCAAACCCGTCCGGAAGGCTCGGGCGGTTGCTCGCGAGACTGTGTAAATAGCTGTACGGTTGGCGGTAGCAAGAACGAGCGCTACCGCGACCTGTTCAGTGCGATCTGTGTTCGCCTGTAATAAAGTCAGTGACGACAAATGGTCGCCTTTAAGTGTGGTGACTACTGATACAAAGTGATCCAAGCTACCGTACTGCGCTGCATCTACGACGGCCACGTTATCCTACATAGCAGGGCTCGCGCCCGTGACTGCCTTCTCCCCGCATTATGTGCGGGGTGCACGTTTTTCAGTATCGGGGATACTGTGGACTTAGCGCGCAACTCCTCGGGGATCTGGCACTGTCTTTGTTGGGTAACGGGAGGTTTGAGCCCGATGTGTGCCAATAATCGTCACCCAGCCTCAGTAGAAGACAGCCTTACAAGTTGGGATAATTTCTGCGCTTCAACAATTTCGTTGAAAGTGTTGTGTATACCTAGATCATTGATATTTACCATGTGGGTGTTGCCTGTAACCCGAGGACCTGTTTGACACAGGCGAACGATTACATCGAGGCTATTCTCATCCCCTTTCTGCCACAGGTGGGTGGGGTCTGCGTAGTTGATGCGACTCGTGAGAAACAGGTGGAAGAGTCTGCGGAAATTCTCCTCAGACAGAGCCCCGCATTTGTTGGCAACTCTAATAAGGACTTTTGCCATTGCTTCAGCCTTTTTCGAGATGCGTACTATGCTGGCGGCATTACTACCATTGGCTTCTACAATCATGGCTAAGACGCGTACTTGCCCTACCGTTGGGGTGGGTGAGCCGTCTGCTGTAATGACGTTGATTTCTGAGTAAACGTCTTTACGTGCCTTGTATTTGGAGCGGTAAAATAGTAGCTCCGACTTCTTTGCCGATAGGGAGAGACCAGCCTGTCGTAGAAACGCGTTTGCTGCGTCTTGCAGTATTTATTCGATGCGGCTGTCGTTGTCCCCTGTACACCAGACTAATGTCGTCAGCGTAGAAGGCATGCTCGATGCCGTCGATTCGTAAAAGTTGCCGCGAAAGTTTGCTCACGGATAGGTTGAATAGGAACGGAGAGATTATAGCCCCTTGGGGTGTGCCTCTCGGTGCTAAGTTGAATTGCTGTGAGCCCAATGAGCCTAGCTGCAAGGTAGCTTTCCTGTTTCGAAGAAACGAGCTAACATAGTTGTAGAAGCGTGTTCATAGTCCGGGCTTCCATTAGAGGCAAGAATGTGTGAGTCCTTTACTCGGTCGAATGCTTTCTCGAGATCGAGCGCTAAGATGGCTCTCGTGTGTCTGGTGAGTTTGTCAAGAAGCTCGTGTTTGAGCATCAGCATGACGTCCTATGTGGCCATAGATGGGCGGAAGCCGATTTGATTGAACGGTAGTATTTGTCCCTTCTCCACGAATTTCGTGACTCGTTTGAGGATGACATGCTTAGCCAGGTTTCCCACACAGGACGTGAGCGAGATGGGGTGAAGTGAGCCTAAGGCTAGGGGTTTGTCCGGCTTGGGGATGAGTATGAAAGACGCCTCCCGCCACTCGGGTGAAACGCAGCCAGATTTTGTTGATATGCTCCGTGAGAAGTTCGATGTCCGCCTCTGCGAAATTTCTAAGGAGCTTTTTCTGTGTGACGTCAGGGCCCAGGGCCGAATAGCAACTGAGTTCAGCTAGGACTGCCTTTACCTCGGCGCAAGTGAAAGGGGCTCTGAGAGGATCCTCCTTCATCGCGTCCGAGGCGGGCGGGTAGTCGGCGGGTGAGCTAGGGTCGGTGCATAAGTAACGCGGTGCTAGGTCATCGGTTTCTGAGAGCCCTGAGGATTTCAGATTGTGTATCAGTCTATCTATCGTGAGTTGTTGAGATGCTTTCGATGGCTTGTCGCGTAGTAGGTGTTTCAATAGGTTCCATTCAGCCCCGTTTCTCATTTGACCATCTACCGAGTTTCACACTTCATCCCAGTGCTGACGCTCTATAGGGTGCGGCAGTGGTCCTCGATCCACCAGTTCAGGACATCTAACTTTTTGCGAAGATTTTAGTTAAGCTTTTGTGTGCGCCATCTCGCGTGAAGTGCACTTTTTAGCCTCGAGAAGATGAGCGAGCCGGCTGTCCATACGCTCGACCTCTCAGTCTGTCTACAAGTCTTAGTGGACTTATCAACGTCCTGTTTAAGTCGAGTGAGGAGTTCTGCTGCTGTGTTGTAATGTGTACCGTCCTGTTAGTTCTCGAAAACGGTCCCAGTCCGTGATGCGACAGTTCCTGATTTTTTTTTTCGTGGAGGCGTTGATTACTGTTTGAATAACGTAATGACCGCTGCCGATGTTCTTGTAGATTGGTTCACGTGGGTTGGGCTGCATTTCTAATCATCGTTAGATCAGGTGAGCTGTCACTGGTAACCGAGTTGCCTACACGGGTGGGAGAGTTAGGGTCCGTTAGGAGTGTTAGTCTGTGTGTGTTCATTTGCGAAACCAAGGCAGTCCCCTTACGAGAGGAGCCTCTGTACCCTAAGTTTTGATGCTGAGTGTTAATGTCCCCTGCAATGATGAGCATATGATCCCCTGCAATCTTGCCTGATCTTTAAAAGAGAACTTAGAAGGTGGCCCGAGTGTTCTTGGGTGTGCCGTACACATTCACGATAAAGATCGAGTGTTTGAGTTGGGAGAGTAGTATGAGTTCGATCAAAATGTGCTCGTCTTCGAGGTCGGGGCGGACCTCGTGGCGAACGTATGCCTATTTTTTCGAAATGAATGTGGCTACGCCTCGTGTGCCTACGCGATGGTCCGCCTCGGTGCGGCAGGCACGCAAAGCGGGTTTGGCGGTAAGCGTTTCTTGGAATAGAGTTACGGCAGGGCGGTCGGCACTACATTTAATCAGTTGTTGCAAGGCTGCCTACCGCTTTGGGAAGCGGATGCAATTCCATTTGCAAAATTACAAGATTGGTTGTGAGAGCCATTTTTACTGCATGAGAGAAGGCGCGATTTGCGGTGCCGCGATCTGCCTTGCTGCTTCTAGCATTTATAACCGAGCGCTAGGCTCGGTTAGGTGTACTGTAAGGGGGGTTATTTCCGCTAATAAACCTGCGCGAAACTGCTCGAGTATTTCGGTCAAGTTCGCTATAGTTCGTGCTCTATGTTTTCAGCTGCCCTGCGTTTCGCGGCTGCTGCATTGGAGGGAGCTGAAACTGCAGTGTGTGCGGCGGTTGCCGGTTCGTCGACTGCGCGTTCTCTCTGCTGCTGCGTGTTTCGTGGAAGTGTCTTAATATCTGTGAGCTCTTTCCGAGCTGGCCCGAGGTCTCACTTTCCGGGATTCCAGCGCTGTCTCGACAACACCCCCAAGCGAAAAACCCCTACAGACCGCTGACGAACTGAGCACTTTTCACAACATTCTTATCCATTATAAGCTGGGGCGTAAGACTTACCCGAGGGCGAATAAGAACCTTACCAAAAGCGAAGAAGTTATCTGGAGCAAGCTGCAAACGGGGGTATTTCCGAACCCACAACTGTTGAGCAAATGGCATCCCTCGGCGTATTTATTTATTTACACGTACTGCTGTCTCGATAGACGAGACATAGCAGGAGTGGGTACATCAGCTCTAAATCAAACAAAAATCATACAATCATACAAAGAAGTAGAAGAGGGCACATGAGTTAGTAAAAAAAATGCACAATACTTTATAAAAGCATCACGAGATATAGTTCGGCAATTCTTTCACAAACTGTTCATTTGGCTGTTCCCGCAGGGAACCATATAGGCTGTTCCAAATGTCGACAACACTTGGGAAAAAAGAATGCCTAAAGCAATTCAGAAATGGCTGAAAAGGAACAATATTAAGGGGGTGGGATCGGCGCGTGTCACGCCTAGTAGTAGGACTCAAAGAAATCGGCGCTTGAACGTGACTGTGGCCGTGGACAATCTGATGCAGCAATGTGATACGTTCAAGCGTGCGTCGATAAGCCAGGGGTTCTAACGATAAAGCGCATGCGTGAGATGAAGGTGAAAAATCGCGGTCATATCGACGGAAAATGAACCGTATTGCTTTCTTCTGTATGGCCTCTAGCTTATTTGTGTCAACTGCAGTGTAGGGTGACCATACCACTGAGGCGTACTCTAGTAACGGCCTAACAAGGGATTTGTCAGCAGTTGACTTGCAGTTCCTGGTAGAGTGCTTCAGAGTTCGTTTCACAATGCCCTCGGTGTAGGCATTGTGATAGTATAGCGGACTTAGTCCGCATGGTTTGGACGTGTCTTAACTTTGATGAGCCAGATAGATGCAGACAATGCTGCGAGTCCTTGCTACTCAACGAAGAAGAAAATGTTCAACGGCAAGTCATCGGTCTCGCACTGACCGCCGCCGCGTCCCAAGGGGTCCCGGTCGACGGTTAGGAAGGATGAGTGTGGGTTTAGGCTGACGCCTCTACACCGTCATCTATTTTATGGGTGCCAGTAAAGTCACTTCTCTCTGTCTGTCTTTGCGAAGAAACGCGTTCTCGCGTTCGAGTGTGTGTATTTTATCAGTTACATGCTGTAGTAGCTGTCTCGGACTGCTCGGGGCCGCGGGTCTTACCTTTATTGGTGACTCGGTCAGCCCAGGTGGGTTGCGTCGTGCTTTTCGAAGTGGATGGTTGGGTCTAGGCCGGCTGCTTGGGCGTCGGCGTCGTCTACCGTTTTTTATTGCGATAGCAATTGTATGGACAGTCTCGGCTGGTTTTTGCCGTCCACGTCGCCGCCTTCATGCACCGTATATATATATATATATATATATATATATATATATATATATATATCATCAGCCTGTTTAGGTCCACTGCAGGACGAAGGCCTCTCCCAACGATTTCCACTCCACCCTATCCTCAGCGAGTTGCTTCCACTTTATGCCCGCAAACTTTTTAATTTCATCGCTCCCTCTAACCTTTTGCCTGCCTCTTTTGCGTTTTCCCTCTCTTGGTATCCATTCCGTCGCTCTTACAGTCCATCTGTTATCTTTTCTCCTCATGACATGTCCTGCCCAGGTCCACTTCTTTCTTTTAATTGATAAGAATATATCGGCTACTCTTGTCTGTTCTCTGATCCATTCTGCTCCTTTTTTATCTCTTAGCGTTACCCCTATCATTTTTCTTTCCATTGCACGTTGCGCGCTCCTCAGTTTCATCTCTAGTTTTTTCGTTATCCTCCACGTTTCTGCACCGTACGTTAGTACGGGGAGAATGCAGTGATTGAATACTTTTCGCTTTAGTGAGAGCGGTAAGCTTCCAGTCATGATTTCGTAATTCCTTCCGAATGCGCTCCAGCCCATCCTTATTCTACGGAGAATTACTTTTCATGGTTAGGAGTTCCTGTTATTAACTGTCCCAGGTATACGTATTCGCTTACACATTGTAATGAAGAAAATTAGATAGATAGATAGATAGATAGATAGATAGATAGATAGATAGATAGATAGATAGATAGATAGATAGATAGATAGATAGATAGATAGATAGATAGATAGATAGATGACAAAATAACATCACAAGCGCAATAATGATTATACATTACGCCTTGATTCCTCCTTGCCGTAAGACTCAAGCCGTACACTACTAACCTTCACACAAATCTCTAGCTGGTCGATGTAAATTGGATGACGCATTAACACTTTGAACTCACTTCCTATAAGAATGAACGCGATACTCTGCCTTCAGCACCACAGTAGATAGTTTGCGTGTGTCTGATGGGGTGTACGCTTGCGTGTTTGCGTGTTTATAGATATGTGTGTATGTATCTGTGTGCCTGTTACCTCCCTGATGCTTGTCTATTTCCATTTCGTCTCCACACATCCATTCCGGCATAATAAATGGTAGATCTCATTACTCATTGCACATCATGCAACCGCGATTTGTTACAACCAGCAATTTGTTTTTCGTATTTTTTTTCATATCCACGTACGTCGTAAAAATATTTCTGTATACGGGACCACATGGAACGTTTTGAATAATTTCTTTTACCCTAACTTATACTGCGCTCGCCAACGCGCAGAACTTTGCACGCGAAAACAGGTCTGCTTAGCCACAACCGACAAGTTAAAACGATTCCCTAAAACACGATTTTCCACGCGCGTCAGTCTACCTGTCAGAGCAATTATAAGAACCATGACGTTCTGGATATTAATTCGGATAGAAATTATCGCGCATGAAAGGCCTTGAAAGAATGTACGTTTAACGATGCGGAGGCGCTGAAACCGGGGCCGCCACGGGTCACAGGTTCGACGCCCCCCCCCCTTTTTTTTTTTGCGGGCTTATTATTATACTGCTCGAAATGACGTCGGCAGGGGGCCTGGCGACGGTTGGGTACCTGAAATGCTTTCAGTCGTTCAACTGCCGTTTACGACCCACTCCTACACCAGAACAGGAATTGGCCTCCCTGGTAAAATACTTGGCGACCACCTCCCACACGATGTCTACAATTAAACCTTCGCCCTCAGTGTCCAGCAGCTGCAGAACATCTGTCCACGGCGGCGGTCAGCTCGGTGAAGCAGCAGAGGGCAGTAATAATCACTGGACCCGGACAGGCCGCCAATGGAAACTAAACATTGGAACGTTCAATGCAAGATCCCTCTCCAACGAAGCTAGATTAGCGGAATTACTCGAGGAACTAGAAGGAGTTAGTTGGGACGTCGTTGGCCTTAGCGAAGTTAGGAGAGCAGGTGAAGCTTACATAGTCTTAAACAATGGACGTGTCCTCTGCTATAGAGGATTGATTGATTTGTGGGGTTTAACGTCCCAAAACCAGCTCTGATTATGAGAGACGCCGTAGTGGAGGGCTCCGGAAATTTCGACCACCTGGGGTTCTTTAACGTGCACTGACATCGCACAGCACACGGGCCTCAACATTTCGCCTCCATCAAAATGCAGCTATAGAGGATTACCCGAAAAGAGAGGATATGGCGTTGGGTCCCTAATTCACAAAAATATAGCGGGCAACGTAGATGAATTCTACAGCATTAACGAAAGGGCAGCATGCGTCGTAATAAAACTAAATAAGCGATATAAACTTAAGATAATCCAGGGATATGCGCCAACAACGAGCTACGACGACGAACAAGTGGAGCAGTTCTACGAGGATATCGAATAACGAAAGTACGGACACAATACACAGTAGTCATGGGGGATTTCAACGCCAACGTAGGGACAAAACAAAGTGGAGAGCAGGCGATTGGCAACTACGGCGTCGGCAGTAGGAATAACCGTGGGGAAATGCTAGTACAATTTGCCGAAAGGAACCAGCTCCGAATAATGAATACGTTTTTCAAGAAACACAAGAATAGGAAGTGGACGTGGAAAAGCCCTAACGGGGAAACAAAGAATGAAATCGACTTTATAATGTGCGAACAACCAGGTATAATTCAAGACACAGAAGTAGTGGGGAAGATAAAATGCAGCGATCACAGATAAGTAAGGGCAAAGGTTGTACTTAACCTAAAGAAAACACGAACTAAATTATCTACTAGAAAAAAATGCAATATGGAGGTAATCAGAGGGAAGGACGAAGAATTTAAAGTCGCCTTAAGCAACAAGTTCGAGGCCTTAGGCGTAAACGGTGACGATTTAGAAGAAATAAACAAAACCCTAACGAAAACAATCCTTGAAACTGCGATAGTAGTCGGGGGTAAAACAACAAAGTAAGCAACAAGTAAGTTGTCCCAATCTACAAATGACTTAATAAAAAAACGCCAACAAATGAAAGTAACTTCATCAAAAGATAAGACAGAATTTGCATATCTATCAAAATTGATCAGTAAAGCCAAGCAAAGAGATGTAAGAAACTTTAACATGAGAGAAATAGAGAAAGCAGTAGAAAAAGGTACCAGCATTAAATCGGTCAAAAATAAACTGCACTTAGGACAAAACAAAATGCATGCGCTAAAAGATAAACAAGGTAACGTTATCAACAGTTTCAACGAAATTGTAAAGGTAGCAGAAGATTTCTGCTCGGAACTGTACACCTCCCAGACAGACCATACAGCCTTAATAGAAATAGAACCAAAGGAGGACACCGAAATTCCATGTATAACCGCTGACGAAGTCAAAAAAGCTGCCAAAGGCATGTCCCGCGGTAAAGCAGCTGGTGAAGATGGTATAACAGCCGACTTGATCAAAGACGGAGGAGATATTGTAATTGAAAAACTTGCATCGCTCTTCACGAAATGTGTCAAGACATGTAGTGTACCGCGCAGCTGGAAAAATGCTAACGTAATCTTTATCCACAAGAAAGGTGACATAAAGGAGTTAAAGAATTACAGACCAATCAGCCTGCTCCCAGTAATATACAAGCTCTTTACAAAGGTAATCTCTAGGAGGATAAGAGAAACACTCGACTTTAACCAACCGAGAGAGCAAGCTGGTTTTAGGAAAGGTTACTCGACAGTGGACCACAGCCACGCTATCAACCTAGTAATTGAGAAGTACGCAGAATATAACAAACCTCTTCATATGGCGTTTATCGACTACGGGAAAGCATTTGACTCCATAGAAATACAAGCAGTTTTAGAAGCTCTACGTCGACAAGGGGTACCTGGCGAATACGTGAAAACCATACACAACATATACAAAGATTGCACAGCCACACTACTCCTACATGAGAGAATCACAGAAATCCCGATCAGGAGATGTGTGAGAGAAGGAGATACAATATCCCCGATGCTGTTCGCTGCATGTTTAGAGGAAGTCTTTAAAAGTCTAGACTGGGAAGAAAAGGGCATTCGAATAGACGGAGAATATCTAAACAATTTAAGATTTGCAGACGACATTGTGCTCTTTAGCAATGATGGTGATGAATTACAAAACATGATTGATGACCTAAACAGGGAAAGTGTTAAAATTGGATTAAAAATGAATAGGCAAAAGACCAAAGTTATGCTCAATAGCTTAGCTAAGGAACAGGAATTTAAAATCAACAATGAACCCTTACAATGTGTAAACGAATATGTATACCTGGGACAGTTAATAACAGGAACCCCTACCAGGAAAAAGAAATTCTCCGTAGAATAAGGATGGGCTGGAGCGCATTCGGAAGGCAGTACAAAATCATGACTGGAAACTTACCGCTCTCACTAAAGCGAAAAGTATTCAATCACTGCATTCTCCCAGTACTAACGTATTGTGCAGACATAGGAGAATAACGAAAAAACTAGAGATGAAACTAAGGAGCACGCAACGTGCAATGGAAATAATTACGTACGAACTAAAAAAAAATAAACTTAGCAAGCGTAATCCACGGAAAACACGCGACGTTATACATGCCAAACGTAATGTCAAGGGGATGAGAAAACTGATGGAAACACACCCATTAATATTCACGCACCACAATCTCAGCGCAATTTCCAATGTATTAAGTCAAGAACTGGAACAGCTAAAGAGTTCCACTTTAGTGACACACTCACTAACTTTTTGAAAACTGCCCCAACGAAGTTTGTAACTATGTAAACCTGAAAATATGGCAAATCCCACGTGCAGTGGGAATCAAGGAAATGTGGAGCGCGCATCAGGAACATAAAATGTGCCTGCATTGTTGTCTCGATATATACCAATGTTGGTAAATATCAAGTTAACGAAACGGCGGCAGGGCACCAAGACTGTGGCACGTCAACCATGCCGCTCATGACATGCATGTCATCATTGTAATGTTATGGCCTGTCACTTACGTTCATCATGCAGTCGTGTCGTGCCAAAGCAGTTTCGGCATACATCCCATTAACACAACGCGTGGCATGTAAATCACGCCGTTCATGACATGCACGTCACGATTTTCATGTTCTTAGAACGTGTCACGCATCGGCGACAGACATACGTTGTCTCGCCATACCGTTTTTGGTATATATCAAGTTAACGAAACGGCCGCAAGACCACCAAGACCGTGGCATGTAAATCATGCCACTGAAGCTCCCAGAGTTCGTTGTTCAAGCACCTGATTTCCATCACTGTCTAGAAGAATATTTGTCGGTGAGTCTATGATACCAGTGTTTGGTGTCTGATGTGTTGGTTGCGGTATTGGCTTTTGCATTTTGTGCACTGCTTGTAAACTTCCCTGTTATCGCGTTACTGTTGTGCAGCTTATACATGCAATTGTTAGTTTGTGTACTAAACCTTTTTATGAACGTGTACATTTTAGATACGCTTGTTCATGTTAATCTTCTTATGTATGCCCCTCCTGCTTTGGGCCGGCAACATCGGCCCGCAGTATTATCAAATAAATGAAATAAATAAATATATTAGTGAGCACTCGTATCAATATTCACTGCATTGTTAACACGGTTACTCACGCTAGTAAACGACAACTCCTGAACAATACGGCAATTTCGTTTACATACTGCTTAACATTATCATGCCAGGCCGTTTTTGTTACCGAAGCCAAGCGAAAACAGATCAAGCGGTAGAGCATTTTTTCATTGCTGTAATTAACATTTCATAATTGCCTGCAGGTGAAATTAAATTCACAATGCTATGACATTCTCAAGTAAGAATATATACACCGAAATCAACAAACGATAGACGAGAACAGGCGCACACACAATATCAAGGCGTCTGCGCGACATCATAATTTAACAGCAACCTGAATGATATATGGCCATAGGTAGGGCTAGCACACGTTGCTCCTGAGAGCAGCCGTGAATTTGGAGAAGTAATGCTTTATTTGAGTCCGGATTCTAATGCCTTACTTGCTGTGCATATGCTTTTCATTACGTCGCACAAAACTGCTATTCAAATACAACGCACACTTTGTAATTGTGGCTGCAAAGCACTGTGTTTATTATTGAGGTTAAGCAGTCTACGAGACATCTGGAAAAGTAGAAAAGGCTTAGCAGTTACTAGCTGCCAAAGTTTCCCTAATCTAATAAGGTAGTGTAGGACATATAGGATGATTAAACTATTAGCACCGAAAATTTACTTGTACGAGGGGCGTTCAATAAAGATTTCCCCTGACCCACTTCCTGTGGACGGAGAGCAACGAAACTTCGCAGATTTATTAGTCCCTCTCTACATAGGTTCCACGCAGGGACACACACTTCTCCCGTCTTTTTATGCAACTGTAAACACCTCGATTGTAGAAGTCGACAGGTTGCTCCAAAAGCCATGTCGTGACTTCAGAAGTCGGAGTCTCATCATCTGGAAAGTACTTGCCCTTCAAATATGACTTCACTGTTTGAAAGAGATGGAAGTCCAATTGTGCGAAGTCGGGTTAGTAAGGGGAATGCGGTATAATTTCAAAGCCGCAGCAGCATGCTTCCATCTGGACAACATGTGAGTTGTGAACTGGGGCATCGTCTTGCAGAATGCGGACACCTTTGGTGAGCATGCGACGTCTCTCTTTTTTTGATGTACTCTCGCAATTTCCACAGCAGGGAAGGGTAGTATGCCCCCGTAAATGTGGCACCCTTTGCTAGCAAATCCATCAAGACTACTCCGTGCTGGTCCCAAAAGACTGTGAGCATGACCTTGCCCACCGCGGGCTGGGCACACGCCTTCTCAGGAGGCGGCGAGTCCAAGTGCTTCCATTGCATCGACTGGACTTTAGTCTACAAATAATAGGGTTGGACCCAGCTTTCATCCTGTGTAATCAGTCTGTTGAAAAAGTCCTCCTGGTTTCCACGGCACATGATCAAAAGAGCCTGGGAGTACTCGGCACGTTCCTGCTTTTGGAAAGGTGTGAGCAGCCGGAGAACCCAGAGAATGGATATGTTACGCATATGAAGATGGTCTTGAATAATTTTTTCCACGGACCCCACACTGATCTTAACATTTTGGGCGAGGTCTTGAACGGTTACGTGGCTATTTTCCAAAATGGCAGCCTCCACTTGCTGGATGGTGTGCTAATCGTTAGCGGAGTGGGGTTGACCTGCGATCGGAGCCTTTTCTACCGAAGTCCCACCGCATTTGAATTGACGATGCCAGTTCTTGACTACATCATATGATGGGGAATCCTCCCCGTAAACATCTTTTATCTCGTCGAACGTCTCCACTGAAATACGGCCTTTCAAGTATGGGAACTTGACGACCGCTCTCTGTTCCTCTGCATTCATTACCACACCTCACACCACTTCATCACTGGTAAAAGAAAGACCGTTATTAGTTCAGAGTTGCACATTGGCACGTGACCTATAGTGACATATGTCATTACACATGCGCAGTTTCAGCACCCTGCAATAAGTAGAAGTGAGTCAGGGGAAATCTTTATTGAACGCCCCTCGTACACGCTTACAAATAAAGTTAGTGAAAAACTAGTACGTTTGCCTTTAAGAGTGCACATGGAAATGGTTGAGCGCCCATTAAATAAGTGAATATATACACCCTATGTTGCCCTGGAAAAAGCTTGGTTAATGGTTTCAACTGGTATAAACTGATCTGAAATAGGTAAAATTTAAGTGGACTGTTATTGGCGCACTCTGCTAGTGACTAGCTCTGTGTTCCTGACTTTTCCTGTTCCTGCATGGTGACACTGGTGGAAATGAAGAAGAGTGGCGTAACACAGGGCAAGGACAAGAGGGGGGTACAACGAGTACAAGCGCACTTGCACAGGTTGTGCGCTTGTACACGTTCCCTCGTCTCGTCCTTATCCCATGTTGTGCCACGGTTCTTTATTTAACTATGCATCACCTAGCCCAGCGACGAGTTCTGTTAGACTGTAAGTGTTCGGCACACCTCTGCGCCGCCCCGCACCTAGTCCAGAGCGATTTACTCGTGTTGAAGCGCGCCACTGTTGGGCCTCAGCCCAGGATGCTGCACCTGTGAGGAATACCCAAGCCATGGACGCAGGTGACTGTTTAGAATACGCGACATCCTCGGACCTTTCAAGACGCCGAGGACAGACACGAGATGTTCGAGTGCGTGGCCAGTGTTAATGGGTGGAGCGCCACTGCCGGACAGAAATTATCCTACGTGTACTTTTCTAGTCGGTGCTCGGACATGGTTCACAAACCGCTAGGGAAACTGGTCCTCTTGGGAAGACATCACAGGAAAGTTTCTTGAGACGTTCGGAAGCACTGAAAGACGAGACCAATCTCAGTGACTCCTCGAATCGCGCACTCAGAAGCCCAATGAAAGAGTGGCCACGTTTGTTGACGACATGACCCGTCTATTTCGCCAGCAGACCCGGATATGTCCGAGGCGAAGAAGCTCGGCCACCTCACGCACGGTGTGAAGGAGCAACTATGTGCTGTGCGAAAGCCACCAACAAACGTCCACGAATTTCTGAAGGAATCGACGGGGAACGCGCACTACACGCGCGCTATCGCATGACTGCGTCAACAACGGCGGACCGACCGCGCCGCAGCCCTGGCAACGGGGCCAGTGACTGACCAGGGTTTGCACCAATTGATACGAAATGTAGTCCGTGATGAGGCGAAGAAGCTCCTCGCCACGCCGAATGAATGCGCGACAGCGCAATCCCAGCTATGCAGAGATTGTCCGTGGAATGTGGTATGTGGTGTACCACCAGCAGCAACTGCCGACAGTACCTTGGTACTACCGGGCAAAGCCAACGCGGCCTCCGCTTCGTGTAAAACTCGCGACTACGAGCCCCTGTGCTTTCATTGTGGAGAAGCCGGGCACATGTGTCTCCACTGCCCTTATCGAGTCGCAGCGTACCAGGGATTTTCATCAGCTGTGCCTCGTCGCTCAAACAGCAGGGCGAGCAAGACACTTCCGTAACAACACCGTTCGTTCCAAATAGTCAGCGACATCACTCTTGGCTGGCTGGCTGACCGACTTGAAGGACCCGTGTGCTCGGCTAGCACGGTGGAGTTGGCGGCTCCAAGAATTTCATATGACGGTAGGCTATAAGTCCGGTGGACAGCACTCCCACGTTGATTGCCGCTCAAGGTCACCGACAGAGCACATAAAGCCACAAATTATGACGACATGGCCTCTGTAGGGCTTGTCAACGCCCCTACTATTTCCCGCAACGGGAAGATACCGAGTGTTGTAGAGTGACGTCACTATCACTGCGCATCCAGTGCGCACATTCCTGTGGGACCGATCACGTGGTGCTGCGCCTACCTATGGTGCACCTTCTAATAAACTTATCATTTGCTTCTTGGAATGCTGTCTGTTCACGTTATAACACCGAGGTGCTTCATCTCATTCATTTTCTGGGAGACCGGACCACCAGCGTTCCTCGATTATTCATAAGAAACTTGCCATCCTTCTGATTACGCAGCGATGTACCATACAAGAATTTCTCATCCGACGAAAGCTTGTCGTGCAGACGTCTATGCGTGACGAAATACCTGGAACCTGCTACAATGAGCCGACGTCTGGCTACCTCGGATAGGCGCGAACGGTGGCCATAATCAAGCAGTAGCATTATTGGCCAAGGCTAATGGTGGTCGTGAAACATTATGTGCGCATGTGGCTCGACTGTCAACGAAGGAAATCGGCCACCTTTAAAGGGTACTTCCAACGATTTTTCGGTCCACTGATCTCAGTGAAATCCTCAGTGCTATAATAAAATATGTCAAGCCAAGCGCTTGCAAGTTGCATAGTTTTCGTGGAAATGAATTTTAAAATCTTATAGCTGATTCCCACGCGGGCCGCCCTGTGTTTTTGACGTCATCACGTTAACGCTTCCTACCCGAGCCAGCGGGCCGTCAAAAGCAAAACAACCATAGTTCAGCGTTGAAATCATCGCTGTCAAGCTCAGAAAAGCTCGCAATACATCGCCGGATGACCTCGCCCTTGTCTTTCTTCTGGCACCAGATACATATTTCTGATGGCGCGGAGGCTGTGACGTCATCGCATACGCTGCACGAAGGGTCTACCCGCTGTGCTTTCGGTTTCAACACGCCTTTCAGTCAGTTATCTGAAATTATGGCTGCGTTTCTGAGCAGACTGAACCACCCTGGCTACTACAGGGCTGTCAGTACCATGGGAAGACATCGAGCATGGTGAAAAACCACCGGAGTTGACCTTTAAAGCCAGCTGGACAACCAGTGCAAGCGCTTACGGTGCCCGTTGCACAAATTGGGATCGACCTTCTAGGACTATTTCTGGCTTGCGGAGAAGAGCGCTAAATTTTGAGGAAGAGTAGATGTGGCCAGGAAAGATGAAAGACTCTACCTCAAATTTTTAGCGCTCTCCTCTGCAAGCATGACATATCAACTGGCCCAGTACTTCACTGTTCTCATAATGTTTCTGGCTTCAGGAAACAACTGGGTCCTAGTTGCCACAGACTATCTAACACGGTACGCAGAAACAAAAGCTTTACCAAGTGGCACGGCGGTAGAAGCAGCGCGGTTTTTTGTTGAAAACTTCCTTCTGAGGTATACAGAGCTTCAGTAACGATAAGCGACCGAGGCACTGCCTCCATGTCTACACTACTCAAGACCATTATCACGGTAATGTAGGCGCAGGAACAACACTCACATTGACACGAGGAGACCGGATGAGCGCTTGTCCTGTCTCCTCGTGTCACTATGAGTGTTTTTCCTGCGCCTACATTACTGTGATAATGAACATGCACCATCTGGCCCAGTATCAAGTTTTGTTAAACTACTCAAGACCATACTCGATCTCAGCCGTACACCTCGCAGCAAGACGACGGCCTATCCCCCGCAAACTAACGGCCTAACAGAACGCCTGAACAAGACAGTTATAGACGTGTTGAATATGTACGTTACCGTCAATCCCAAAAATTCTGACAACGTTCTACTGTACGTTACATTCGCCTATAACACGGTACAGCAAGAAATCACGCGCAGGACCCCATTCAGCCTTCTCCATGGCCGCCAGGTGACGACTACGCTTGACGCAATGCTGCTGCATGGCTGCGACGTACTGCGTATAAAGACCAAGCCTTGGCCTACAACGTTCCCACAACACCTAACACGCATGAAAGTACGATTACCTTCAACAGGAAACAATTACACTCAAATTTCTGCTCTCTGGCGTCATAGATACATTCGCCACGAACTATCTTCATAGTCTATTCATATATTCATAGTTTTGTGCACTGTAAATACATTGTATTGTTACATTTTGTTATCTTGTGTTATATTAGCGATATGTATATATTCTGTATTTGCGTAATTGTATATATGTGTGCACATAACATACAAATGTCAACGTATACGATAGTGTATGCACGGCACACATTGATTTCTGGAAACCTTTTTTTTTAATTACACTCTTATAATATGTATTCGCGAATAATCAGTTTTTGAAATCATTTATGGATCAGTATGCATTGTTTAGTGTTGTCTTTTGGATTTGCGTGTCATGTACCACGCATCATTTCCGCACTACTGCCATGTGTATGTACAGGTCAACAGGGCCTTTGTCAAGCCGCTCTGGCGGCTTTTAGCCTTGGCGACCTTCCAGTTTTGTCGGGTGAATAAATTTGAATTTGATTTGATTTGATAGATGCAGACGCCGATGCATTCACTCAGCGCGACAGCTCGCGCGCGTCCGTATCACCTGGCAACAAAACTCTGACGCAAAGCGTTATCACTTGCGGCAACCATTCGTCAATCGGGCGAGAAGGTATGCGTTTGCACTCGTGTTTGCCGACGGGAATGAGGTTGCCTAAGCGATGTCAACTACGAGGTCGTACCCCACAGCCCCTCGAGAACGCGTCCTCCCAAACTGGACATTGTGCGTATGAAACGCCACAGCTCCGAATGACGTGCACCACCACACGACATTTCTATTGCCATCACGAAGGTGCTCTCTACGGAGGCCAGACCCAATCTGCGGCACAAATGCGACGAGACGACGGTCACGCGTAGTTGCAATAAGATATTAAAGTGAGCAGCATTGTGTTCCCGACTTGTCTGTTCCTGTAGCGCGACAATCATCACATGAGCCTGTTTTAAGTCCACTGCACGATGAAGGCCTCCCCCAACGATTTCCAATTAGCCCAATACTGAGCAAGTTGGTTCCACTTAATGCACTCGAACTTTTCAATTTAGTCTCTCGATCTAACCTTGTGCCTGCCTTCGTTGCGTTTTTCCTCTCTTCGTATCCATTCAGTCGCTAATACTGTCCATCTGTTATCTTTGCTCCTCATGACATGTCCTGTCCAGGTCCACTTCTTTCCTTTAATTGGTATAAGAATATCAGTTACTCCTGTCTGTTTTCATTGCACGTTGCATCCTCCTTAATTTTATCTCTAGCTTCTTTTTTTGGTTATCCCCCGTGTTTCTCTATCGTGCGTCATAGTACGGGGAGAATGCAGTGATTAAGTACTTTTCGCTTCAGTGACAGTGTCAGGTTTGCACTCATGATTTCGGAATACCTTCCGAATGCGCTCCATTCTATCCTTGTTCCACGGAGGGTTTCCTTTTCATGGATAGACATCCTTTTCAATAACTGCCCCTGATATACGTATTTGTTTGCACTAAGGCTTTCTCGTTAATTTTCAATTTCTGTTCATTAGCATAATTTTTGTCTTTTGCCTATTCAGTTTTAGTCCTATTTAAGACTTTCCCCGATTAGGTCGTCAATTATGTTTGGTAGTTCGTCACTGTCATTGCTAAAGAGCACAAGGTCACCTACAAACCTTAAATTGCTGAGGTACTCTCCGTCTATTCGAATTCCCTGTTCTTGCCTGTCTAGGCGTTTCAAAACTTCTTTAGATATATATAGAAAAGAAATCACGCTGACCCCGAAGGCAGAGCAAAAAATAAAAGAAAGACTAGGATGTACAGTCTGTTTCATACTTAGGGGAAATCTCGGAGCACCTTGCAACGCGACTGCAACCATGTGGCTAACGGGATGCGGCCTCAGTTAAAGGCTGCACGCATAGAGCATCTGCGCCTCCGTAAGCAGCTGCCGCTGGCTGACTCCAGCGCTCGCCGCATCACGGACGAAACGCGTTTTAAGGCGCTCCGAGATTTCCCCTAAGTATGAAACAGACTGTACGTTCCTTTTGCACAGCATATTCGCTAACGTTTCGGCTTGTCAAGACATCAGCCGAAACGTCGGTGTCTATACTGTGCAAAATCAACGTGTATCGTACTTTCTCATATATATAATTTTTTTCGTTGGCCTCGGGAGGGAGGTGAAAACTCTACGACCTTGCCTGGAGGCTAACGAAAAAAAAGTTGGCAGTTCCAATGGAACGAAAATTACCGATGCGACATTAATAGACAAAAAACTAGGGGAGAGAGGAGGGGATAAGCAGGGGTAACTGCTGTCAGCTAAGCGAAATAATGGACAGGACATGTAATACGAAGGACAGATACACTAGGCAGCCAGTGAGGAAAGTAGAATTGATATCCAGAGAGGGAAAACGCAGTGTAGGAAGGCAGGAAGTTAGGCGGGGCAGTGAACCCAGGAAATTCGCGTGCGCAAAGTGGAATCCACTCGCCCAAGCCGGCAGAGCAAATTGAATATCATTGGGAGAGACCTTCATCGTGCACTCGACTAACAATTAAGCTGATGATGATGATGATAATTGAGCGAAAATAATGTTGAACCAATGAACAATGCAAATGAAAGCAAATGTACCTGAATTGAAAGAATTATGAAAGCAAATTAAATTTATGTTGCAAGGACTGACAGCATTAGCAAAAGCACATATAATGGAAGTTGTGAACATTTGTTCGCTTCTGTTATGAAAGTTTGTGTAATTGGTACATGTTTTAGATTATTTTATAACTGATCTACTTGAAATTTGCTGCTTTTCTTTTTCGAACTTCCTTCTGTCAGGAAACACGTTCTAGTGCATTTCCTCGTGCCTCACCTCCTGCCATGATACACTGCTGTACATATACACATTCCAAAATAAACGTTACTATTATTATTGCTAAATAAATGAATGTGAAATAGGAATAATTTAATAGAGTCAAAGGCAATAATGCGGCTTAGCTTTGTCCATAAGGTTGTGGGAAGACGTGAGCCGTCTGGTTGACCACATTTACTTGTGCACTAAGACGCTGTCGCTCTTGCCGCCGTGTTGCCGTCTTTCCCGTTCTACTCTCGCGCTCAGCTCGAACGTGCAGAGCAGCTGAGGCGAGACGCTGACGGCTCGCCATCAGGTAAATCAAAGTTCATTAATTGTACACTTAATGAATAACGAAATAGATGAGTCGAGAAGTTATGTAGCTGACAAAGCGAATCTTTATGAGAGTATATAATGACTCTCGCCGTCAAACCGTCTCAGCATGCGATAAGGGTTGCTCTGACTTCTGTCTCTTTTTTTGTTTTGTTTTTTTTCTTTTTTCCTGTTGCAAGTTCTTACATCACCTAGTGCACGCCGCTTTCAATGCCCAAGCAAGAGAGTAATCATGAATTGTTACAACAGTGACAAGTGCGCTTGCATATGTGCCCGTGGCGGCACAAAGAGGCTGCCGCAGGGAAGACAACTCCTCCGGATGCGCGTCATAGTAGTGCACCCTTTCGTCGACGGGTGCGTTGTCAGTGCACGTTAAAGAACCCCAGGTGGTCTAAATTTCCGGAGCCCTCCACTACGGCCTTTCTCTCCTATCTCTTTCACTCCCTTTCCCCCACCCCCACGGACGCTTAGCCGTGCTCCCTACATGGGTTGCAGAAATTAGCGTCCATTCCTAGCCGAACCACAACCACCCCCCCCCCCCCCCTACGGGATCGGCCCACACATGCACACACACAGTCTGAGTGCACTCATGAATGTCGAAGAGCGAATTGTAACTTGAGGTTGTGTTGAAAAAAAAAAAAGCTCCATGTGAGATCTTTGACATACAATTACATTACTGCGCCCTTCAACATCCTGTCCACGTACATAAAAACAGAACTGAGAGAAACAACTAGCTTGTTGGCTTACAATTCTTGCAGCTAAAGTCAAACGCGCGTTAAAGGGATACTGTACAAAAAGCACCATGCAAGGTATTCATTTATGAAAATTTATTTTCACCGACAAACATTTATAATCGTTATTGCTGGACAGACGCTTATAGCACCCCTACCCCCTCCCCCCCCCCCCCCCCCCCCCCGAGTAAAATATTGTCGGGATACCATGAGCAAAAAGCCGGTCAATGACGGCCGGTCTTAGGTGCGGACCGGTAACCGGCACGTTGTCTGGAAAACGGGCCCGGCCGATTGTAAACTGGCAGGTGGTACCCCTACACTGTGCACGCACTTTCAAAATTGCTACTACGCAATTTTCAATGGGCGGCGTTCGCACGCGCGCTTCCACCTTCTATTGCGCTAATGACCCCAGCCCACTACTACATCGACAAAGGTGGGAGTGGCGCTGCCTGCACTGGGAGGCACACTGAGAGGCCTACACTGGTAGTGGCGCTGCCGAGCACTCTCAGGATTACATGTACAGTCTGTTTCATACTTAGGGGAAATCTCGGGGCGCCTTAAAACGCGTTGCGTCCACGATGCGGCGAGCGCTGGAGTCGGCCAGCAGCAGCTGCTTACGGAGGCGCAGATGCTCTATGCGTACAGCCTTTAACTGAGGCCGCATCCCGTTGGCCACATGGTTGCGTCGCGTTGCAAGGTGCTCCGAGATTTCCCCTAAGTATGAAACAGACTGTACATAACGATTTATTAAAGTCGACGGGAGGACGACCGCTTTCGTAGCTCAGCGGACGCATTATCTGAAGGTCGTGGTTTGGTGCCCACCGAAGGCAGGTTTGTCATTTCGTCCACCTCAGTTCCTTTCTGCTCAGTCCGGAGTTACACTATCCAATTAGATAATTACATACAATATCCAATTTAGATAATTTCTCCTATGCCTTCCGTTTTGTAACGAAAATACGAATGAGAACCGGACCCGACCGTCTGGCCTGTTCGAACGAAGGGCGGAAACTAATAGCGCGAGCCCGCCCGTGGCCCCTGCTCGCGTTAGCCGCCTCTTCGTCGTCTTTATTTTGCAACATACTCCCGCCGCCGACGAATTTGCGATGGGCTGCGTGCTTCTAGAGCGCGAACCTTCAGACGGGACGCCTTTCTCAGACGTGATCAGGGAGGAGTTCCGTCACGCGACACAACTTCAGATCACAAGAGTCCTCCCGCTCCCGGGCGTCGTCTTTAACTCGAAGTCGTCGTGAAGCCTGTTGCCGTCTTATGAGTGGATTGTAGGCGCAAGATGCGCTTGTGGGAGCCGACAACATTGTGAGGCGCTAGCTCGGCTGCGATGGAAGTTGTTGTCACTGGCGGTGTAGCTGCGGGAGGAGGCTTGTCTTGACGGGCAGGTGCTTCTAGCTGCAAGCTGCGTTCCGAAGAGCAGGCCTCCACGCTGCTTGAAATCGTCCGCTTCTTGATCGAACGTTCAGTGCGCTTGTGTCTTTGCCTGCTATTTGTGGGCAGCTTCGAAACATCCGAATTAGAGTCTCTGTAGCGTCTGGCCCTCTTGCCTCGCTGGTCCCGATGCGAAGTGGTTGAGCCCATCTGGTCATACCGCGATACCGAAGTAGGTCCCTTGCATTTCGACGAGTGAGACCTGGCACTGCACTTAGAAAAGACAGACGAAGGTGGTGCTCGGCTCTCCCTCTCGCCGTCCTTCATGATCTTCGAGGGCAAACCAGTGAAGGTCAGCTCCGATCTTTGTGCGCAGGACGCGAATGAAGAAATAGAACGAGGTGCTACTTCAGCCAAAGACGTAGGCGATGGCGGCACGGCGGTCGTCACTGCAACCGGCGTAGGTAATAAAGATCTAACAGCAGGCGTTGGCTCCTGCACTGTCGACGTCACGGACGTGCTTGAGGGCGCTGCATCATCGTTGATGCACAGACTGGCAGGCTGTGCGAACGTGGTGCCGTTGACTGGCACTTCACAGAACTGCGCGGGCTTCAACTTCTTCGAGACTGCGTCAGACACGTGGGAGGTCACGTCTGCAAGCGAAGGCTCAGTGTGTTGGCCCACACAGGAGAAGGTTGGCGCTTGGGTCGAAAGGCATGGCGATGCGCGAATCGGGACGTGTTGCGGCGGCGACGCGAGGGGTGCGACGAATGGTCTCGCGGTGTTGGTGGTGGAGACGGATAGGATTGGCGGACGCGATTGAGTGGCGCGGCGAACATCGGATATGGCGAAAATCACCTTTTGTTGGTATCCAAACGCTGCTGCCATGTCGGCTTCCAGGTCGGTGTCAAAGAGTGTGGCCTGGATCTTGTTGTCGAAGGCTATGAGCTCCGAATACTTCTGCTCGAGGAAGGCGAGGTGGTTCCCGAGCGTCCCAGTCGGGGTTGCGGGATCCTCGAGCAGGGTGCTGAGGATCGAGATGGTCTCGGTAATGACAGTGCGGACGAAGGTGCGCTTTGTTCGCAGTTGATCCATCTCCGAAAGGCGAAGGGCCAGACGACCGGGTGGGTTTCGGCACCAAGAAGAATGTAACGAAAATACGAATGAGAACCAGACCCGACCGTCTGGCCTGTTCGAACGAAGGGCGGAAACTAATAGCGCGAGCCCGCCCGTGGCCCCTGCTTGCGTTAGCCGCCTCTTCGTCGTCTTTATTTTGCAACACGTTTCCCGCTCGTGCCAGAGTGCCCGAGCGCCGTTTCAGCTAGTGATCACACTCGTCTATGATTGCGAGCGCGGGTAGCATCAGGCAATGTCTCTGGTGGACGGCACTGACTGTTTCGCTCTGAACGATCAGGGCCTCGCTGCCATTTGGCTCGGAGAAATGCGAACAGAACTTCTGGTGGGCGACACTGGCCCTACCGCAGTGGCCGGATTTCGCGCAGATGACGGCCCTGTTGCACATGGGAAAAGGTTACATGATATCCCAGACACTAAGCTCTTCGATGCGGCCCTAGAACTAATCTGTCGAACTGGTCGCGACTAGTCAGTGCTGTGGTATCCCAAGTGTCTGCGACTCGAGGGCGGGACTCCGCTGTGATGTGCGACGGGACGTGTGATTTCACAACCACGGCCGAGGCACCCCCATGTTCCCACGGACGCCGATGACAATTTGTGGGCACGTGACTCTGGAAGTTCCTCACACAGACGAGCCTCGGTCTGCATGAACTTGCATCGGCTCACAATGCGTGGTCAATGTTCGTCTTCATGGCTTCCTCGGCCCCGCTCAGTGCCTGTCTGAAGTGTGAAACTATCTCGTCGGTAGCGGAAGTCGGTCCCTCGGGAACGTCTTCAACGATAGTGACACCTGTCACCTCGGATTTGTGTCAAGTTCACCTTGAAAAACGAGGAAAAGAAATAAATTGCGTTAAATCACGTCGACGAAGGGTTCAACAGCACAGGGGCGATGTTACGAAATGTCAGCTCCTCAGGGATAATCATTTGTCTACGAGCCACGTTACTGATCGGGACGGTGTGGCGCCTCTCTCTTCTCGGCACACTGGCACTGGGAATAGCAAACCCTTAAACGCAAATGTGTCGATCTGGACGAGTGCTGTGGCACCCTAATTCTTCTTCCTTTCGGGCAAGTGACCCATAGTAATCCCGAAAGGGGGACTTTGTGTCCCAGTAAAAGCATAAAGCGAGTGCCTGCTTTATTTCGGCCGTCCGGGCTCTCTGCTGGCGTCAGTATGATCAGGGTGCTGATATGGCACCATGAGAAGGGTGGAACGATTTGCTGATGACCTTGTTTGTGCTTCTAAATCTGTTGCAGGTAAGGCGCCAAGATGGCCTCAACGAGTACGCGGCCTTTTTCGAAAGCTTGATGGGAGGACCCAGTGTGAGTGTTCCTGTCTGCTTTGTCCTCTCCTGCTTGTGAGCTTTGTCCTCAAGTGATACGAGGGAGTCACCTCACATGGCGCGTTCAATGAAAGCACCTGCACAGCAGAGTGCTCTAACAACACGGCTTAAGAAATGTGCTTGGTTGGGAATCATAATAATAATAAACTGTATTGCCACCTGTGGGGGGGGGGGTGGAATACAAATACGACAACAGGCCTGTCAAAGCCAACAAGAGGCATGGAGGACTATTACGGGCACATCAGCAGACGATCGATGACAATACAGTGTTCAAGCAAGTTTTTATGCTACTTTATACAAAATAAGGTCAAACAGATAAATAGCCTCTTTACAGAGTACTTAAACGCAGTAGCAATAACACTGCACAGAATTAATGACATAACAAGCATTATGTAACGAACATGAATTCTGTATAGGCAGAAAAACAAGGAAGATAAATATGCGGTAGATTCAAATCAGATAAACCGAAATAGAAACAAAACAACAAAAAAATATGGCTTAACCCTCTTTCAAAGGAATCGGTATAACACGAAAAGGAAAGATGTCTTCTCACAAGCAGTAGAATCTTTATAGTCACATCGAGGTGAACTTGCCCGTACCTATCGGTGTTTCGCTGGTACGGCACCGTTTTATGTGGATGAACCCACAATCAGCATAGCCTCCATAACATTAAGGACCAATCCCTTCTGGTAACTGCAGTAGTTTATGTAATATCTGGACAAAGTGGATAGTAAATGCCGTGTCACAGAGGTATCAGTCATATCTACTTGGCCACATTGACCCGTGAAAGTCGTTGCCGTGCTTGGGCGCCTAACGTAGCAGTTTTCTTTTCTTGTTCCTATAACGCTGGAAGTGTGGTCGGCGGGGAAACGCTACCCACGGTGAAAGGTGACTGGTGCTCTACCACTTTGCTTTCGGCCCACAGACGCTCGTTGCTGTACGAACGCGGCTATGTTCTTTCTTATCACGCTTCTTCCTGAGACACGCGCTCGAGGCGGACATTGCAACGCGCCTGGAATAGTGCCGCCATCAAGGAGAGGCGAAGTAAAGCTGCGGTGATTCACTTCGCTTCTCCTGGATGGCGGCACCGTTACAGGAAATGTGTGCCTGGATGCGCGCGCTGAGCCGGACGGGAGAGTCGAACGAAGCGACCGTGAAGGAATACAAAGCGCGTTCGTACTGTTTCGGGCTCATGCGGGGTTAGCGCAGTGGTCTGTCTGCATCTCGACGCCGAAGAGTTCAGACCTATGATGTCGTGCTCCTCTGCAACAGGTCTTTGGCTCGGGATATGGCGCAGGACAGCGAGTACCAGGTCATTCTTCCAAACTTTCCTTCAGGTCGCATTGTTCTCAATACAGTTTTAGATGCGAAGCAGCTCTTTGACTAGCCTGTGTAACGCTGTCCCTCCGTGCGTCCGTACGAACGCGCCGCAACGCGCTGCCCTCGCCGCAGGTGTTGGAGCGGCGCCAAGTAGGTCACGCCGCAGCTGCGCGTTGACGTCACGCTCCCCTCGCAGTGCGCGCTGACGTCACTCTCTCCCTCGCCGGCCGCGCGCTCACCGCAGCGCCCGCAGCTTCCGCCTCGTCCGTTCGCCCGCAGCACCTGCCGCTACCGCCGCTCGCTCCGCTACCGCGACCACCGCTCGCTACACCGCTTACTCGTCGGTTTACGCGCAAAATTAACACCATTTTCCCAAAGGGAACCCTGATGGGATGCGAAGCACCCGCGTTAGCGCCGTTCAACCCGTGACGCCACCCGTGCGCTACGCTGCTGCTTCGCATCCCATCAGGGTTCCCTTTGGGAAGATGGTGTTAATTTTTTAGATGCGAAGCAGCTTATGGCGGAGTTCAATCCGGTGGTGGTGGTGTGCGGAGTGGCCACCCTTACTGCGCATGTGCAAACATTCTAAACATACCTCCTCTCCACATGACCCTCTCCACACACCTCCTCTCCGAACGGCGCGCGTTGACTATGGAAAGGCTCTTTCTTCGATGAAAGTTCTACCAGCTCGTAAGGAACGAGAACGCGCCCTCGCCCGCCTAGTCAAACCGATGCAAACGCGGTGTGCATCCCCCGTGCTGCTTCGCATCGCCTCATAGTCCCCGTTAGCGGGAGATGGTGTATTTACTTCATGCATTTGTCAAAGCAAGGCCCTGTTGAGGATTTCAGGGACGCGTTGACTCGGCTTCCTCTGCTGCCTGACGTTACCGCGTTGGGAGCTTAACGCATGAGCCATGTCTGAGTGCTAACTTCCCGAAGCGCGGAAGCCACGAGGAAGATTGTGGAAGCCGAAGAAGTGACTGCGAAGAACTGTCGGTGTCTTGTCATAGACCCGGCTAATCAGGAAATCCGCGTCAAATTGCACTGGCTTCTCGCAAGTGTACCCGTTGAAGATGTACGGGTGGCCTTTGCACCGTATGGACGAGTCACCGACGTCTCCCTAGAACGATGGCCGGTATATGGGTTCGACCACGAGCTTGTGTACCTAAAGTTGAGGGCAGGCGTCGAGTTAGACGATCTGCCGCACCAAATGAGCGTCGCCGTGGAGACGACTCTCGTTGTTGCCGCGGGAAGAGCGCCGCTTTGTCGTCGGTGCCAAAGAAAGGGACACATTCGTCGTGATTGTAGTGTACCTCCGTGTATTTCCTGTCGGCGCTTTGGACATGGGGAGGACCAGTGTGTGAGGTCGTATGCCATCGTTTTGGGCCCTTGGTCAACGAGGACTCCTTCGAGTTGCTCATGGATGAGGTAGACGCTGAGGATGCTGCGATAGCTGGCAGTGAATCTGGAACGCAGAAGGCGACGGTGACTAGGCTTCCTGTCAACACAACGTCGGCCAAACGCGTTTCCGAGAGGTAAACTGTACCTGAAGGAGACCATCCCGCCGAAGGCGTCGTGGTGGCGAGGGACACCGAGGCGGCGTCTGCCGAAACGCTACCAGATGCCTCAAGCGAAGGAGCTGAGGTAATGGACACCCAGACTACGGCGTTGACAATGACCTCACAGGTGGCGGGGAAACGCACCCATGGGCAGACCATGGAGGAGAAACCAGGCGTAATCAGCGACGAGGGACCCCCTTCTAAAACGGCTGGCGCAAGGAGGGCGTCGGTGAGGCCGCGGTCCAGCGTCTAGATGGAGACACGGCTGGCGGGTAAACCGCAGCCATAGCTGTGCTTGGCAGTATTTGGGGATAGTGCATGGGGGGGGGGGGGGGGGTATTCGGGGAGTATAGCGAAGCACGTGGGCTGCAGTGTGTTTAATCAGTGTAATCATGTAGTGCGTTGTCATTGCGGCACCGTTACTGGTATTTTGAAGGTATCTGAGCAAGTTATTTCCTGTCCTTCCTGTACCCACTACCTACAGGCAAATCTGTGACGCCGATTCGATACCCAAGGCGGACAACATGCGGGTCATAGATCGATCTTGTTAGAAAGCTATGGATCGTAAACTACCGAAAGCTTTTCGGATAGGTACTTTAAATGTACGAAGGCTTAGCATGCACAGGCAGCAATATGAGCTGAATCGGCTTCTTCGTGACGACGATCTGGATACAGTAGCTGTCCAAGAGACAAATATAGAGAGAGAAGAGTCCTCTGACAGCATGGTGGCCGCCTTCCGTCCACATTTTAATGTTTATGTTTGCCATGCTGTGGGTACGTCGGTGTGGATGCGTGCTATTTATACGTAACACTGTTCACTTTTCTGTTGAGAACGTTTTCATGTATCAAAGTGGTCGACTACTTGTCGTTGACTTATTGCTGCCTGGTAAGAATTGTCGAGTCGTATGCGTCTATGCCCAAATATCGATGTACAGAAATTGTTTTTTGAAGGTATCGAACACTTTCACAGCTGCGAAAAATTTTTACTACTGTTAGACGATTTCAACTGTGTATGTTTTGCTTCTGATAGAGCTAAAACCCCTGCATGAGAGGTAAAAGTGCTATGAGGTTGATGGAACTGATTAGTGAATATAACTTAGAAGGTATAGGCAGTGCGATGGCGTGCGGAACGCAACCCCACTGTACGCATTTTCAGCGTGATAGTCATGCCAAAGTAGATAGAATATATGCGTCCGTTGAGCTAGTATCATGCTGTAGTTGCTATGAAGTTAAAGCAGTTCAATTCAGCGATCATTACCTTGTAACCGCCACGTTTGGTGCTAAAGAAGAACGAAATCGCTTCAACTGGAACCTTTGGAAATTTATTGAAACTTTGTTGGAAGAAGAAGAATTCGCTAATGACATTGCAGAAGACCGTAAGGAAAGTTGCTTGCGGCTCTACCGAACAGCCTCATAAAAGAGTGACAGGATTTCAAAGAGAAACTTAAAATAAAAGCAATTGAATGGATCACCGTTGACAGTATGAACAAAAACAAAAAGAGAGGTAACTTAAAGAGAAGCTACAATTTGTGTATTACATGGAAAGCATTCAACCAGGTACTTATGCAAAACTAATAATAGAGGTTAAGTGCGAATTAGAAAGTACTGATACAGCCAAGTATAAAGCAGCTGCGCTGAGCATTTCTGGATGGGAGAAACACCAACTAAGCGTGCATTGGCCGATGAGAAGAGATATGCATGTAAAAAAGAAATACAGGAATTATACCATGACGGACATATAGTCGATAACGAGGTGGATATTAGACATGTTACTGCTGATCATTATTCCGTGCTTTTTGGCTGTAAACATGCAAAGACGAATGCTTCAGGGAGGAATTCATGCGACGGATACCGACACTTGACGAAGCCGTTAAAGGAGTACTGGCACGAATTTGTGACGTTCTCGTATTAGTGCTGTAAATGAAAGCACCCGCGTGGAGAACCTCAAAAGAGTATCATGGTGCCTCGCAAGGCAATGAATATATTTTTAAAAGCCCACTTTCGGTTTCGATTTCGAGGGGGCGGTTTCCTAGTGACGTGTTAACATGGTCGGACGTACGTCTGAGTCACGTAGGGACAGCAATTCGTGATAGTGTCGCTGCAACTGTGTCGTCTGTGGTCGATTACACATTCGCACGCAAACAACGACAATTTCACGGTCGTCCAGTGACTCTGACAGCGATTTAGGCGATTTTTAATACTGTGCTCATAGGTCATCGTAGTGTCCATTGCGCTGGGGCTGGCTTGCAGTGCTGGGCGACGAAAACTTTAAAACCAAACTAAAACATTTTGTACGTGTTTCCTGTCTACCGTGTGCGGAGGGCGTTAACTGGCTAGAAAATGAAAAAAAAAATGTGCATTTTGAGCCGCCCCAAAATCGTGTCAGTACTCCGTTAAGAGTCGACTGGAGTTACCTATTACAGTCCACGAAATCGAATGCGCTATTGAAAAATTACAAAATGGGAAGTCGCCAGGGCCCGATGGATTTGGAGCTGCCTTTTATAAATTCCTTAAACCTCATATAGCCCAGATTTTGCACGATGTTTTTAGTGATGCGTATGAACAAAAACAGGTCCCGCTATCTTTTAGGACGTTGTGTATTGCGTTGTGTATTAGGACGTTGTTTATCTGTGAGACTTGCGCATTAACAAATACATTTTTACATATTTCCAGCGAATATTTTGCCTAGGCGCTCAAAACGCAAAAAAAAAAAAAGCGATCGCACGGCACGCGCGTGTTTTCGGTTTTAAAAAACGCGCGCTGCGAAGACCCGCACACGGGCGCGGCGGGAGTGTCTGCCATCGGCCAGTAGCAGCGATGCTCCTTGTGTATGCTTTATGACGAAACAAAGCATATAGAAGAAGAGTAAGAAGGAGCCACTTTTTTATGCGAGGGCTCCTGAGGAAGTGGAAACATTGTGCTCAGCTTGTGAACGCTACGCTTCGCGGATGACTACAGTATTTGGATGAGATGTTCATTACAGAGTAGGCTAGCGGAGAATATGTTTTTTCATCAAGCCTAGGAGGTGGTTCAGGACCCCTTTAAACTGAGGACTCCAGAAGTGCCGCAGTAGAACGGTCAAATTAAAGAGAGCGTTAAAGGGCGGCATACCAAGCAATGAAAACATATTTGCATTGTCTAAGGAGGAAGAAGTGTCGAATGGATTTCAGTATGCTTTTAATATGTTATTAACGCGGCATTGCCATCGCGTAGAACAAAAACCAAACAAAGTAATGCCATAACGGAGAATGCTGTAAGCAAGAGCATGCAGGAGAGTCTTTTTATATGAGCAGGGCATTTGATATTGACGGGTAACCATCAGAGGCGTTGTAAACGACCGCGAACATAGGCTAGGGTATATTTACAAGAGAAGCACTCACGCGAATCACGAAATATTGGTAAAGCAGGTGTTATTGATTTCAATGTATTATTGAAGCAAATTATCTTCGTTTTCCTCGGGTTGACGAACAAAGAATTTTCCGTGAACCAAGTCATGCCATTAAAAATACTATCCTTTAACAATAACGAAGCTTTAGGATAAGACACATTTATTACTAGCAGGACGGTGGTGTCATGGGTATAATGAAATACAAGGCATTTAGGAACAGCTGAAATGAAATCATTCATGAAAGTATTAAAATATAAGAGGAGGAAGCATGGGAGCCCTGTGGAACGCCAACAATCAAGGGAAGTCTATTACTGAGCAGTAGTTGGTTGTCAAGGCAAACTACCTAGGAGCGATCAGAGACCTAATTTTGAAGTAGATCGAGGAACGGACCTCTGAAAGTGAGCAGGCATAAGTTTTCAGGCATGTAGAGTGGCTTACCGTATCCAACGCCTTCGAGTTGTCTAAAAATAGGGCGCAAGAGAACACATTCTGTTCTAAAGCATCATGTAATTCATCGAAAATTCTTGAAGAAAATCAGTAGCGCCGCGTCCTGCTATAAAACGAAACTGAGGAGTCAAAATAATTGAAATTTATCAATATGTTTTCAGATCTGCTGAAAGAGTAGTAGCCTCCAAAAAGCCGATTAACATAAAGAGCAGTATCTCAGATAGTGTGTCTAGGTTTCGCTGCAGGACACGGATACGGAAACGCCGTGAATACCGGCTGCTTTCTGCCTTTTGAAACCTGCGACTATTCTAGCAAGAATATATCAACAGTTTTATTGGGAAAAAAGGCAGAAGCTGGCGTTGCTTTAACAATTTCAGAACGGTCATTCGACAATCAAGCCAGGCCTCTGGAAACACGTGCAAAGTGTTGATTAAAAATATCAGCAATATCGACAGCGTCGCAAGAAAACGCACCTGCTAGTTTAATACTTGCGCTATCTTTACCGCGAAGGTGGTTGATCAGTGCCCACGTTCGAGCCGGGTTTCTGACTGATAGCTCGAATCGCCGTTGACGTTTTGCAGATCTGATAAGGGCGACAACTCTATTTCTGGCGGTTCAGTAGGGAGTACTATGTTCGGCATTACCAGGAGAGCGTTTAAACCGTTTCCACTGCAAGTCTCGGAAGGCGATAGATTTCTGGCAAGAGCTAGTTGTGATTTCTTCTTCTTGTCTTTTAGTCGGAATAGCTTGGGAACAAGACTTTTGAAGGTCGCCCATTTTAAAACAAAAACTATGATAAACGTCGACAGGAGACCTAGAAACAATTATGGATGACCAGTCACATTCTTTGATTGACTTGTCTAATTTATAATGATCAATAATCGACAAACACTCTACGTTACGAGTCAGCTTTCATTGAGCGAGACTCAGACGGCACTGGTTTTCCACGACGGCAGCAAGTGAAATAATGGTCTACTAGGCGCATGCGTGATGGCGCTGGAAGTCGGAGTATGATTTGGCGCTGGTAGTGCTATGTGATTTAAACAAGAGCTTTTTGTTTGACAGTTTATCACTTCCTGTTTGTTGTTTTGTGGGGTTTAACGTCCCAAAACCAGTTCTGATTATGAGAGACGCCGTAGTGGAGGGCTCCGCAAATTTCGACCACCTGGGGTTCTTTAACGTGCACTGACATCGCACAGCACACGGGCCTCAACATTTCGCCTCCATCGAAATGCAGCCGCCGTGGCCGGGATGGTTTATCACTTCCTCTCGCGTATACCCTCCGATCGTGTTTTCTTGGTCAAAAGCGGAGAAACACGAATAATAATAATAATAATAATAATAATAATAAGAAACTAAAAGCACGGGAAGAGAAAGGCAAAATGCTCGATAAAGTAGGGTAGCTTGCTGGGTGTATTGCTACAGGCTGATGGCCGTAAAAAATTTCAGCGGGCAAAGACGCGAACAGGACTAAGCCTTAGTGCTGTGCGTTCCATGTTCTTGTGCTGGTTGCCCGCTGGAATTTTACACCATATGATCGGTATAAAGCCGTGTATGCACTTTCTAATGCTTCCCAAGCATGTGCTTCAATAACGAAATTTTGAGAAGCACAGCACTGCTGCTTTCTGCATTTCTGAGCTCGTCGTCTTTTGAGTATGCGCAGACTACCGCAAGGTCTCTACGAAGTAAGAAAAGTCACAACGAGCTTTTGAGATGAAACATCTGTAGGGCCTCGTCGTGGTCGACAGGCAAAAGCCGAACGCATGCAAAAAATAAATATCTTAAAAATCTGGGTCTGTTGCACATGTTGAAATAGAAGCGCTAACAAAGGCAACGACAATGGAAGGAAAAAAGAAAGATGGCCGCATATCTGCCGGCTTCGCTGCAAACCGCGTTCAGGGACGATAGTCTTCTGCCGGCCCTGATATTTTACACCCCCCTTCTCCCCCCTCCCACCCTTCACGCTCTTCCCCTCCCCTTTTACTACATCGATGATGGATGCAGTAGAGGTTTTGCTGAATTAAAGTTTCTCGCGTTCGCTAGAGTCCCTGAAAAATAACTAAAGTAGCGCCATTCATGTCAGTGTGCAGGCACCTCCTCGCTCGTTTTCTTCGTAGACTGTAAAAAGAGTAAGTTGAGAACCCGCTGTCGTACGCTCAGCTAAACGCAAGAGAGCACTGCGGTTGTAAGCGATCCTGCAGAGGCAGTTTGAGAGAAATCATCAGGAAAGTGCTGGTAAATACAATAGAATATATTTAGAAGCAAGTGGCGTTTTTTTTCTGAAAGTTTAAAAATATGCAGCACGTTATCAGTGAGTACGCAGATGTTCTCGACGTGTGTTCATGTGCGTTGTGTTGGCAACACGGCATGGAACAGGTTCACGGTTGCGGCGCAGTTATGAGTTTTTGTGCAATGTTAAATATACCGTGCCTGTAGAACAATGAAGGAAGCAAAGCGCTCGTACCGGTAAAACCCATCCACGCAAGCGAGTAGCCCACCACGCGAGAGCTTGTGGTTGACGCTCTCGATGGCAGCGCTACCGCCCGCCGTGCGAATTCGGCTTCGGCCGTGCTAAGAGATCGCAAAGCACGACGTACCACTAGCTTTTTGAAGGTCGGCTGAACGCCATCTTGGTTGTCCACACCGCGCGCGCCGCGCGCGGCGTCTGCTCGATCTCGCACGATCGTGCTTGTATCTGCGGACAGCGCTGCATGTTTTGGGATGCCGCAAAAGCACATACAACGGAAAGGAGTTTTCGCTTCCGCGGTGAAAGCTAAATGCCAAACGTCAAGATGTGTGGCTCCAGCGTATCGGACGGCTATGTTGCACACACGCCGAGGCAGTGGCGGAGAAGCTGGAGGCCATATGCAGGGAAGATGGCCGCCGAAGACGGTTCTCGCGACATCGAGCGCGTGCTCTCCGGGCGAAGCTGGCCCTCCTAGCCCTTCCTACGGCCCTACTAACCGTCGAACACGCAGCTTACGCAGTGGTGTCAGTGCTGCAGCGGTGCGGCCGCGTGTTTTCGCAAGGCCTTTTAGTTTCGGGTAGGCAGTTTCCCGGTGCTAGAGGCGCTGCCCCTGCGGCTGACGCAATTGAGAATCGACGGGAAGCATCTCGAATACACAGGCAGGCAAAAAAGGAGCAGAGGCCACAAGACGAAGTCAAGCAAAAACGGGAAACATATCTCGAGAAAAAAGCCCTGGTACAGAGTTTAGTTGAAGCCAAGATTAAAGGCCATAGTGAACGGTGGATATCGGACATTCGCGAAAAGAAGGACGCATCTAGGCTTTTCTGGAACAACCTGAAATCCCTGGGTAAGAAAACTGTAACTATGCAACGGCATATGAAGAAGGAAATAAATTGAAGGGGTACGACGCACTGACAACAGTCGATTCCTTTAAAAATAATGACGAGCCTCCCTTTACGACGTGCAAGGAAGACCAAGTGGAAGAACTAGTCCTGGAAAATTTTATTTGGAAGAAGGCGGAGGAAAAGATTCTTAAACGCACAGCCACTGGATTCGATGGGGTTAGCATTACTGTAATAAATGAGCTCGGAAGAAACAGCAAAGAAGCCCTGTTAAAAGCAATTGAACAAAGCTTACAGGACAGGCGAATGCCGAACACTTGGCGTCAAAGTAGGATGAACTTAATTTATAAGGGCAAGGGAGAGAAAAATAACATTCGCTCAGTACTCTACATCAGTACGCTACAGGCTGGCGATGCAGGCAACTAAATTAAAAATGCAGATATGGACAGAGCAGAATCTCAAAAGGACAGAAAGTTGAGCGAGTTGGTAACAGTCCATAATCAAAAGAAGAGGCGTGCAGGACACGGACACAAGGAGAGCAGTGAACACCACGAACGCCGACTAACAACTGATGCATGCACAGCACAGAGGCGAAAAAGAAGGAAGACACACAGCTTATCTGCGCATGCTCGGAATGGTAGCGCCACCTGTCAAACGGTTACACGTGCCGGTTTTCGCGATATACAACTCCTAAGGCATTCTATCTCCTCTCTGTTTCTCCTGTATCTCCTCTCCTTGTGTCCGTGTCCTGCACGCCTCTTCTTTTGATTACAGAGCAGGAATGGCTCTTTTGGCTAACTCGAAAACGGATTTCGAGTCGACAGGAGATTAGATGATAACCTTTTTGCGCTTACGCAGTGTATAGAAATAGCCGTAAAAGAGAACAGACCTTTGCACTTGGCATGTTTGGATATTAAGGGTGCGTACGACAGTGTAAATCAGAATATTTTGTGGGACATAATGAAAGAGGCTGGTAAAGGGGGTGACTATATAGAGCTCTTAAAGGAAATATACAGTGGAAATACAGTATGTGTGGAATGGAAAGGTTTGACGAGTAATGGTAGAATGGAGGTCGTCGATATAGGTAAAGGGTTGAGGCAGGGATGCCCGTTGTCCCCACTATTATTCATGCTTTACATGAGGAGAATGGAGAAAGCATTGAAGATGAGCAATATTTGTTTTAAGCTGTCACACAGACGGGCAGGTATAGTCGATAGAACAAAAGCTCCCCGGGTTGTTTTATGCAGACGACATTGTGCTATTCGCAGACAGGTCGAACAGATTTGCAGGGTCTGGTTAATATAGTGGTCGGGAAAGTGAAGATTTAGGACTAAAATTTAGTGTGACAAAATGCGGTTGGATGATATTCAATGACAGCAACGATCAGACCATATCAATACAGAGCGATGAGATACCCAGAGTACGAGGGTACAAATACCTCGGGATATGGATAAATGATGGGAATAGATACATAGAAGTACAAGAAAAAGCTATGATAGTTAAAGGAAAGAGGAATTCCGCAATAATTAAGCATAGAGCGCTGTGGGGTTACAATAGGTACAAAGTAATTCGCGATTTGTGGAAAGCTGTCATGATGCCAGGACTTACGTTCGGAAACTCAGTGGTGTGCATGAGGTCAGAGGTACAATGAGGGCTGGACGTGAATCAGAGGACGGTCGGACGTCTCGCACTGGGCGCCCATGGGAAGACCACAAATGAGGCTGTTAAGGGGGATATGGGATGATCTGACTTTGAGGGAAGGGAAGCTCAGAGTAAAATTAGGTACGAAGAGAGATTAAGGGATATGAAAGAAAGTGGATGGGCAGCGAAAGTATTCACGTATTTGTGTAGGAAGAACGTTGACTCACAATGGAGGAGGAGAACTAGGAGGCTTACCAGTAAGTATACATCCAGTAACGAAACGGATGGGACGAAAAAGAGCGTTAAGAGCATGATCAGAGCGGCGGAGAAGTCGGATTGGATAGCAGCAATGGAGAAGAAGACGGCATTGAACAACTGCAGAAAAGGGAAAGAGGAAATCAAGAGTGCAAAATTTTACGATAATTCAAATGGAAGCGCTTTACTGTTTGAAGCAAAGTCCGGTTGCCTGAGAACCCGAAGTTACAGAGCGAAATTCAATAAAGAAGGGGATACATGTACGTGCTGTGGAAAAGCTAGGGAAACGACAGATCATATTTTGATTGAATGTACAGATGCCCACCCAGCTGTAGCTGGGGACACTACCCTAAAAGAGGCCATGGGTTTCAGGGGTAGCACGGGAAAGCTGGACATGTCGGCGATAGAGATAAGTAAAAGGCGCTTAGAGTATTCGTGGTGCAGAGCTATGGAGCAAACAGAAGGGCAAGGTAGTTCGGGTAACATTGTTACATAACAGCGGAACGATTATAGATAAAATAGGTAGATGAGGAGAAAAATTCGTTGTGAAAATATGTGTGATTCGGGAAAAGAAATGTTTGTAGAGGAAAAAGAATTGAAGCTAGAGCTTGGTGACCAGGCTACCGCCCCGTTATAAAGGGGACGCTCCTAATATCCATCCATACATCCATCGGAGAGAAGGCAGAAGCCATAGAGTTTCCTACTAAAATACTACAGGGAAATGTGGCGCTAGTGTCTATGGGAGTTTCAAACAAGGCGGTTCAGCCAGCATGGGAATGATGGGTATGACATGGATTTGCCTAGTCCTCGTTCTTCTGGCTTCACATCGCTTTGCGACTTCCAAAAAAAAAAACAAAAAAAGGTCGTTTACGACAAAACATTGCACTAAAACGTAAGAATTCGGAATAACTACCTACGTGCGCAGGTACTAGTTGCTTCTTCGCGGTTAGAAAAATACTGAACCCTCAGAAATTTGGCAATATTGTGCGATATCGCAATGTTGCCTCCTATGCTTGTGCGCAGATTTAGCAGCGTCCATACAGGTTTAAGTTCCAGATGTAGTTGTGTTCAAACTTAAAATAAGCATTATTGCTCTTGTAAGTGACGTGCTGACATTTTCAAGCATGTAAAAGGTAGCTGTCTTCTAAGTATAGAAGAAGGGCTTTCGCTCGCTTCTTTTAGTGCAGGGAAAGTGCTCCACTGTATTTTTACAATCAGCATGGGTCAAGACTCTGCGCGAAGCCAAAGCAGGAGCGCAGTGTCGCCCATCGCTTGGTGGTTGGTTCTGTGAAAAAAAAATCCACGCATTTCCACGGAGTGAATGATGATGAGTGGGCGAAGCTCCTGATGTTCATCGGTAAAAACCATGAATATTCCGTTAATCTTCCCCAGTACATCATCAAAGACGTGATAAACACTGTGTGTATATATACATTATTTTTGTATATATACAAGAAACTGGAGATCGTTCTGTGTTACCCTAAATCACCCGTGACATTTCCCACTCATGCATGTCACACACGCGATGTCATTTATGCTCCTGATCTTTATGAGATTTCTGCGCTCCCACGTCGTATATCGTGCCGAGTTCCGGATTAATTTAGTTAACGCGCACGATGCGAATCCTTATGGTTCATCTACGCACAAGTGAAATCTCCCACCGGCACTTCATTGCAAGTCAAGATCCAGTGCCTATATATATATATATATATTGTCACGAAGACAAGCAGTAGACGATCGGTGGAAGAGGACAGCCTTCTTTAATGGCGGCCAGCACCAAAAGAACGCTCGCGCAACTGCGCTTTTCGTCTTCCTCCGCTCGAGATCTGTGCCTGTAGTGGGGAGCTTGCTTCTCAAAACTTGCTCCGCGGTGGGCACTTTGCTTGGCGTCATTATTCCCCCCTGTGAAAAGCGACCGTCCCGGTCGCCGACGGGGCTGATGCAAATGAAACAGAGGGCAAGGGAATGTATGGTCAGATGACTTCTTGACGGGCGTAGTACGGCTTGATACGCACTACGTGAACAATTTCTGGTCGGGGCCGCCGTTGGCTCATGCTCGTAGCAGAACTTTCGGGAACGACTTCGTAGTTCGCGTCGCTGAGGCGCTTTGTTATCCTGTAGGGACCGAAATATCTGCGCAGCAGTTTCTCGGAGAGACCCTGCTGCCGAATGGGCGTCCATACCCAGACGTAGCCACCAGGTTCATACTGAATTTCTGTGCGGCCGCTGTTGTATCGACGGGCATCGGCACTTTGCTGGTTACGGATCCGGTTTCGAGCGAGCTGTCGAGCTTCTTCGGCCTTCGGGACGATTTCGTCAGCATTCTCACTTCTCGCTGTTCCGGTGTCAACTGGTAGCATCGCGTCTAAGGGGGTTGTGACACGACGTCCATAAACGAGTTCAAACGGTGTGAAACGGGTAGTTTCCTGCACAGCTGTATTATATGCGAATGTCACATATGGGAGGATTTGGTCCCACGTCTTGTGCTCTATGTCGACGTACATCGACAGCATATCGGCCATGGTCCTGTTGAGGCGTTCCGTTAAACCATTTTTTTGTGGGTGGTAGGCCGTGGTTTTCCGGTGACTGGTGTGAGTGAGCGTGACGATGTCCTTGATTAAGTCAGCAGTAAACGCTCTGCCTCGATCAGTGATCAAGACGGAAGGGGCGCCATGACGTAATACAATGTCGTGCATAAAAAACGTGGCGACTTCGGCAGCGGTTCCGCGGGCTACGGCCTTGGTTTATGCGTACCGCGCCAGATAATCAGTTGCGACGACTATCCACTTGTTTCCTGCAGACGACGTGGGAAAGGGACCGAGGAGATCCATTCCGATCTCCTGAAACGGTGCTGCAGGGGGTTCCAAGGGTTGCAAAAGTCCAGCAGGTTTTAAAGGTGGAACCTTGCGTCGCTGACAGTCACGACAGCTTCTCACGTAGCGCTGAACGGACGAGAATAGCTGCGGCCAATAGTACTTCTGGCGTATGCGTGCCAACGTCCTGGCAAAGCCTAGGTGACCGGCACACGGATCGTCATGGCATGCCTGTAAGACTTCTGCACGCAGCGAAACTGGAACAACGAGTAGGTATGTTTCCTGGCTGTTTTCGAAATTCTTCTTGTAGAGGATGTTGTTTCGGAGGCAGTAAGAAGTGAGCCCTCGCGACATGGGGCGCGGAACAACGACGTCCGCACCCTCAAGGTATCTATCTGATCAAAGGCAGCAATGTTGTGTCGGCGCGTTGGTAGTCAGCCATCTCGACAATGTCGACGACGCCGAGAAACGGAAAATCTTGCTCTAAGTCGCTCGGTTTCAAAGGTAAAGGAGCACGTGAGAGGCAGTCAGCGTCGCCGTGTTTTTGCCCGGACCGGTAGACCACTGTGACGTCGTACTCCTGAAGGCGAAGGCTCCAACGAGCGAGGCGACCTGATGGATCTCTAAGGTTCGCAAGCCAACACAGTGATGGTCGCTCACAACGCGAAAAGTCTTCCGTAAATGTACGGTCGGAACTTACAGATAGCCCAAATGACTGCTAAGCACTTCTTTTCCGTCGTGGAGTAGTTGACCTCCGCCTTTGTCAAACTGCGACTCGCGTAGGCGACTACCCGTTCGGCGCCGTCTTGCCACTGAACGAGAATAGCGCCGAGGCCGACATTGCTGGCGTCTATATATATATATATATATTGTAATGAAGAGAAGAGACGTAGACACAGCGCCTTAGCCGCAGGCCGGCTGTTCTATTCTTCGTCTTTCTCTTCGTCCCTTGTCCTGCGCTCCTAGCGCGAGCGCCCTAGGCACGGCGAGCTTTTTACTGTTAACACATGACAATATATATATATATATATATATATATATATATATATATATATATATATATATATATATATATATATATATTCAATCAAGAATCTCGCTAGAAGACGCTGCCAGCGTCAACGTTGTCTCTCGCGGGTGAGTGCGCGTTCTCCTTCTTTGCGAGCTGGTAGAGCGTTCATCGAAGAAAGAGCGTTTCCATAGTCAAGGCGCGCCTTTCACTCTCTCTCTCTCTCTGTCTCTCTCACAAGACAGCAGATGGAAGAGTGAGAGGGGTAGCGCGCCGGGAGGCACGCGCCGAGCGCGAGCGCGAGCCTCCCGGCGGCGCGAGGTGGCTACATACATACGACGACGACGACTACTACTGCTACAGAGGAGGGAACGACCGACACCCTAAGGAGCTTCGCCCCTAAAAATACATCTTGAGTGACACTGCACACTGTTGTGGAAGTTTCGTTGCGCAGCCAGCTTTTTTTGACATCCACATTGTTCGCGCAATTTTGGTCCTACTTATCTCTCGCGAGGTTGCTTCGCCGTCAGCAGCTAACCAAACCATGCAGAAGTTGCGACTCGAAAGCAAATTCTATGCTGACGAAAAAAAAAGTTCTACACGGAGACAGGAAAAGGTCGCAGGAGACAGTATTGTTGATCGCGTCTTGGGAAAGTCATGTCGGAAATAGTTGAACAGAGCACTGAAGTTCCTGGACTGGTAGAAGTTGACACGGCCTTTAGGTGGACATTGCAGGGACCAACTCGCCAGAGAGCCCTCCTTGACTGCGACACGAACCTAGTTGTCACCGTGTTGCAAGTGGAAGCAACAAGTGAGAATTGCCTCACGCCGAAGACTCACACCACGAACGACTTATGAACGTGAACAAAACGATTTCCGGCCAGTTTACTTCTGACAAGTCGTGTCTACCATTCAAAGGAACGATCAGCTTCTCCAGTGAAACGTACAACGATGCTTGCCCGTTGAAGCAACAAAAAATGCTCTTTGACCACAACTGGGAAACTCGGCTAGACAAGGTAATAACATTGTCAATGACAACGTGTGATTGCCTACTTCCTGAATGTGCTACCATCATCGAACAACTGACACTACGAAGCGCATTATTTATACGTACTGTCAATACCAGAGGGATTATAGCAGGTGGACAATCTTAGGCAGTGATTAAGTACAGTCAATAGAAAAAGAAAGTATAATAAGAAATTAACAAAAAGAAAGAAAACATACAAGCACATTTGTCAAAGTAAAAACACATTGGCACTTTACATAAACAACAAAAAAGATCACATAACACCATATCAAGTTTGCGAGGCTACCGAGTCGCCTTCTACTAGTTTTGAGAAAGTGGCTAAGGATGTGCTATTGGTAATGGAGGGGGACAGGTTATTCCATTCCCTGATCGCAAGCGGGAAGAACGAGAATTTGAAAGCATTTGTGTGAAATCTTAAGGGGCAGGGGTATGAGAGTATTTGTGGCGGGTAGTTCTACCTGCGGATACCTTTATGTGACTTGTCTATGTTTAAGTGACCATGTAACAGTTGGTACATTAGCTTTAAGCGTGCCAATATCGCCCGGTTTTTTATGGTTAGTAGTTCAGCCCTCCTAAGCAATTCCGTAGGCGAATCTGTTCGTTTAAATTTGTTAAAAATGGCCCTAAGCGCTTTTCGTTCAACGCCTTCGAGCTTGCTGGTTAGTTTCTTTTGTGCACGGGAACCAGGCAGTGTTTGCGTACTCCAGGATGGGTCGAATAAGTGTATTCTAGGCCAGTAACTTTGTGTGTGGTGGTGCTTGCTGTAACCGCCTTTTCATAAATGACAGTCTCTTTAGCGCAGATGATGTCATGTAACGAATATGAGCGTCCCACCGTAGGTCATGTGACAGAATGACCCCTAGATACTCATGTTTCGTGACTTTAGAAAGGGTAGCTGAATTGATGACGTAATTGAAATCAGATGAATGTTTCTTTTCTTGTTATGGGTAAGAGCGCGGACTTTTTTTCGTTGATGTCCATTTACCAATCACTGCACCAAGCTGAGACCGCCTCTAGGGCCGTATTTAAGGCGATATGGTCATCGTGTGAGTTGATTTCATTGTACAGGGTGCAATCATCTGCAAATAACATGCATCCAACATTAACATATGAAGGCAGATTCTTAACGAAAAGTAAGAATAATACCGCCGCCAATACGCTGCCTTGCGGTACATAAGAGGGCACCGGTAAGATTGAAGATTGCACATGGTTTAATTCCACGGATTGCGACCTGTCTCTGAGGAAATCAGTAATCCATTTAAAAATTTGGCCCTTGCCAAGAGAAAGTTGGAGTTTCAAGATGAGTTTGCTATGCGACACCCGATCAAATGCTTTCGAGAAATCTAGCAGAATAAGATTAATTTGTTTTTGATGATCGATGCTTAATGAGGCGTCATGGACCATTTCAATGAGTTGTGTTACTGCAGACATGCCCTGGCCGAAGCCGTGTTGAGAAGGGGACAGTATTTTGTGTTCTTCAAGGATGTTCCGTTATGTACTTTAAGATTATGTGTTCGATTAGTTTACCAACCGTACATGTTAATAAGATGGGCCGATAATTAGAAGGTTCGTTTTTATTTCTGAACTTATGTATAGGAATTACTTTTGCTATTTTCCAATCCTTTGGTAGGGTACGCAACGACAATGATCGGTTAAAAAGCATTAGTGACACTACGGAGCCTCTGTTCTCCAAAAGCCGTCTTTTTTATTTGCCACACAATGAACCAGAGTTCCAGAACTCAAGGAACGAGAGAGGACGTACCGAGGAATGCTTAATGCTTTCAAGCCCGCTTCGCTTCCATTTGTGCACTGCCGTCATCGACTCGGATATTGTGAAGGCACTCTTTCTAGTAGAGCAAAAGCGCGTCCGACATGTCCACCAGTATCTCGGCGTTGGCAGCGTTCACGTCAGCCGAAAAACGATACGCCAGCCGTCATGCGGAAGAGTTCGAAGACATGCACCCTGATTGACACGGAACGACTTGTGTCGCAGCTACTGGAACTCACAGCTGTTGTAGCGGACCTGCAAGTTTCTCTCATTTTCATTTCAATTTATTACCTTACAGGCAGACTTTAAGTTGTTCAATATGCTCGAAATAAAAACGTGAACACATGTCTTGTAATGACACTTCGGAAGTTGCACAATTTATTGCACTTCTAATAAATTAACTGTTGCAGTAACTACATGCTACTTCAGTCAGCGCGTTTGTCCGCTACATGAGGCCAATAACTCTTCTTAACTTGTCCGCGAAGTCTAAAACACACAATTATTACTATTAACTGTTGTCGCACGACTTGATCGCATATATGCACGCCTAATTCAAATGTGGCACGGCTACTTTCCATTGCTATACCTAGCCCAATACGTTTAAAATTTTCTTCTGTGGTTGACTTCCTCAAGCACTTAGAGCAAAGGAATGAAACGCAGCCGTGAAATTTCACCTCTGTCTCACTCCTTCCCGTTCGAAAGTGCTTCGTGAACTACTACTTTGTCAAAAAAAAAATCACAGCATATCCACGGGGCGAATGATGATGAGTGGGCGAAGCTCCTGAGGGGAAATCATCGAAAATGGCGAGAAACGTCGAAAACGTCGAAGGTGGCGAGAAACTCTTCCAACGAGACGAACGATCCCCTCTCCAAAGCGTCGTTCATCTCTTCGTACCGTTGCTTGAGTTTGTGACGATGTGCCTTCTCGGCCTCGTCCTCGGTCGGAGGAAAGGGGACTACAATCCTAGTGATTTCGTTATTAACTGATTTGGGGGCCAAATTAGTTCGTTAAATCGAGTTTTAAATGCACCTCACACTCGGGGAGTCAAGTTTATGCTGCAGTTCATAAACTAGAGGTAGCAGCCAACTAAACTAGAGGCGGCTACATACATACGGAAGAGGGAACGACCCACACCCTAAGGAGCTTCGCCCCTAAAAAGTGGGTTACTGACGAAAGTCAAAACAAAATAAAATGATGTTTCAGGATTCATACGGATTCCCTGTTCATAATGTCATCCTTAGAGCATCTAAATGTATCAGTCGGCATAGAATACTGGCTAAACTGTCCGGCAAGACTGAAACTCACCCCCGAAACACAAACAAGATGAGTATCAGTGTAAACACAGGCGAAATACTGAACTCCCATTCAAAACAAAAAAAAAGAACGAAAGAGGAAAGGTATGTTGCAGTTTTTAGATCTTAAGCTAGAATTCTGTGTGCGACATGTGTGTTGGGGTTATCAACCTAGGGCAAAAAAGGATCTTTAACTTTTAGATCAGCGCATTCTAAACTTGTGAAGAGAGGAATTGCGATGTCTGCCATGGATTCGGCTCTTAAAAAATCGTGCCCTCACAAGATGCAAGAAAGCTTCTCTAATCAGATAAGCCGACTTTTGGCAGCAGGCTTCCCCAAGTCGCTCTTGACTGCAGTTGCGGAAACGCTACTTCTGAAAGGAAAAACCACGAAGAGGGCGTCCGCCACACGGGACAAGTGAGGCCAGTGGTGGTCCCTTATCTACATAAGATCACCCATCAGCTCAAGAAAGTTGCTGGCAGGCATGGAGCTCCTATGGCGTTGTCTGCGCCGAACAAACTTTCTAAGCTATGCTCCCGTACCGGCGGTGTGAGCAGAGGAGGATGCCAGATCCAACACGGTGTGCCCTACGTCCCGTGTGCCGTCGGTGTGGTTTACTCCATCCCGCTCTCATGTGGTAAGACCTACGTTGGTCAAACTGGAAGGTGCGTCAACGAGCGACTCGGGGAACATGCACAAAAATAGCGTCGACAGTTGGGCCAGTTGGTGCATGATTTCTGAAGAAAACCAGCTGAAAACACACGGACACAGAAGAAGAAGGCGCACAGGACGATGCTGGCGCACAGAAGAAGGCGCACAGGACGATGCCAGCATCGTCCTGTGCGCCTTCTTCTTCTGTGTCCGTGTGTTTTCAGCTGGTTTTCTTCAGAAATGCACAAAAAATTAACAAGAACGCAGATAAAGGAGCCCATCTTGTGGCTCATATTAACTCCTGCTGCAATTGTGAAGCACGATTAAAAGGGACGTCGATACTTGGCAGAAGCAAAAATGAGCATGCGCGGCTGGCTTTAGAAGATTTTCACATCAGGAAAAGAGATCAGCTATGTATAAGCGACACATCATTGTCTCTGCACCCATCTGAATTTGAATTCATGTCATCACGTATCTAATACAGAGATCCACATTTTCACCTTATCACTTTGGTTTTTGTTATGGCGCATGTGCGGTGGGGCTGCCTTGAAGGTATATATGCATTGACAACAGCAGTAATAAATCAGTTGATAGTCAGCGCTTGTGAGTGTCATTTCCTTTCTGTGGTGTGTCTTTGTGTTTGCGCTGGAAATTTTCCCTCTAAGAAAGAGGCCTCCACTAAAAAATGTAAGAGAATATTTGATGCAGTCAGGATAATGGATATGTCACTAGCAAATCCCTTCAGCAAGTGGCAAAAAAAAATCGCTTATGAAAGAGAAGTTTTGTGAATTCGGCCCCTGCTTCCTTTTGACGTCATCTCCCTTTCCACAAGCGTTCCCGTCGACCTTGCTGTAGCAGCTTCCGGACATTTGCTTCTCAAGGACACGACACTGGCGGATCCCACGACGTTCGACGTCCCTGAGCTCTGCACATTTTTAGTTTTGCCTGTCCAACACTTTCTTCTCTTACAAGGGCGAATTGTACAGGCAAGCTTTCGGTACCGCTATGCGCGCACAGACGACATTGTGCTCTTTATCAACGATGGAGACGAACTACAAAGCATTATTGATGACCTAAACCGGGAAAGTATTAAAATTGGACTAAGAACGAATAGGCAAAAGACCAAAGTTAGGCTCAATAGCCTAGCTATAGAACAGGAATTTAAAATTTAAAATTAACAGCGAACCTGTACAAAGCGCCAACGAATACGTATGCATGGAACAGTTACTAACGGGAACATCTACCCAATAAACAGAAATTCTCCGTAGAATAAGGATGGGCTGGATCGCATTCGGAAGGCATCATGAAATCATGACTGGAAACTTGCCGCTGTCACTAAAGCGAAAAGCAATCAATCACTACATTCCCCTAGTGCTAACGTACGGTGCAGAAACGTGGAGGATAACGAAAAAAAAAAAAACGCCGCCATATCCACAAAGTGAATGATGTTAGAGGAGCTTGCTGGGAGATGATCGGGTAACCCGCGAATCCTCCGTACAGATCTCCTACCACCATATATAGACGTGACAACGTTGTTATATATACAATTCATACACAATGTTTATTAATTTACATTTGGATGCACTTTATAGATTTTGATGGACTATATACATTATATATACACAAGAGATGTTCTTTCGCAAAGTACAAGAAGGGCGTCCCTCGATAGTCTCGGGCACTCGTTTCCCTTGAAAGATGATTGCTTTGTGATGCATGAAGTATGTACATTATATATACACAAGAGATGTTATATCGCAAAGTATAAGAAGGGCGTCCCTCGATCAGCTCGGGGACTAGTTTAGATTTAAATATTTAAATACCAGTGGTCAAATTTCGCCTGCCTTTATCGGTGGTGTAACTAATTAAGCGTGTTATTGGTAGTTTAAACAGCTGGCCCTCAGCTCCGCGTTTGCTTGACGGCGAGCCCTCTTCGCATCGGCCTCGCGAGCTGTCACCGCAGGGTCTTGGCGGCGAGCCCGAGCTGCTGCTGCATTGCGAGCCCGCCGCGCTGCTCCCTTGGCTTGTGCGGTGTTCATGCGGCCGAGCGGTAACGAACAGTTTTCAAAAGGACATAAGTTGAGCGAGTTGGTAAGGGTCCATAGTCAGAAGTAGAGGAATATAAAACACGGACACAAGGGGATGAAGTGAACACAGGGGCAAAAAAGAAAGAAGGCACACAACTTATCTGCGCATGCTTATCTGCGCATGCCCCTTGTGTCCGTGTGTTGCACGCCTCTTCTTGTTATGTTGGGTTTGTTGCTGGAGCGCGTGAGACAAGGGACCAGCCCAGTCGAGAACAGAAGTGGAACTGTCTTTATTCAGAACATACTAATTCAGGACGCGTTACATAGGTGGCGCTAGCTGCTTGTTTAGTTCAAGGCGACGTCAGGACAATAGGAAGCGAGGAGAATTGCGCGCATATATAACACGCCCATCTTGTTAATGAGGTTCGCCTTTCTAGTTAACAAGAACACTGCAGAATCAATTACGTTCTTAGATAAAGCCGATTCAACTAATGCCTAAAGTTAGAAACGTTGTAAGCGATATTAACTTCTTACGCGAAGCTACTCTTTACGCGAAGTCGCTTCTTAAGCTCGGATATCGTTCAGGAGGCTTGATTCTTCTTCCGGAGCGAGTAGTTTGAGGTGGGCGAGGCGGTTTCTCAGCATTTTGTGTAACTGGTACTGGGGGGCTAGATTCAGCTATATCGTGGTCCTCCGGCGAAGCCACTGTATCAATCTTCTGTGCGGTTCTTGGTCGAAGATGGATGCGATTTCTGACAAAGAAGCCTCCGGTGTCTGTCTTTACGGTGTATCTTCGGGGTTCTGGACTGACATTCACCACGGTGGCTTTTTGCCATTTTTTTTTTCATTGAGGTGAATCCACACTGGCTGATCAGGAATTGTGCTACTGTGAGCACATTTCTGATGTCTCGCGTGCTCTTCAATGTTCTGTGACGCGACCAGAACGTCGTCGAAGTAAGGCTTGACGGTAAGTTGCCGTTCGAATACCCTGTCAATAGCTTGCTGGAAGAGCTACGGTGCTGTTGCGAGACCAAACGGAACGCGAAGAAATCGAAATCTTCCCCAGGGCGTCGCAAATGTGCACAAACGCGAGCTTGCTTCATCCAAGACAAGTTCGTAAAAAGCACTATTTGTATCAAGGACGGAGAATATCTTCGCAGCGCTCAAGGTTGCAAGAGCTCCTCCGCCACAGGCACCTGATAATGTTGCCTTTTGATGGCCTTGTTTAAGTTCCGGGGATCTAAGCATAGTCGGACGCTGCCGTCTTTCTTCGTGATGATAATAATCGGATGGACCCACTCGGAAGGCTCAGTAGTCTCGGCGATGATTCCATTTTGTTGCAATCGTTGCAGTTCTGCTTTTCCTTTGTGCTCTAAGGCGCTGGGTACGCGGCGTGGAATTGACACCGTGGGAGTTGTTCCTTCCTTCAGCTGTATGGAATAAACTCCCGGTAATTTTCCGATGCCTTCAAATAAATCAGGAAAGTCGTTGAGCACTGCTTCAAGTCATTGTGTTGCTGTGCACGCAGCTACAGTCGATCGCTGCGGCTGCCTTCTCGTAACGAGATTCAAGGCTTTGCACGCGTTGGCGCCTAAAATCGGCTTCAGCGGTTGGCTGACGACGAGGAACTGCAGGTTACACTCGTTTTCTCCAGCTGAGCAGTGCAGTTCGCATTCAGCTTCGATGGGAAGTTGCTGTCCCGTGTAGGTTGTTACTCGTGCTGCTGTTGGCTTGTATACAGGTTGTGAAGCCTACGTGTTGAGTTGACTTTTGGGCATTATGTTTACGTCGGAGCCAGTGTCTAGCTTGAAAAGGACAGAAAGTTGAGCGAGTTGGTAACATTCCATAATCAAAAGAAGAGGCGTGCAGGACACGGACACAAGAAGAGCAGTGAACACCACGAACGCCGACTAACAACTGAAGCACAGCACAGAGGCGAAAAAGAAAGAAGACACACAGCTTATCTGCGCATGCTCGGAATGGTAGCGCCACCTGTCATACTGTTACACGTGCCGTTCTACGCGATAGACAACTGCTAAGACATTCTATCTCCTCTCTGTTTAAGATAATCGACGGTTGACTCACGCATGCACTTCCACTAATACTAATATGCCAGGCCTCAACCAATAAACGCGTATCTTCGTTCCTATGCCTGTACAGGATCTCGATTTTGTCCAACTCGGGCATGCAGCTACAAACCTGGCAGTGCAAGGATAGATTGGACGGCGTCCCACCTGACAGCGACCTTCTGTGTTCAATTAATCTTTGATTAATACAACGCGCGGTTTGTCCTACATAAAAACGTCCGCAGCTAAAAGGAATCTTATACACCACACCCATGCGACAGTCGGTGAAATTGTTCTTGGCTAAGTGCTTAACCGGACAGATATCTGTTCGCTTCTTACCTTCCATCTGCTCATTTCTTCTATGCACGGCAGCACAAACCCTTCCTAACTTATTGGGAGCCGTAAACACAACATTAACCCCATATTTACTTCCTACTTTCTTAAGCCTGTGCGAAACTGCGTGGATATACGGAATACTCACGACCTTTTTCTTGTTAATGTTACTCTCTGCTACAGCTTTAGTTCCGGTCGAAATCGACTTCTTAAGACGTTCTGCTACTGTGGCTATGGCTAGTCTAGGGTAACCTGCATCTAAAAGGCGCTCGACCTGCGCATTAAAGCTAGTGGTCAAACGGTGCACGCATGACTTTGATAGGGCTGACTTTAAACAGGACAAGGCTATTCCGTTTTTTACTACTTTGGAATGCTTGGAGTCAAAGTTTAACAACGGCTTAGATGCTCTAGGGGAATACTGCCAACACACGTGATTCTGCTCAAATGACAACGAGATATCTAAAAACTGTATTACGTTTCTCTCCGGTAGTTCTTTCGTGAACCTTAGACCATCTCCATTAAGTTTAAATTGATCGCTTACATAGGTGACGACTGATTCAAAATCATTCTTACTAGAAAGTACCAGGTAATCGTCCGCATACCGAAATACCCTGATGATGCGGTCCCCTAACGCCTCTTTTAAACGGCAGTCAAACTTGCTCAAGTACAGATCACTTAGAATAGGGGCGACCTTTGAACCTATACAAATTCCTGATTTTTGCACAAACACGCCTTCTCTGTATCCAACTATCGTTGACGTTAAGTACATGGAAAGAATTTCTAGAAAGGTACCTGTGGAAACTCCGCATCTATCTATGAAACCGGACTCTTGCCCTTGTTCTTGAATACATTCTTTCACGCAATTTAATAAACCTTTATGGGGCAACGAGTAATACAGATCCTCTACATCCATGCTAAACGCTGTGCAGTGGCCAGGATTTTCCTCTGTTAACAACTGAACTAGAGCCTGAGAATTACGTACACGGAAGGGGTCAGGAAAACTTAAGGATGTTAAGCACTTCTGCAAATAGCTAGCTACACAAACTTGCCAAGTCCCTGACTCTGATACAATCGAGCGAAAAGGAATTTCTGGCTTATGGGTTTTTGCCGAGAAAAATAATTCTAAGGTGAGCAATTTAGCCTTTTTAACACTGGAAGCTACCTTATCTAGATTATGTTTCAACAGGAGATCGACAGCTCGTTGTTTTACTACAGAAGGTTTCAGTTTCACAGGTCTAAAATTCTTTTCAATAGCTGCTGAGGCTTTATCTGAAAAAGTGCTATTCGGCATTATTACAAAACAACCTTCCTTATCGGATAAAACAGGTCGAAGCTTATGTTCTACACAGTAATTTACCACCGGTCGGATAGGGTCAGAGGCCTTAACGGGATCGTTCGAATGCTTGATGCTGGCGAAGCAATCTGAAATACAACGAGACCGTTCAACTTCCGGAATAACCTTAGTTATAGATCGAGGTAAGCTTAAAACGTCAACTTCTTTTTAGGTTAGGATGAAAACAGTGCTTAGGGCCTAATGCTAGAATTTTCTTGTGTTCCTCGTCCAGAACGGCGTCTCCGAGAATCATTACCTTTTCCGACGGCGATTTAGTAGAAAAAGAATTCCTCTTACTTTGCAGTAGATCCGGTAGCTTAGTCCGCCACAAAAACTCCGCGTGCTGCTCGGAAACTTTCAACCAATTGGCGCAAGTGCGGTTCCTTTGACGGTCTCCCCGGGTGGCGCAGCTGGCTTCTAAACATTGGCGAAAAAATCTGACTTGCCGCCATGCTTCGGCTGAAATAATCGCGCAAATCCTGTTCGCGTGTCCCGTAGAAGGAAGAAGAAAACCGCACAACATCTGAATTTCCATCGGAATGATATTATTGCGTTTGAACCACGACATAGTTCTAGCGCGAAACATACAAATAGCAATTAAAGAGGCTAAAGAAGCAGGATTGCGCAGATAAGTAGGAGAACACGGAAAAGGGCTCAGGGTACTAGAAATGAAGTTCAAAAGGACAGAAAGTTGAGCGAGTTGGTAACATTCCATAATCAAAAGAAGAGGCGTGCAGGACACGGACACAAGAACAGCTTCTAGCTTGAAGCTGATGTCGTAGCCATTTACACTGATCTTTTCTGTACACTCGGACTTACTGTTTACGTTGTGGAGTTCAAGACCCTCCAAGAAAAAATCTTGTTGCTGATCCTGTTGCTGCGGATCTTCAAGGAGACCTATTCGCTGGCGGGAGGTGTTGCTGCATCGTTGGCCTTCTCTACACAGGCTGGCGAAATGCCCGAATTTGCCACAGTTATAGCAGTTGGAATCGTAGGCAGGGCACTCGCGCGGTCTGTGCGTTGTTCCACAGCGCGAGAACTTTTGTTGCGGCTTCGGCTGCGGTTTCTGTTGCCGGCTTCTTAATGTTGCTGGTTTTCGTTAGTTCCATTGCTTGGGCTTTTGTAGATCTTACACTTCGAAATTCGGCTCTTGAAGCTCTCTTACGTGCTTCTTCGAAATTTCCGTTGCCTTGCACGTTATATAACGTCGCGTGTGCGGTCCCGTTCACAAAAATACGCTCTCTCAGTGCTCCGTCTCTTATTCCCACGACGGTGCGATCGCCAATGAGCCGGTCTTTCCTCTCCCCAAAGTCCCATTTTTGCGCTTGCCTCCGAAGCTCTGTTACGAACTCGTCGAATACTTGATTTTCTTTTCAGTGTTGAACACAGCAGACGCCTGTATTACGTTTTTGTGTGGTCTGTAGAGGGCGTCGAAATGCTCGAGGAGGTACGCAACTTGATCCGTCGGCTCTTGGCCGTCGGTGCTTGGAGGTGGAGAGGGGAACGTCTGTGACACGCGTCGGCCGTGGGGCCCGAGAACATGGAGAAATAGGGCTCTTCGCGTGGCGGTAGGCTTGGTGGCGTACTCACAGGCTTGCTTGTAGATGTTGTACGCTTCTTTCCGGTCCTCCCATGCTTGCTGCGGGTTGTCGCCTGGCTCGAATGGTTGCATGCACTGGCCGTAGTTACGGGGTGGTCGGATCCCACTTCTGACACCATGTTATGCTGGGTTTGTTGCTGGAGCGCCCGAGACAAGGGACCAGCCCAGTCGAGATCAGAAGTGGAACTGTCTTTAATCAGAATATACTAATTCAGGACGCGTTACATATGTGGCGCTAGCTGCTTGTTTAGTTCAAGGACGACGTACAGATCTCAGGAGAATAGGAAGCGAGGTCTATTGCGCGCATATATAACACTTATGACTATGGAAGAGTGTTCACTGCGTGAGCTCCCGGCGAAGAGAAAGGAAGCGCACGTGCTGAGAGTGGTGTGCGTCGCCTTGAGCGGAGCTGCCATCTAATGAGCATTCTTGAAATCACCGGAAAGCCGGCGCCTTGAGCGGTGTGTACATGCCGCCGCCGCCGTCGAGCTAGCTCCTAAAGCTAGAGGTGAAAGTAAGCAACGTGCAATGGAAAGAAAAATGACAGGTGTGAAGCTAAGAGATACAAAACGAGCGGAATGGATCAGGGAACAGACAGGAGAAGCTGATATTATTATATCAATTAAGGAAAGAGTGGACCTGGGCAGGACATGTCATGAGGAGGAAAGATAACAGATGGACAGTAAGAGCAACGGAATGGATACCAAGAGAGGGAAAACGCAACAGCGGCAGGCAAAAGGTTACAGCTCGCTCAGGAGTGTGGTTTGGAAATCGTTGGACAGGCCTTCGTCCTGCAATGGACCAAAAATAGGATGATGATGATGATGATGATCGGCGCATCCATTTCAGTCACCACTGCAAATCGAAAAACGAAAGCAATTAAAAAGAAGGCATTGAAATCGTTTCAGTCGAGACGCATGGTCTTTCTGAGATTCGTCGATGACTGCTTCTGGCGCTACAAAGAAGAAGGACGTGCCACCTTTCCTTGACTGCCTGACCAGCATCGAGCCTTCCTTTGGATTCACTGTGAAAGAAGAGAAAAATGGTCGCCTTCCCTTCTTAGACGGTCCCGCAGTGCCTCGCCTTCGGCGTGCACCGAAAGCCAAGACATCCAGGTGGATACGTTAAGTACGAATCGGTGGTACTCTCGGTGTTTCGTTCGTTGGTTCAACGCCGTTCGCACCTGTTCCAATGCAAGCAGCCTGACGGAAGCGCTCGACACCATTTAAAATCAGCTTATCATGAATGGGTTCACCCTACGTTTTCTTAGGGAGACAAGTAAGTCCATCAGAATCAGAATAAGTTTAATTGATGTCAAGCAAAAGTATGAATACATAGAATACAGAAGGACGTCAAGTAGATAGAAAGTCAAAGGGGATCTCCTGTGCATGATAACAATATGAATTTTACCAACAAAATGGCAGTATGTAGAATAAAGAATGACAAAATAAATTACATAAAAGCAAACAAACCTAAAAACATCGTTTTCAAAAAGCATTGAAAAAGTGAAGGAATAAGCGTAAAAAAAGAGAGAAACGGGACTTTACAAAAAAGGGAAAAAAGCAGTAATTCAATACACAAGAAATAAAGCACGTCTTGCAATACGCAGATAACATAAAACACACGAAGAGGATGCAAAAGCGCAGGAAAAGGCAATAACTCGCGGAAAACCAGAACAACAGCAACAACGCCTCGAGCAGTGATGAACCAGAGTTAGATGAATCTAGAAGGAAACGCTTGATATGGGAGGGGATCCTATGAGCAATCACTAATTTTAAAGGGCATGTTAGTGAATTCTACAAAGAAAGTGCTGAAAAATCTAACGTACAGTTCCTGTAGGTGGTGCGAATGACGGGCAGAAGAAAATTATTTTTGCTAGATGTAGTATTATTAGGATTAACGAGGGATGTTTATGTATTATGGATGCAGGAAGTTCATCAACAAAGATGTTGAGGCTATATTTATTAAGATCACAAACACCTAAAATATTATGAGTACGCAATAATTGATGGGTGCTAACACTGCGTGATGAATACGCTCTTAAGCGAATAGCTCGGTTTTTATTTGATTGCAAACAGGTCAGGTAGCTGCTGTACGTGTTTACCTATGATTCTATGTTGTAATTGATATAAATATGAACGAAAGCATAATAAAGCGATAGGAGAGTAGAAAGCGAGAAATAAGATCAAGATTTGATAAGAACGCGTGTGCCGTAAGTCATTCTCTTTATTACATTAAGTATATGAAGTTAAAGTTTAAGGTAATGATCAATTTCCACACCTAAAAATCTACAGTGATCAACTATAGAGAGATTGCGTGATTGTTTATGGAGATGGATCGAGAAAGATCGTGCGAACGCTAATGCGAGTTAAAGATGACAAAACTAGTCTTATTATGGTTAATATGCACCTTGTTATGATCACACCACGAGCACATCTTCAAAATATTATCATTCAGTTTACTTCTTAGCGTAGATATTGCTACAAAGATCTGAAGTGGGGAACGAAGCAGACAGAACTGACGAATATGACGCTTGCTGATTGTCTCGCTGGGGCTCCATCTTGTATGCCCACCTTCGGCCCGTTGTACATATCCTGTAAATACATCGCCAAACGTCTTTTCTCCCGTAACATTTTGGTGGAGAGTGCGAGTTTCCCAAGCCTCAACACGAGGAAGCAAAAAGTTGTCGCATTACTTCGACCTCTTCTCGTCATCCCAACACGGCTGCAACGTCTACTTGCGAGGGCATCCGTATTCCACCGATTTCTGCTGCATCGGACAACATTACGCGCATCGTCCACCGAGAGATTGAAGTTGCCACCCCTGTCCCCCTTCAGGTGCGCACCACCGATGATTCCCATGCAACCATTTCACTCATCCAGACGGTTGTGCATAAGTTTGCCCAGTCAACAGAGCCGACTACCGACCACCAACACGACCTGAGCTACCCAAGTGCCCATTACGTTCGCCCGCGCCACTAGAACACTCCAGAATGGTGTACATTCCATGACAAGCCTATGTGCTTCTATTGTGGATGCGCTGGACATCTTTCGCGCCATTGTCACAATGTTTCGACCTCGCAACCCTGGCCGAACTATCGAAGCACCCGACGTCTAAGTGCCCGATACCCCCTACATAATGAAGACAACATCGCTCCACCATCACGGCCAGCAAACCGCTCTCCTCGCAACAGCCTCGCTCACCACTGCGCTGTCGCTCTCCTTCTCCAGAACTCTTACTCCCGGCGCTCCTCGGAAAACTGACGGGCGCAGCTGCTAGAGGTGAGCCTGCCATGACGGCCCGGCCTGGAGTTCCTCTTTCCACACTTCCTGGACATAACAACCTCATCAACGTGAACGTAGACAGTGTACCTGTAACCGCACTCATCGACACCGGCGCCCACATATCTGTAATGAACTGAAACCTCCGTGCTTGACTACGAAAAGTTCTTACTCCTTCTCTGATCCCTGCCGTCCGCGTATCCGACGGTACTACCCCGGCTGTTTCTGGGTTATGTACCGCCGGTGTCACTGCTGCTGGATGCCATACTTCTCTTTTGTTTTGCTTTTTGAATCACTGCTCACATGGAGTGATCTTAGGACTTGATTTATTATCGGCACACTCGGCTGTTATCGACTGCTCTGAGGGTGTTCTTCAGCTCAGTTTACGTCATGCCTCATGTTTACCTGAACCTCCAGATCCTACGCCGAGTCGGCTGTGTTCCGCCGATTACGTTCACTTACCACGTCTAGCTGTGACTTATAACGACTTCAGACCCGCCCGTGGAGGACGGAGATCATATCGTGTCGCCTAACGCTACTGTCTTATCTTCTCAAAATGTCATGTTCCCGTACTCGGTCATCAGTATCAACAATGCCGCACGCCTACCTATTGTGAACTTCGGAGTATGCCCTCAAGTGTGCTACACCAGGGTACCTCTCTTGCGACCGTAGCCCCAGCCCGCGACTGTCATGTTTCCGCCTTAGGTGATCCTTCGTCGCCTCCTTCCGTTATTGATTCCGACTCCGCGACTTTGGACAACATAACGGAGATGATCGCCACTGACCTTCCACCCGATCATGTCGACGCCCTGCGTCGCCTGCTCTTGTCCTACCAGGATATTTTTGAACTGAATGACCAACCACAGGGTCGAACAACAGTCATGAAGCATCGGATAGACACTGGCGATGCCAAACACGTACATCGGCGTCCCTATCGTGTCTCCGCTTCTGAACGCCAAGTGATCAAAAAGGAAGTCGACAAAATTCTTGCCCTTGACATTAACGAAGCTTCTTCGAGCCTTGGGCTCCTCCTGTCCTACTTGTTAGAAAGAAGGATAACAGCCGGCGCTTTTGTATCGACTACCGGAATCTTAACCAAGTAATGAAAATTGTGTGCCCGTTACCTTCCGATCGATGATGCCCTCGACTGCCTCAGTGGTGCCAAGTATTTTTCTTCAATAGGCCTTCATTCTGGCTATTGGCCAATTTCGGTAGACGACAGGGATCGCGAATAGACTGCGTTCATTACGCCTGATGGCCTCAATATAAAGTGATGCCATTCGGGCTATGAAATTCTCCCGCTACATTCGAGCGAATGATGGACGCCCTTCTCCATGACTTAAAATGGTCACTCTGCCTATGCCACCTTGATGGCGTTATTGTAGTTTAGTCGAATTTCGACACACGCCTCGAAAGTCTTTGTACCGTTCTTTCTGTTTTCCGCTAGGAAAAACTTCAGCTAAACTCGACGAAATGTCATTTCGGCCGCTGAGAGCTTCTGTACTTGGGCGCCTTCTTGATTCTTCCGGCGTTCGTCCCGATCCGGAGAAAATTCGCGCCGTTAAGGACTTCCCTGTGCAGACCTGCCCCAACGACTTTCGAAGCTTTTAGGCCTCTGCTCCTATTTCCGCACGCCCTCTCACTAACCTTTTTAGCAACGACGCGACTTTTGTCTTGAGCCCTGAACAAGCTAGTGCATTCGCTGAGCTCACAATGCGACTCACGCCACCAATTGTTGGCCACTTTGATGCGTCCGCTCCCACGGAGGTTCGGACCGACGCCAGCGGCCACGGTATTGGCGCTGTTCTGGCACAACGACAGCATGGCTGCGATCGTGTCATTGCGTACGCTAGCCGTCTTATGTCAGCAGCGGAACGCAATTACTCCATCACCGAGCGCGAATGCCTCGCCCTCGTTTGGGCAGTGGGCAAATTTCGCCCCTACCTCTACGGAGGGCTTTTCACGGTAATCACCGACCACCACGCCTTATGCTGAATTTCGTCCTTAAAAGATCTTCGTGGACGTTTCCGGCTCTACGCCTACAAGAGTTCTACACAGTAGTGTATACAGTGTAAGATAGGCCGACTCCATGTGGACGATTATTGTTTTTCACGTCATCTAGTTGACCCTCCAGACGATCCCGCGACCGTAGAGTCTGCTTGCGTCCTGGCGCTGTCCGCATTTGACGACATCGTCTATAAGCAACGTTGTGAGCCTTATCTAAGAGACATAATTCTCAGTGTGACTTGCCCGACTTCGCGTATGTTTGTCTTGACTGATGTTATATTATACTGTTACAACATGCACCCCGACGGACAGGAACTGCTGCTGGTCGTTCCCAAGCAGATGCGCCAAACTGTACTCGCACAGTTGCACCATGTTCCTACCGCTGGTCAAGTGGGCGCCTCAAGGACCTATGACCGCGTTCGCCGTCTTTTCTTCTGGCCCGCTGTTTACCGTTGTTTTCCGCTGTTTCCAGTTCTGTTTCCTGCAAACCATGTCAGCTCCGCAAAAAACAAGCGGCTCTACTCGCTGCCCGTCTTCAGCCGATTGAAATACCATCCGAGCCATTCTTTCGGGTTGGTCTTGATCTCCTCGGCCATTTTCTTCTATCGATCAGGGGCAAAAAGTGGATAGCCGTCGCTACAGACTGCACCACCCGCTAAGCGATCACAATGGTTCTCCCTACCAGTTGTGCAACTGACGTGGCTGACTTCCTCCTCGAAGATGTCATATTTCGTCACGACGCCCCCGACAAGTGCTCACAGAGCGAGGCCGCTATTTTCTTTCTCAGGTTGTCCAGGACATTTTGGGTTCCTGCGCTACGAAGCGCAAATTTACAACGGCTTACCACCCCCAGACCAACGGCCTTACAGAGCGGCTCAATATAACTGTCACAGATATGCTTGCCATGTACGTTTCTGCTGATCACCGTGACTGGGATGCCGCTCTGCCTTTCATTACATTCGCTTACAATACCTCCCGCCATGACTCTATTGGTTTCTCGCCATTTTACGTCTTATATGGACGAGACCCAATCTTATGTTTTGACGCGCTTTTCCCCGGCGTTCTGGACACGACGTCGGAATACGCCGGCGACGCCATCTCTAGAGCTGCAGAGGCACGTGAAATCGCTCGCCTGCGGCTGACCACTTCCCAGGAAAAGCAACGCCGCGTCTATAACGCTCGCCACCGCGATGCGCACTTTAATTCTGGCGACCTTGTACTTCTTTGGAAACCAGCACCGCAAATTGGTCTTTGTGTGAACTTGATGTCCCCGTATTCAGGCCCGTACTGCATCTTACGCAAAGTGATCAACGTGACGTACGACATACAACCTCTCGATGCTCCCACGGCGCGATGATCCTCTGACATTGTCCACGTCGCCCGCCTCAAGCGCTATCAGTCGGCCCTAACGAGCGCCGGGTCGGCACCTTCGCCGTCGGGGGTCATGGAACGAAGCTCTGCAGTGGGGAACGAAGCAGACACAACTGACGAAGATGACGCTTGCTGATTGTCTCGCGCTGGGGCTCCATCTTTCATGCCCACCTTCGGCCGCTTGTACAAATCCTGTAAGTATATTTCCAAGGCTCTTTTCTCCCGTAACACTATGCAGTGGTTAGAATTAAATATCGTTGTATGGTAAGCATACAAAGTACACTTCGAAGAGTAGACGCTAGTCGCCAGGTCATTAATACAGATTAAGAAGAGTAGGGGACGTAATATCAACCCCGGCGGTGCACCTATGTCAGTAGTAGCTCTTTTACAACATAATCCAAATACATCGATGATTTCATTTCTTTTTATTTTGCAAATAACTTCGGATGAGGAGCAAAGGCGGACTGATTATACCAGTTGCTTCGAGTTTAGCGAAAAGAATAGGGTAATTAATAGTGTCGAAGGCCATAGATAGGTCAATGAATATAGATACTGCAATTTCACCTTCGTCAATCGCCTTTTTAAGTAAGTATTAAATGTTTAAGTGTTTGGCAAGTGTTATAAAAGCAGGGTTAGTTGAAAAGCCGGCGCGAAAACGAAACTGATAGGGCGAATGAATGCTGAATTTGTTTAGATATTTCGTAATCCGCTTTTGAAATTTTTTCGATGACTTTATTTAAAAAAATGGGAGAACACAAGTGGGTCTATAACTCTGTAATTGTGTACGATCACCCTTTTCAAAAACGGGCATAACGCTACCGCGTTTGAGTTTACGAGGATAAACGACAGCTTTAAAAATGAGATTGATGATAGATGACAGAACATGGGTAATATGTTCTGCAATCATTTTAATCTGATGAGATTTACCATTGACAAGTTCAGCATCATGGATTTCAGGGCCTTAATTATCGAAATGACTTCGTCAAGAGTAGTCGCAGAAAGAAAACATGAATGAAGAAGGCGGTTGAAAGACATTTTGCAGGAAGAAGTGGAGCCAGAGGCATTATTAAAGAATGCATCACAGAAGGCATCAGTGATATCTATCGAACTTCTGTATGAGTTAATGCCATGAACAATTCTTGATATAACGCACTGTTTTTTTTTTGGTTCAGGTAGGCATTAACAATTTCCCATTTGTTCTTAGCATTATTAGCACACTCAGCAGTATTTACTTCGTTGTAATTCCTCTTTGCATTTCGCAGCTGAGCAGTCAGTAAATTGGAAAGCTTTTTGTAATAAGCAAGTGCTTTAGTACTGAAATGTTTTTTATACATGTTTTCATGAGATCGCATTGCTTTCAGAATACCTTCTGTAAGACAAGGGTTTTGCGTGCATGTCGTGTTCCTCCTTCATTTTCTTTAGTGAGATTGGGAGCTGAAGTACGACGAGAGCATTGCTAAAAACTGCCAAAAAGCTTTTTGGGTGTCAATGCAGGATAGAACTTCCAACCAATCAGTTTTGAATAAGTTATCAAGGAGCATTTCTTTATCAACTATAGATCTATATAGCGTTCTTTAAAGATGATTGATTTTGGAAACGTTGAACGACGATAAGGTAATGATAAGTGATATCAACAACAACAATTACACCATCCGTTCTTAATTCAAGTTTGATAATGCATGATCAATCGAGATGTCATCATCATCAGTAGGACAACACGTAGGCAGAGTAATCAAACACTCGTACCCAAACTACGAAAGGTACTAGAATAATTAGCCGAATGAGGTGAAGAAGCATCCAGGATATTGATGTCGATCTCACCTAATATTATTACGTTGAAATCAGCAAGTGATGTTTTTCCATGACTTCATAAAGGGCACCACAGAACTCAGAAACCGAGAGAGAGGGCGAGCGGTAAATACAGCCGACCAGTAATAAGTTCTTGCCTTTAATATCGAAGACAGGTGAATCAAATTCAATATATACTGATTCACAGTTCAGAATGCTCAGCTCGAAGTCATGACGATGTTTGCACAGAAATTTAGGGGAAACAAAAATAGCCGCACCACCATGTTCACTGATCTCTGTGCGAGAGTATTTAGAAAAATGCGGGTTGAGGAAGTGTAGGTCCTTGTCATCACAGCTAAGTCATCTTTCGGAGACACACATTATTGAAAAGGCGTTGTTTAGTGTTGAAAAAAGGTTCTGAAAGTCATCGAAATATTTGCGGAGACTTCTAGCATTGAAATGAATAACTGAATGATAGTCACGCCGCGTTAATTCCTTCAGCGGAGATGGTATCAGGAAAGAGGCCATGGCGGGTGTAAACTGAATTTATGTCACGAAAGGAGCTGATAAGTTGAAAACAGAACAGTCAGACTCAACAACACTGTGACAAACGCAGCTCTCATTCGTTTTTCTAGCCTTAAGCTGACAATTATCAGTCCATAGGTGTTTCCAACTGTTAGCTTTTTTCAGCGCCAGGGACTTGGAAAATAGTGCCTTATTCTGAAGAGTCAAATGCTCATTGACAGGAACAAGAGAGTTGACGTCAGATATGCCGACGTCATTCAGACAAAGCCTTAATTTCCGTGCCTTGCTGATGAAGTAATTTTTCTTCGCCCGAGAAGAAAACCTCGCAATGAAATTTTAATTCCCCTTATCTACAGGAGAATTTAGGGGATTAAATTCTTCCGCTTCGCCATCATTCATAACCAGCAGCCAAACAGTCAAGCAATGGATAATACAGCTTCAACACACAAGCGCGCTGCGGTTCCGTATATTCGAGGTGTAAGCGAAGCCCTATCTCTAGTCTTGAGAAAACGTGGTGTGCAGTAAAGTTGCAAGGCGGGCTTGTATGACATTGCGAATAACTATAGTAGCACAAGGCAACGGGACACAAGAACACGGAGACACACACAGCACTACACTTCCAAAAAATTATTTATTTTTGGGCACCACGTGGTTATTATACACTTTTGCTTGCACACAGCTTTTTTTATATCGCGCCCGGAAACAAAGTTCTTTTATCGCACCTTTCAGCTCATGCGCAGGTATTGTAGCTCCTTTCTCGAGAGCACAATCGGCGGAGTGCTGACACATGTACTACCAGCATTATCTATCCGTCCAGCTTCTAAAATTAGGCGTATTAGTTCACAACCACTGCTACCTAAGATGGCGCTATCCTGAAAGCATGGGTAACATTTGCATTTCTTGCAGTGCAGGGATAGGAACCCTTCTGATGTTGTCTTGTTCACTTTATTGTTGTGTTCACGCAGTTTGACGCTGATACACCTACCCATCTGCCCGATGTAACTCTTTCCACAACTCCGGTACACAACACCTGTACAACAATCCACATATCTGTAGGTGGGATGTATTGCACATTCAGGGTTCGTAACACCATTTGGATTGGTTTTCCGGCACAGCCTACCTAGTTTATTCGGCGCCGAAAAAACCACATGGATATCAGCTCGCTGTGCTATTTTCTTTAGGTTGTGAGAGAAGCATTGAACGTATGGTACTACAGCGATTCTCTTGCGATCAAGCTTCCTTTCTCGTCGAGGGCGCTTCCTCATCCAGACGTACTTGCTTGAGCATGCTTTCTGCTACTGATACTAGGACATGAATTGGGTATCCAGCCTCCTGAAGACGTTCAGCTTGCAACCTGAAGCTTGCAGCCATTTGATGTGGACGTGACTTCTGCAAAGCTTAAAACAAAGCTTTGCTATTCCCCTTTTCACTAGTTTTCAATGACCTTAATGAAAAGCCGGAAGTGGCTTGTTAAATCTGGAATGATTAGACCAGCATGTTTGGCTGTCGGTAAACATGAAGTTAATGTCGAGGAACCTTATGGTTCCGTCAATAGGCACTCCACATATTAGTTCAAGAGGACTAAGGCAGTCGCGTACACTGTTAAAAACACCAGCACACTCGTTTTGAAAGCTCTCCGAAGTGCAGTCAAGAAAAATAAAAAAAAAATTCGTCACATGTCTAAAAACTCTAAAAGCAGTCGAACCTTGAATGCGTTCTAACATGACTCTGTCCAACTCTGCTAAGTAAAGGTTGCTAAGAACAGGTGCCAAGCAGGACCCTTTCAAAAAGATGGCAGGGCGTACCAGCGTCTCCTGCAATAGAGGAAGCGCTGGCTGTACCTGCAAAAGCAGGGAGTTAAAATTCAGGTAATGTCCGGTAGGCGTCGCCTTCCTGTGCAGAGAAACCGAAAGGCTAGTTCCGTAACGGCTCACGTAGACATCAAAGAAAGGGAGGCTGCTCGCACACTCATATTCTGCGGTGAACTGTATGGCGGCTTCTATCGAGTTGAGAAAAAGCAGGAGTCGTGGGGTACCATTCCTATTGATAATGCAGAAGCAGTCCTCCACGTAGCGGGCGAAGATCTTTGGCTTGGGAGCGAAGTCAGCGAGTGCCTTCTGCTCAATGACTTCCATGATCAAATTAGCCGTAGTGACGGAGATGGAAGCCCCCATGGCCGTTCCGTAGATCTGCTTGTAAAACTGCTTTCGGTAGGTAAAGTTCGTGTTGCTTAAGGGAAATTCCAGCCACTCACACACATCATCTACCTCTAAAGGTGTGCGTTCAGCGAGCGTGTTGTCCGCCAGCAAGACCTCCCTGCATGTTGCTACGGCCAAGTCGACAGGAACCGAGGTGAAGAGCGATTTGACGTCAAAGGACACCATTACGTGCTCTTCGTCCACGGAAATGTCGCGCACCTTTTCCACGAAAGCTGGGGAATTTGCAATGTGCGTTGCTGTTTTATTGCGATAGCAATTACAGTTGAACCCATTTATAACAATACCGGTTATAACAATATATCGGTTATAACAATGGTTAGCTGCTACACCATCAACTTTTGTATGTTTTCTATGGTGAACCAACCCTCTTTTAACAATGTTTCCATGCCCTATTGTTGGTTATAACAATGAAGTCTGGCTGCTGGGTGTACTGTGTAACGGTGCCAAGAGGTAATTGATTGTGAAATCTTTGAAGAGAAAGCGAACTTTTGCCACTGCACACTTGCTGTTCCCCTCTACAAAAGGGAGCCCCATTGTCATATGATGGAAACCAGTTCCTAAACATGAGGCTTACCCTGAAAAAAAATGTTAGTAACAAAGGACACTGGTTCCAAAGCTGGTTTTGAGGAACTTCAGCAATCTTTCCCAGAAAGGCCTCAGCACTATTTTCTCTGGCTACTGAAATCAAAGGTGGGGATTAAAATAACACTGCTGCAGGGAGGGATGGGTAGGGAGCGGGGTCCTTTGTGTGCAGCTTAAAGTTGGTTCAGGGGCATCTTTGGGCATTTTTACGCTCATTGTCATGCTGTGAAGCATACTGAGTATGGGAAGAGGCTTTTAGCCATTGTCCCCCCCACTCACACATACACAAACCAGCCTGGGGTCCCCTCATTTAGCTTTTTTTCATGCAACCCTGTTATAACAATTATCGGTTATAACAATGTGATGTTCATGGCACTTCAATATTGTTGTAAGTGGGTTGCACTGTATATGGACAGTCTCGGCTGGTTTTTCCCGTCCCCGTCGCCGCCGTCATGAACCGTATATGTATAAGGATGTATATACATATATAAAAGTCCCAAAGAAAAATAATTCGGATAAATGCTTCCGACGCGCGGAATCGAACCAGGCACCTCTCACTCCGCAGCGCGTGGCGCTAACCACTACGCCACAAAGAGCAGACGCTTCATGGAGCTAGCGGCGAGCCTTATATACTCACTACACACCCTTTACCGCTGGCAGGACTCGGAGACGGCAGGCGCATATAGCGTTTCTCCGTTACCAGCGAGATGGCGCGAGAAGCGCAACGGGCAGCCGCGTTTGCAACAGGAGCGCTGTTCAAACAGTGTATCTATTGTGACAGCTTATTCGCGCTCGTTCGGTGTATCTGTGCGTTCGTTTCGTGCGTGCTTCACTTGATAGTTCGCTCTCATCTTCTGTTTGTTCATTTAGCGGCCTCCCCTAGCTTTGTATGTGCAGCTTTGTGACACACAACGTATAAAGCCATTCGTACCAGCACGCTCTGCCCACGGGAGACGCTGACTTAGCAAGTGCATGTTTGCAAGTGCATGTTATATGTGAAACTTGGTTGCATGACGGGGTGCGTGATGATGAAATTGTTTCACCGAACCATCAATTGTTTAGAAAAGATAGGTGTTCCCGTGGTGGTGGTGTTGCAGTTATTGCAAAAAATAGTGTTGATGTAAGAACACTAGATCAGATCGATAACCATGAAAGTTTATTTTTGAGTGTCACTGTTCGAAGTGTGCAATTTGTATTATGTTGTGTGTATCGTGCCCCAACCGCTGATTATCAGTACATGCAGAAATTATATGATCACATTTTGAAGTTTGAAGGAAAAAACCTAATAATTACTGGTGATTTTAATCTCCCACAAATAGATTGGTATAATTGGAGGTATGGACACAGCCTGTCCTCTGACTTACTCATTGATATCATGCTAAACATGAATCTCCAGCAAGTTGTACATGCACCTTCCCGTGGTGGGAATATTCTCGACCTCTTATTTCTTAGTGACGTTTTCAGTGAAGGAGTTGTTGAGATTGAAAACGGCATTTCTGATCATCAGTTGATTTCCTTCGCGGTATCAATGGGAGTGAGTAATGTCCGGCTACCCCGTGGAAAAACGGAAGTTAGAGATTATCATAAAGCGGATGATGAATCCATTATTGATTATTTAGACCTGCACCTAAATATAGTCGACAGCGATGTAGAGCTTTCTAGGCAAGTGTTTAGGGACACCGTTGCTTATTGTATTGACAAATTTTTTTCCTTTGAAGAGCGTTAAGAAACCCTTGTCAAACCCTTGGTTAAGCAGAGACATTATCCAAACTAGGCGCAAGCTCAAGAGAATGAAAAAGAAACATAAATCCAAGAGTCCAATGGTCGTAGAATTAAAAAATGAGTTGCTGGCTAAAGTGAAAAATGCGCGAGATAGATTTTTCAATCATACCCTTTCTGATTTTATTACAAACTCCCCACAGAAATTTTGGCGCTATTTAGGTCAATCAAAAAAAGCTACACAAAAAATAAACATTAATGGTAAAACTACAGAAGACCCCCAAGAAATTGCAGAACATTTCAATGATTACTTCCGGAGTGTGTTTTCTGAACCAGACTGTTATGAACTATGCAGTGCAAGGCCTGCAGTGCACGAGATTTCTCGAGAAGGTGTTTTGGAAATGCTTCTTAATCTTGACGTACGCAAATCTGCAGGTCCTGACGGGATACCGAATGTTTTTTTACGACGTTACGCGGAACAGATTTGTGTCTTCTTAACAGAATTTTGCAAATTAAGTTTACGCTTAGAGGATATTCCATCCGATTGGCGTAAGGCCAGAGTTGTCCCAATTTATAAAAAGGGAGACTACCTTGCGGTTTCCAATTATCGTCCAGTTTCTATTACAAGTACTTGTAGTAAATTATTAGAACACATTGTAGCAAGGTTTATTCGACAGAATTTGAGTGATCACAAGGTCCTCTCTCCACAACAGCATGGATTTCGAAAGGGGTTATCGACTACAACTCAGCTTGTGTCAGTTGTTCATGAAATCTCTGAAGTACTTGACTCGTCCGGACAAGTTGACATGCTATTTTTCGATTTCAGTAAAGCCTTCGATAGGGTGCCTCACGGAAAATTAATCTACAAGCTCGAGTGCATTGGTCTTCCCTCAAATATTATATCATGGATCCAGGCATACCTACGGCAGCAGTTCGTAGAAATTAAGCAATGCTCGTCCGTTGCGCGCCATGTAACCTCGGGCGTGCCGCAAGGCAGCGTACTGGGACCACTCTTATTCTTGATGTATATAAATGATATCTCGGAAAAACTCCCTCGTGACGTGCATGTAAACTTATTTGCGGATGACTGTGTCATATTTAAAGAAGTAACCTCGCAAAATGATCACCAAAGCTTGCAGCAGTCAGTCACAGCTATTTCAGAGTAGTGTAGGCTCTGGGGAATGGAAATAAATGTACAAAAAACAGTTTTGCTGCGAGTAACACGAAAAAGAGAACCTAGCATATTTTTTTTACGTTCTTAACGATACGATAATAACGGAAGTTGACCATTACAAATACTTAGGCGTCACATTCAATAACAGATTTACTTGGTCAGATCATATATCTCTTATATGCTCTGCAGCCTTGCGCAAATTGTGGTTTCTGAAAAGAAAGCTTAAAAAAGCTCCGGCGAATACAAAACGTTTAGCATATAAGACAATTGTGCGTTCAAAACTTGAATATGCGGCGGTTGTATGGGATCCTTACACCAAAAAAGATATTATGAATTTGGAGCGTGTGCAAAGGAAGGCTGTTAGATTTGTTTTTGGAAAATACAAAAGAGAACATTCCCCGTCACTGCTAATGCTTACCAATAAAATAAGTTCACTGGAACATCGCCGTAAACTTAGTCGACTACAGTTCCTACAAAACACCATAAAAGGGGAAATCGGCCTTCAGTTACCTCGTTTTTTAGTACCCCTAAAAACACGGTCGACTAGACACAGACACAACTTTTCTCTTAAGTCAATATTTGCTAGGACCAAATCTCACATGAACAGTTTTTTCCCGCGCACCATAACAGAATGGAACTCTCTACCTATTCACGTCATACAATCGAGGAACTTTACAAAAGCATTAGAAAACCATTTTCCTTAAGATTGAGTATAACTATGAGCAGTGTTTAAACTTTTCTTTCAATTCTGTCGTGAATCCCATGCTGTGAGCAGTGCCCTGCTATTGTCTGAAGAGTTGTCTGTATTGTCTATAGTTGTCTGTATGGTCTGCGTAGCTTATCACCTGTGTAAATTGTTGTGCAAAGCAAGCGTTTCGTTCTTTGATGGCTTATAGTAATAGGCCTTTTTTTTTCAGTATAGGTTGTATCCTTTTATGCACATTTTTTTTTCTTCTTGAATTGTTAGTCTTTTGTGAATACTTGTCATTGTATTATTGTATTGCCCCTCCTGCATGGGCCAGCATATTGGCCTGCAGTATCGATAAATAAAAAAATAAATAATTAATATTGCTCCTGAAGCTGCGAGCCTCACTTCGTATAGCATTACAGTTTCTTGCTATCGCATTGATTGCTTCGCCCTTGCGGCGAAACTGACTTTTTTTCCGGTGAGTGGGCCCATCACTTACTGCAGGTAGTCCGAAAGTCGGTGCAGCGTCGACTCTCTGAAATGGACGATGGGCCGTAGCGGAATGCCTGGTTTATGTGCTTTCGGTAGACCAAAAATTGCAGGTGCAGACCCATTGGTACACAGGAGGTGATAGTAAAGGTGCCTCTGCTGCGACGGGACGAACTTAAACATATTCGAGAGCAGTTTGTGCAGTTTCGCTTGAAGGCTTGTCGTGGGATGTTTCGCTATCGTTACGTGAGTATCGCCGTCCGAGAGCAAATACATCTTCTGATCGTACTCAGGCCTGTTGAGTATCACAACGGCGTTTCCCTTGTCCGTAGGAAGCATGGCAATGGCGGTGTTGTTTCCGAAGCCCTAGATGGCCTTTTTCTCAGACGGTGAGGACCTGGCTTGAGGGCCGTATGTCCGCCACTTCGACAGAACACCGATAGCGCGGATGCGGGCTTCGTATCTTACTTGAGAAGGAAGCTGTGTGACGGCTCGCTCCACGGCGTACGCCACCTTCATCGGGTTCGGTGAGGCGCCAGCATTGAAGTTTAATCCTCTGCATAGAACGGTTGCTTCCGACACAGTAGGTTTGTACGAAGACAGGTAGAGAAGGCCTTTAGTTTGCGTGGGGTCCTGCGGTCTGAGTGCGTCCAGTTTGCTTTCTTGCGACTTTCTGCGACTTTTAAATGCGAAGCGTTTCTTAGCGAACTTCGGCGACTTTGAGCGTATCTATCTATCTATCTATCTATCTATCTATCTATCTATCTATCTATCTATCTATCTATCTATCTATCTATCTATCTATCTATCTATCTATCTAGCCGCCTACGACTTTGTGCGCTCCTGGGCGTTTCCTTTGTTGCATGTATACGAAAATTGGCGTCGGACAAACTGACTGCATGACGAACGTCAATGACAGGTCATAACATGAAAATCATGACACGCATGTCATGAGCGGCACGATTTCGATGCCACGGTCTTGGTGCTCTCCTGGCCGTTTGGCTGATTGGATGTATACGAAAACTGGCGTCGGACAACCTGACTTCATGCCGAACGTAAATGACAGGTCATAACATTACAATCATGACATCCATGTCATTAGCGGTATGATTAACATGCGACGGTCTTGGTGCTCTCCTAGATGTTTCGTTAATCGGATGTATACGAAAACAAGGCGTGGCACAACACGAGTACACGACGAACGTTAATGACGGGTCATAACATTACAATCATGACATGCGTGCCATGAGCGGCATGGTTTACATGCCACAGCAATAGCGTTGTTGCGGCCGTTTCGTCAACTTCATATGTACCGAAATTGATACAGCGACACAACAATGCAGATCCATTTTACGTTCCTGATGCGTGCTTCGCATATCCTTGATTCCCACTGCACGTGGGATCTGCCAATTTTTTGCATTTTATCATGATACCTGGCCAAACGAACTTTCGTAGAATGCTTGAATATCCTCAATACGTCTTCGCTTTTTGTCTGTGTATATTACCGCATTCCTAAATTTTACATTATTTAGCACTCAATTCTTGACCGATTGCCCACAGTGGGAGTGAGCCATACATTGTCAGGTGAACAAAAAGAAGTGCATTCGCGCACTTACCTCCTGCACTACAGCTTCTCCTAAGTCTGCTGCCCTCCAGACGTCCCTCACTTTAGTTCCTCCACAGATAAACCTAGCATAATTATTATGGGTTCCTGGCCATAGTGAGTTAAATCTAAATGAGATGACCGATTCGTTAGCGAGAGCATCGCTTAACGGACCAATAGTATCGGTTCTCCCAGCATTAGAATGTCCTGCTGCGCTAAGACATCGGAAGATATGCGATCCACAGGGATGCCAATGGGACAATAACAATATGGACAGAATTTCGACACTTAAAATTCCTGTGGAAAGGCCACTGGTGTCCGTCGCGACAAGCTGAAGTGCTCATTACGAAATTACGCTGCCGAGTCCCTCCATTAAATCTTTACTTGCACAGGGCTGGTCTGGTGATGTCGCCTCTGTGCCCATTCACCGTTGAAATTGACACAATAGATCATTATTTTTTAAAATGCCGCCAGTATACATCAGTAAGGAAAAGACACCTGGAAAAGGTATCAGTATACATCAGTAAGAAAAGACACCTAAATTTGGGCTAACCTTCTCATTGGAAAGATGAACAAATCGCAAGATACGATTTAGAACATGGAATGTCGCAGGAGCCAACGTTTCGACAAGCAGACTTGTCTTCGTCAGGGCGGCAACTGCCTTCTCCAGCGTTCGTTTATGAACGCCTTTGCACCCAAACCCCCCCACCCTTTTTTTTTTTTTGTTCGCACGTGCTGCTCTTCTTCTCCTCTCTTTCTGAGGACGGGGAGAGTGTGCAAAGGCGTACATAAAGGAACGCTGGAGAAGGCAGTTGCCGCCCTGACGAAGACAAGTCCGCTTGTCGAAACGTTGGCTCCCGCGACATTCGCTGTTCTAAATCGTACCTTGCGATTTGTTCATCGGTTCAAGCATCCATCTTCCCCTGAGCTTCTCTTCTAGTTTTGCTTGTCATTGGAAGTTATTCTTAATTTTGGTGCCTCGGTACTGGCTTCAGCCACAGGGACATATTTCATGCAGTATGCGGATTTATAAAGGCGTGAAAACGGACACGCTTGTGATTATTCACATGCCGAAATTCTTAAGGCTATGGTAATTCTTATGCATTAAAAAAAAACACTTTACCTGTTTTAATAGTGGAAGTGCACAAATTGTCTACATAGCTCTTTTTCTTTTTCTCCATTTTCCTTTTCTCTTTATTATTATTACCTTTTTATTCTTTTTTATTCATTATGTGGTGGTATTCGCACAATATACCAACTAAAAGTGAGTACATCAGGTCTTGGCCAATCCCCCGAGGTGGGTATGCGCCATATTTGAAGGATCATCATCATCATCTTACCTCCTGACCCATCTTAAACAGCTCCGTTGCTATGCTGGTTGCTCCGTTGCTAGCTCCGGTGCTCCGTTGATCCGTTGTTAGTTCCGTTGCTAGCTCCTACGCCTGTGGAGAGGGGCATTTCCCGCACACCTTTGAAACCCGCTGGCTGCCTTGGAGCCCTGCGGGAGCATATACAGTAACTCTATTGAATAAGAAGTCTTCAAACGAAAAGAAATGGTGTGCTAAGAAACGACGGACAAAGAAGGAGGCTGCACGCAGGACTGGCGCTAAGAAGTGGCGATACCATCTCGTGATGGTTTGTGCACTCGGCATGTGTGAACACCTATACCGTCTTTCGGGAAATTGCGCCTTCATCGGCAGGCGGTGAACCAAGCCTATCCGCATGAATGGTAAATACGTATTTAACATATTTATCCATGAGTATACGACCAACAGTATCAACAAACGAGAACACAGCCGCGCATGCACGCCGCATACACAGTCCGCCTTAGCAAGGAGCGTACCGAAGAGCCTATATAGACACTGGATTCTGACTGAAGTTTCAGCGAACAGTTTATGTTTATTTTTTTTCCAAAACACTGCATGTAACAATTACACAGATGAGATGATACAATGATACCATCGTTTTGTTCTTATCGCTATCGCACGCGGACCTATTAATGTAATACCACATAATATTGCAGAGTGTAATTACAAAACACTTTTATTAGTACTCGCGTGACCACCGTGGACCGCTTTTTTAAAACCCTAGGCCGCATTATTTGGCAAGAAACAACGTTCACGTTTGTCACAATGGTTCGGACAGATACATGGCCCCAGCGACATCGCGCAGAATTTTTCGGATGCAACTGTGCTTTAACGTGGCTGTGGCCACCGCTCTCAAAATTGACTTTGCCAGATTCGAGCACATAGCCACGAAAGTACAGTCAATAAAAATCAATGACTCTTCAATAGAAAAGGTATGGAATCCGGAACAAAGGAAATTGTTTGGAGTGTAGTTGTACAAGGTTAGAGATCAGGAACTTCGCAGTAAAATTTCAACACCCTGTTTCAAAAAGGACGGTAGCCATAAGAAGCCGCATCGTCTGCGCTAAGATTTAAAGAACTGCGGCGGTTTTTCACCGTGTTATAAAATTCTTGTATTCTATGGCACTGATATAGGCCCGTAAGAGCTAGTATGGTTCAGTTTGCTCAGAAACTCACCAGTAATTTAATATGACCAAGTGCACGATGTGTTCAAAGCGAAACGAGTAGACGCTTTGTGCGGCGTATGCGCTGACGTCAAAGCCTCTTCGCCATCTGAAATATGGAGCTGGTGCTAGTAAGGTGACACTGGTGAGGTCATCCGACGATGTATTGAGTTACGCTAGCTTTTTCTGAACATCATAGCGACGATTTGAGCGCTGAAGCATCACCGCATTGCTCTTGATAACTAGCCTTCTCGTTGAAGGTAATGACGTCAGAAACACAGGAGGATCCGCATGGGAATCCGCTAAATCAGTGAGATCAGTGGACGCTCAGAAATCGCCGGAGTTGCCCTCACAGAGCCTTCGTACGAGCCCTGGCAGGTCTAGCGTATGTACTACGTTCGCAACGTACTAGCAGGTGCGTGTTTATTGTTGGGAAAGAGTGCTAACGCGACGGCCTTACAGAGCTCATTCCGCAGAAATTCAGGTGTCGGTGGTGCTGCAGCCTTGCAAGACCACTGGTCCACGGAGCTGTGCAGTTGCGCTTGGGGGTTTATTTTTAGAGACGAGCCTGTCTCGACCATTTCGGCTTAATGATTCTGCAAAGGTGGATGCAATGACGCAACGATCTCCGAAAAAGAGTCTGGCACCTTCAGACGAAATTCTATGCACGATGCAATATGAGCGCAGGCGTGCTTTGTAGGCGGCGACTCCGCGGGAGGGGGCGTCTATTTCATATTTCCTGTGCTCCTGCGTTTTTCTTTTCCTTGCGAAAAAAAATAAATAAGTAGGCATACGCCAGTGCCAAACAAATTCTTGATTCCGCGGTCATTTCAAGCGCTCTAGAACTTTGTAATTAACACGTTCGAGACATGAGCAGCAAATAAAAAGTTCCCCCATTCAAACCAATTTCTTAAGTAATACCTAATGATTTAAAAAACACGTTTTTAAGGTCACACAACTGCCACTAATATGGAGTTGGTGCGACTTCAGCAGGGTTCCTGGGGTTTTTTTTAATGCAAAGCATTTCTCAGCGAACTTCGGCGACTTTCAGCGTATCTATCTATCTATCTATCTATCTATCTATCTATCTATCTATCTATCTATCTATCTATCTATCTATCTATCTATCTATCTATCTATATGTGTCTATCTATCTATATGTGGTGCATTACTGTGATATGCTTGCGTCTATTATTGCGTGTCTACGTGTGTGATGTTCCTTTGAATTCATGCGAGTCTGTAGTACTTTCGTGTCGCAAATTTAACTCCTTCTTTCAGAGTTGATCAACCCCATTGCAGGGTACCGGTACTCTCGCCAAGACAGAGTAGTAGGACGCCTCCGAAGGGGATTCGAACACTCTTTTGAAGAGAGCTCTACTACCCCACCAAGCGGGGAGCTAGTACTCCCAGAGGGAGTAGCAGAGACAAAGAAAAGAAAAAATTGGCAGATCCCACGTGCAGTGGGAATCAAGGAAATGCGAAGCACGCATAAGGAACGTAAAATGGATTTGCATTGTTGTCTCGCTATACCGAGTTTAATACATATGAAGTTAACGAAACGGCCGCAAGAGCACCATGACTGTGGCATGTAAACCATGCCGCTCATACACGTTTGTCATGATTCTCACGTTATGACTTGTCATTTACGTTCGTCATGCAGTCGTGTTGTGCCATAGCAATATTGGTATACATCCCTTTAAAGAAACGAGTGGCATGTAGATCATGCCGCTAATGACATGCATGTCACGATTTTCATGTTATGACCTCTCATTTATGATCGTCATGCAGTCCTGTTGTGCCAAACCAATTTTCGTATAGGCTCCGTGCAGTCGAGTTTTCCATGTGCGACATCAGCGCCAGAATGCACTGCCTGGCGGAGAGAAGAAGCAAAATTGGGCAGACTGTGACAGGGAAATACGCGAACGCGATGCCCGTCTCCAACTCTATAGCAGCAGCGACCGCCCGTCCCACCTTCTTTCGTTTTATTTCCTTTGAGACGCGCGCTCCAAACCTGCGACAAACTGTTCCAAAGGGCAACGCCGCGAGCGTTCGTGTGGTTCGCAGCACGCCCGGAAAGGAGCGAAGAAACGCGCGCGTCGCTGTCGCCTCGGTTTCCACCGTGCGCGACTGAGCCGTCCGACGAGAGCTACGTAGCGCCCTCTGGTCAGTAGACGGAGCCATCCCATTAACGAAACGGCAGTATAGCGCCAGGACCATGGCATGTATGTAAATCATGCCGGTCATGACACGCGTGCCATGATTCTAATGTTATGACCTGTCATTTACGTTCGTCATGCTGTCGTGTTGTGCCATAGCAATTTTGGTATACATCCCAATAACGAAACGCCTGGCATGTAAATCATGCCGCCCATGACATGCATGTTATGCTTTTCATGTTATGACCTGTCATTTATGTTCGTCATGCAGTCATATTGTTGCATACCAATTTTCCTACACATCCCACTAACGGAACGGCAAAGAGAGCACAAAGACCGTGGCATGTAAATCATGTCGCTCATGACATGCATGTCATGATTTTCATGTTATGATCTGTCGTTTACGTTCATGATGCAGTCATCTTGTGGTATGCCAATTTTCGTATACATGCCGTTAACAAAACGCGTGGCGTGTAAATCATGTCGCCCATGACATCCATATCATGATTGTCATGTTGTGACCTGTCAGTCATGTTCGCCATGCAGTCATGTCGTGGCATACCAATTTCCGTATACATCCCATAAACGAAACGGCCAGGAGAGCACCAAGACCGTCGCATGTAAATCATGTCACTCATGACATGCATGTCGATTTTCGTGTTATGACCTGTCATTTATGTTTGTGGTGCAGTCATGTTGTGGCATTCCAATTTGCGTATACGTCCCATTAACGAAACGCGTGGCATGTAAACCATGTCATTCGTGACATGCATGTCATGATTTTCATGTTATGACCTGTCATTTATGTTCGCCGTGCAGTCATATTGTGCCATACCAATTTTTGTATACACCCCATTAGCGAAACGGCCAGGGGAGCCCTATGACCGTGGAATGTAAATCATGCCGCTCATGACATGCATATCATGATTTTCATGTTATGACCTGTCATTTGTGTTCGTCATGTAGTCATGATGTGGCATACCAATATTCGTAAACATCCGATTAGCGAAACGGCCAGGAGAGCACCAAGACCATGGCATGTAAATCATGCCGCTTATGACATGCATGTCATGATTGTCATCTTATGACCTGTCATTTATGTTCTTCATGTAGTCATGATGTGGCATACCAATATTCGTAAACACCCGATTAGCGTAACGGCCAGGAGAGCACCAAGACCGTGACATGTAAATCATGCCGCTCATGACATGCATGTCATGATTGTCATGTTATGACCTGTCATTTATGTTCTTCATGTAGTCATGATGTGGCATACCAATATTCGTAAATATACCATATATCGAAGCTCAGCGCGCTCCGCCAAAGCTTGACGCTCGTGCTAGATGTCCCAGCGACGGAAAAGGAACGAGAAGAAGTCAGATACAACAGCCGGCCTGCGGCAACGGCGCTGTGTCTATGTCTCTCCTATTTATACAGTGGTTTTCAGGACGTAGTGCCGCAGGAAGCTTCATGCACTGCTGATGATGCTACCACCGCCCCGAATAGTATGTGACTCGTGAACGTTATTTAAAGTGCACATTTACTGATTCGTAGTTTATTTTGGACGCATTCCCATACGGCAGCATATAGAATCGAGATGACACACATGCTTCACACTTAGTCGGTGGAATATTCTTCGAGGCTTGCTTTAGTGCTAACTGCACACTCGGTATGAAGGGTCCTTGCAACCACTTTTTTACCCCCCACTGAGCAAACGGTTGCCAATCAGTCGTTGAGGCTTCTGTGAACGTGTGAGCCAAATGTCATTGTGCTGCAAGCAGCAGTGGATTTGCAGTTTCATTTTAAATACATCGTGTAATCGCCTGCTAATTTTCAACAAGTGACGTCACTAGCAGCACCGACCCACGACTTGCCTGCTCTTCTTTCAACAAGTAACGTCACTGGCGCCAACGATTAGGTCCCTTCGCTCAGCTCGGTCTTTTTAAAGACAGGTACTCAGATTACCTTTATTTCTTTAATGCAAAATGAACAAACATATAATTCCAGACTACCTTTCGGTGACCGTAAGTTCAGCCAGTGATATATCTGCCTCGAGCAAAGTAGTCCACGGCCTAGTGACATTTGTTGGAACGAAGAGCAATGTGAATTAGAGCTGAACCAAATAAAACCAAATAAAAACCAAATAAAACCAAATAAAAAACCAAATAAAAAATTTCCTGGTGCACGCAGCTCAATACTATTTGGCTCACACGTTCACAATAAACTCCACGACTGTTAGGCATCGTTTGCCATCGAGATTACAAATGTTGCAGGGCTCCTTTAGTAAATGGGACCTTCAAGGTCGCGCGATCGACGGGCACAGTGACTGCGCACCACAACTGTGCATATCATCAACAAATTTTCGCTGTGGCTTCGAGTTCGCCTGCACAAACGGCCTTCCATGAGGCAATAGTGAAGTTAGTACAATGCAACGAAATATGGCTCATTTGGGATAGCGAGTATGCCGCGGGGTAGGAGGAAAATGTCAAACGTTCCGCAGAAAACTGTTGAATGGCACCGTGGCTTTGATTTGACGATATAGGTATAGGCCTGCACCGCTAGATCCCGGCACCGGACAAGCTGGCGGTGCCCGTAATATATAATAAAAAAAGATTGGCAGATCTCACGTGCGGTGGGAATCAAGCAAATGCGAAGCACGCATCAAGAACGTAAAATCGATTTGCATTGTTGTCTCTCTATACAGAGTTTGGTACATATGAAGTTAACGAAACAGCCGCAAGAGCACCATGACTGTGGCATGTAAACCATGCCGCTCATAAAAGCATGTCGTTATTCTAACGTTATGACCTGTCATTTACGTTCGTCATGCAGTCGCGTTGTGCCATAGCAATTTTGGTATACATCCCATTAACGAAACGCGTGGCATGTAAATCATGCCACCCATGTCATGCATGTCATGCTTTTCATGTTATAACCTGTCATTTATGTTCGTGATGCAGTCATGTTCTGGCATACCAGTTTTCGTAAACATCCCATTAACGAAACGGCCAGGAGAGAACCAAGACCACGGCATGTAAATCATGCCGCTCATGACATACATATCAAGATTTTCATGTTATGACTTGTCATTTATGTTCGTCATGCAGTCATGTTATGGCATACCAATTTTCGTAGACATCCCGTTAACGAAACGCATGGCATGTAAACCATGTCGCTCATGACATGCATGTCATGGTTTTCACGTTATGACCTGTCATTTATGTTTGTCAGCAGTGATGTTGTGGCATGCCAATTTTCGTATACGTCCCATTAACGAAACTCGTGGCATGTAAATCATGTCGCTCATAAGATGCATGTCACGATTTTCATATTATGACCTGTCATTTATGTTCGTCATGCCATCATATTGTGGCATACCAATTTTCGTATAAGTCCCATTAACGAAACGGCCGGGAGAGCACCAAGACCGTGGCATGTAAATCATGCCGCTCATGACATGCATGTCATGCTTTCCATGTTATGATGTGTGGTTTATGTTCGTTATGCAGTCATGTTGTGGCATACCAATTTTCGTATACATCCCATTAACTAAACGGCCAGTAGAGCACTAAGACCATTGCAAGTAAATCATGCTGCTCATGACATGCATATCAAGATTTTCATGCAATGACCTGCCATTTATGTTCGGTAGGTAGTCTTGTTGTGCCATACCAATTTTCGCATACATCCCACTAGCGAAACGGCCAGGCGAGCACCACGACCGTGGCATGTAAATCATGCCACTCATGACATGCATAACATGATTTTCATGTTTTGACGTGTAATTTATGTTCATCATGCAGTCATGTTGTGGCATACCAGTTTTCGTAAACATTCCATTAGCCAAACGGCCAAGAGAGCACAAAATCGTAGGCGGCTAGATAGATAGATAGATAGATAGATAGACAGACAGATAGATAGATAGGTAGATAGATAGATAGATAGATAGATAGATAGATAGATAGATAGATAGATAGATAGATAGATAGATAGATACGCTCAAAGTCGCCGAAGTTCGCTAAGAAACGCTTCGCATTTAATGAACAAAATACGCCCAAACGTTCATGTATAGGTCGTCGTAACACGCCGCTCACCCATAGCCCGACGTATTAATTTAGTTCGTTGTTCGTCTCCTTATCATCTCTGTCCTGCGCTATCAGCCCAGCAACCTGGTTCAAGTCTTCACTCCCCAGTCCGTACAACGTGAAACACTGGACAGCTTATAACGAAATGGAAGGGGTCAAGGGCTCGTTCTTTATTTGTTAAAAACAATTTAATGAGCAAACAGACAATGAATTGTCTGTTTGCTCATTAAGTTGGAGAGCTTCTGGCATACCAAAAATCTACTGTGCACAACAGCGTCCCTGTAACAATACTGTGGAACCAGATAACAGGTCGTGTAATTGCTTTGGTATTTGCGGTCTGCAAGAATGACGAACCGCAAAATGCAGAAAACCGCAACAGCGTGGACAATGAGAAATAATAATAACGAACATTCGCAAACGAGTCAAATGCCTCTGACAAAGTTTAAATGTGACCGAGAACGAGCACAACGACACTCATGCTCATATGAATGCTGAGCTGCGAGAAGTCATTCCACCACCATAAGACGTCATGATTGCCTGCGGCAGTTCTGCTGACATGCCGCAACAAACACTGCGCGAGTTTCACATCCACATCACATGCGCGTAAATTTCGCAGCCCTGAACTGAAATCTCACGACTGCAATGCCACACTGAAAGAACGCTCAGCAACGCTTGCCCTACAACGCGTGATATCACTTGCATGTATTCGTCTGTGTGAGACACGAGTAAATTACTACTATCCCACATTGTTGTACAGGCGCTGCACTCGCTACCCGTAACGACCAAATTACAGGATGGTGGGAACGAATCCAATGCACTCCTAACTCACTAATCAGGCTGAACACGCACATAGACCTAAGAAAGTTTCAGAATGCATTCATACACGGTGATCTGAATAATAAAACAACAGTTGCGTTGCTTTGCGTTTAATGCGTCAACTATCTTAGAGCTTACATATATAGGATTAATCCTCCTTGTATCTGTCACAGACCGATTTGCCCTATGCGCGGAACACATGAGTGATCTCACAGGCATCATGCTAAGCCATTCAAATGTGGTACTTACATTTATTTTCGGCGAGACGTAGTTATTGGTGTTACGGGATCCAGTCACAGAAACGCCGGGATTGAACCAGGGTTAACGTAAGGAGGAAAGTAGAAAGAACATAATGCCACCACACAAACACACGCAGCAGTTGCAGCACGGTAACGGAATTTTCGCCAGAAACGAAGGATGAGCCGGCCGCCAACAACTTGACTACACTGACTCCACCTCCAACCACGCACACGAGCTTCGCTGCCTTTGCTTCGCGTCTCCGCGTGTTTGCGCCAGCCTGCGCCCTCTCGCCTCATCCCCCCGGCGACCGGCGAGAAGGAGCCGGACATTCTGGCGCCTCCCTCCCGGCCCCATTGCAGCTGGCGACATCTCGGCGCCCCGTGCATTGCGCCGACGCCCGCCGACGCCCGCCGACGCTTTGAGCCATGCCCTGCGTTTTTATCTCCGGCGGGGAGGGAGGGGAGTGGGGGGGGGGCGGGTATTCTCCCACGTCTGCTTACCGTCTTGCGTAGGACGTTTCGAAGACGGATTCATTGTCCCTTTGATGTCGCTCCCGCTTAGTTCGCGTGGCTGACGTCTTTGAGACGTCAGCCACGCGAACCAAGACGTTAATCCCCCAATAAGACGTCTTTTTGGTCTTGTGTGCTAGCTGGGTAAGAAGCCGCATCGTCTGCGCTAAGATTTAAAGAACTGCGGCGGTTTTTCACCGTGTTATAAAATTCTTGTATTCTATGGCACTGATATAGGCCCGTAAGAGCTAGTATGGTTCAGTTTGCTCAGAAACTCACCAGTAATTTAATATGACCAAGTGCACGATGTGTTCAAAGCGAAACGAGTAGACGCTTTGTGCGGCGTATGCGCTGACGTCAAAGCCTCTTCGCCATCTGAAATATGGAGCTGGTGCTAGTAAGGTGACACTGGTGAGGTCATCCGACGATGTATTGAGTTACGCTAGCTTTTTCTGAACATCATAGCGACGATTTGAGCGCTGAAGCATCACCGCATTGCTCTTGATAACTAGCCTTCTCGTTGAAGGTAATGACGTCAGAAACACAGGAGGATCCGCATGGGAATCCGCTAAATCAGTGAGATCGGTGGACGCTCAGAAATCGCCGGAGTTGCCCTCACAGAGCCTTCGTACGAGCCCTGGCAGGTCTAGCGTATGTACTACGTTCGCAACGTACTAGCAGGTGCGTGTTTATTGTTGGGAAAGAGTGCTAACGCGACGGCCTTACAGAGCTCATTCCGCAGAAATTCAGGTGTCGGTGGTGCTGCAGCCTTGCAAGACCACTGGTCCACGGAGCTGTGCAGTTGCGCTTGGGGGTTTATTTTTAGAGACGAGCCTGTCTCGACCATTTCGGCTTAATGATTCTGCAAAGGTGGATGCAATGACGCAACGATCTCCGAAAAAGAGTCTGGCACCTTCAGACGAAATTCTATGCACGATGCAATATGAGCGCAGGCGTGCTTTGTAGGCGGCGACTCCGCGGGAGGGGGCGTCTATTTCATATTTCATGTGCTCCTGCGTTTTTCTTTTCCTTGCGAAAAAAAATAAATAAGTAGGCATACGCCAGTGCCAAACAAATTCTTGATTCCGCGGTCATTTCAAGCGCTCTAGAACTTTGTAATTAACACGTTCGAGACATGAGCAGCAAATAAAAAGTTCCCCCATTCAAACCAATTTCTTAAGTAATACCTAATGATTTAAAAAACACGTTTTTAAGGTAACACAACTGCCACTAATATGGAGTTGGTGCGACTTCAGCAGGGTTCGTGGGGTTTTTTTTAATGCAAAGCATTTCTCAGCGAACTTCGGCGACTTTCAGCGTATCTATCTATCTATCTATCTATCTATCTATCTATCTATCTATCTATCTATCTATCTATCTATCTATCTATCTATCTATATGTGTCTATCTATCTATATGTGGTGCATTACTGTGATATGCTTGCGTCTATTATTGCGTGTCTACGTGTGTGATGTTCCTTTGAATTCATGCGAGTCTGTAGTACTTTCGTGTCGCAAATTTAACTCCTTCTTTCAGAGTTGATCAACCCCATTGCAGGGTACCGGTACTCTCGCCAAGACAGAGTAGTAGGACGCCTCCGAAGGGGATTCGAACACTCTTTTGAAGAGAGCTCTACTACCCCACCAAGCGGGGAGCTAGTACTCCCAGAGGGAGTAGCAGAGACAAAGAAAAGAAAAAATTGGCAGATCCCACGTGCAGTGGAATCAAGGAAATGCGAAACACGCATAACGAACGTAAAATGGATTTGCATTGTTGTCTCGCTATACCGAGTTTAATACATATGAAGTTAACGAAACGGCCGCAAGAGCACCATGACTGTGGCATGTAAACCATGCCGCTCATACACGTTTGTCATGATTCTCACGTTATGACTTGTCATTTACGTTCGTCATGCAGTCGTGTTGTGCCATAGCAATATTGGTATACATCCCTTTAAAGAAACGAGTGGCATGTAGATCATGCCGCTAATGACATGCATGTCACGATTTTCATGTTATGACCTCTCATTTATGATCGTCATGCAGTCCTGTTGTGCCAAACCAATTTTCGTATAGGCTCCGTGCAGTCGAGTTTTCCATGTGCGACATCAGCGCCAGAATGCACTGCCTGGCGGAGAGAAGAAGCAAAATTGGGCAGAATGTGACAGGGAAATACGCGAACGCGATGCCCGTCTCCAACTCTATAGCAGCAGCGACCGCCCGTCCCACCTTCTTTCGTTTTATTTCCTTTGAGACGCGCGCTCCAAACCTGCGACAAACTGTTCCAAAGGGCAACGCCGCGAGCGTTCGTGTGGTTCGCAGCACGCCCGGAAAGGAGCGAAGAAACGCGCGCGTCGCTGTCGCCTCGGTTTCCACCGTGCGCGACTGAGCCGTCCGACGAGAGCTACGTAGCGCCCTCTGGTCAGTAGACGGAGCCATCCCATTAACGAAACGGCAGTATAGCGCCAGGACCATGGCATGTATGTAAATCATGCCGGTCATAACACGCGTGCCATGATTCTAATGTTATGACCTGTCATTTACGTTCGTCATGCTGTCGTGTTGTGCCATAGCAATTTTGGTATACATCCCAATAACGAAACGCCTGGCATGTAAATCATGCCGCCCATGACATGCATGTTATGCTTTTCATGTTATGACCTGTCATTTATGTTCGTCATGCAGTCATATTGTGCCAAACCAATTTTCGTATAGGCTCCGTGCAGTCGAGTTTTCCATGTGCGACATCAGCGCCAGAATGCACTGCCTGGCGGAGAGAAGAAGCAAAATTGGGCAGAATGTGACAGGGAAATACGCGAACGCGATGCCCGTCTCCAACTCTATAGCAGCAGCGACCGCCCGTCCCACCTTCTTTCGTTTTATTTCCTTTGAGACGCGCGCTCCAAACCTGCGACAAACTGTTCCAAAGGGCAACGCCGCGAGCGTTCGTGTGGTTCGCAGCACGCCCGGAAAGGAGCGAAGAAACGCGCGCGTCGCTGTCGCCTCGGTTTCCACCGTGCGCGACTGAGCCGTCCGACGAGAGCTACGTAGCGCCCTCTGGTCAGTAGACGGAGCCATCCCATTAACGAAACGGCAGTATAGCGCCAGGACCATGGCATGTATGTAAATCATGCCGGTCATGACACGCGTGCCATGATTCTAATGTTATGACCTGTCATTACGTTCGTCATGCTGTCGTGTTGTGCCATAGCAATTTTGGTATACATCCCATTAACGAAACGCCTGGCATGTAAATCATGCCGCCCATGACATGCATGTTATGCTTTTCATGTTATGACCTGTCATTTATGTTCGTCATGCAGTCATATTGTTGCATACCAATTTTCCTACACATCCCACTAACGGAACGGCAAAGAGAGCACAAAGACCGTGGCATGTAAATCATGTCGCTCATGACATGCATGTCATGATTTTCATGTTATGATCTGTCGTTTACGTTCATGATGCAGTCATCTTGTGGTATGCCAATTTTCGTATACATGCCGTTAACAAAACGCGTGGCGTGTAAATCATGTCGCCCATGACATCCATATCATGATTGTCATGTTGTGACCTGTCAGTCATGTTCGCCATGCAGTCATGTCGTGGCATACCAATTTCCGTATACATCCCATAAACGAAACGGCCAGGAGAGCACCAAGACCGTCGCATGTAAATCATGTCACTCATGACATGCATGTCGATTTTCGTGTTATGACCTGTCATTTATGTTTGTGGTGCAGTCATGTTGTGGCATTCCAATTTGCGTATACGTCCCATTAACGAAACGCGTGGCATGTAAACCATGTCATTCGTGACATGCATGTCATGATTTTCATGTTATGACCTGTCATTTATGTTCGCCGTGCAGTCATATTGTGCCATACCAATTTTTGTATACACCCCATTAGCGAAACGGCCAGGGGAGCCCTATGACCGTGGCATGTAAATCATGCCGCTCATGACATGCATATCATGAATTTCATGTTATGACCTGTCATTTGTGTTCGTCATGTAGTCATGATGTGGCATACCAATATTCGTAAACATCCGATTAGCGAAACGGCCAGGAGAGCACCAAGACCATGGCATGTAAATCATGCCGCTTATGACATGCATGTCATGATTGTCATCTTATGACCTGTCATTTATGTTCTTCATGTAGTCATGATGTGGCATACCAATATTCGTAAACACCCGATTAGCGTAACGGCCAGGAGAGCACCAAGACCGTGACATGTAAATCATGCCGCTCATGACATGCATGTCATGATTGTCATGTTATGACCTGTCATTTATGTTCTTCATGTAGTCATGATGTGGCATACCAATATTCGTAAATATCCGATTAGCGTAACGGCCAGAAGAGCACCAAGACCGTGACATGTAAATCATGTCATTCATGACATGCATATCATGATTTTCATGTTATGACCTGTCATTTATGTTCGCCGTGCAGTCATATTGTGCCATACCAATTTTTGTATACACCCCATTAGCGAAACGGCCAGGGGAGCCCTATGACCGTGGCATGTAAATCATGCCGCTCATGACATGCATATCATGATTTTCATGTTATGACCTGTCATTTGTGTTCGTCATGTAGTCATGATGTGGCATACCAATATTCGTAAACATCCGATTAGCGAAACGGCCAGGAGAGCACCAAGACCATGGCATGTAAATCATGCCGCTTATGACATGCATGTCATGATTGTCATGTTATGACCTGTCATTTATGTTCTTCATGTAGTCATGATGTGGCATACCAATATTCAACATCCGATTAGCGTAACGGCCAGGAGAGCACCAAGACCGTGGCATGTAAATCATGCCGCTCATGACATGCATGTCATGATTTTCATGTTATGACCTGTCATTTATGTTCGCAATGTAGTCATGATGTGGCATACCAGTTTTCGTAAACCTCCGATTAGCGAAACGGCCAGGAGAGCACCAAGACCGTGGCATGTAAATCATGCCGCTTATGACATGCATATTATGATTTTCATGTTATGACCTGTCATTTGTGTTCGTCATGTAGTCATGATGTGGCATACCATATTCGTAAACATCCGATTAGCGAAACGGCCAGGAGAGCACCAAGACCATGGCATGTAAATCATGCCGCTTATGACATGCATGTCATGATTTTCATGTTATGACCTGTCATTTATGTTCGCAATGTAGTCATGATTGTGCATACCAATTTTCGTAAACATCCGATTAGCGAAACGGCCAGGAGAGCACCAATGACCGTGGCATGTAAATCATGCCGCTTATGACATGTATGTAATGATTGTCATGTTATGACCTGTCATTTATGTTCGTCATGTAGTCATGATGTGGCATACCAATATTCGTAAACATCCGATTAGCGAAACGGCCAGGAGAGCACCAAGACCATGGCATGTAAATCATGCCGCTTATGACATGCATGTCATGATTGTCATGTTATGACCTGTCATTTATGTTCTTCATGTAGTCATGATGTGGCATACCAATATTCAACATCCGATTAGCGTAACGGCCAGGAGAGCACCAAGACCGTGGCATGTAAATCATGCCGCTCATGACATGCATGTCATGATTTTCATGTTATGACCTGTCATTTATGTTCGCAATGTAGTCATGATGTGGCATACCAATATTCGTAAACATCCGATTAGCGTAACGGCCAGGAGAGCACCAAGACCGTGACATGTATATGATGCCGCTCATGACATGCATGTCATGATTTTCATGGTATGACCTGTCATTTATGTTCGCCGTGCAGTCATATTGTGCCATACCAATTTTTGTATACACCCCATTAGCGAAAAGGCCAGGGGAGCCCTGTGACCGTGGCATGTAAATCATGCCGCTCATGACATGCATATCATGATTTTCATGTTATGACCTGTCATTTGTGTTCGTCATGTAGTCATGATGTGGCATACCAATATTCGTAAACATCCGATTAGCGAAACGGCCAGGAGAGCACCAAGACTGTGACATGTAAATCATGCCGCTCATGACACGCATGTCATGATTTTCATGTTATGACCTGCCATTTATGTTCGTCAGACAGTCATGTTGTGCCATACCAATTTTCGCATACATCCCATTAGCGAAACGGCCAGGGGAGCCCTATGACCGTGCCATGTAAATCATGCCGCTCATGACATGCATATCATGATTTTCATGTTATGACCTGTCATTTGTGTTCGTCATGTAGTCATGATGTGGCATCCGATTAGCGAAACGGCCAGGAGAGCACCAAGACCATGGCATGTAAATCATGCCGCTTATGACATGCATGTCATGATTGTCATGTTATGACCTGTCATTTATGTTCTTCATGTAGTCATGATGTGGCATACCAATATTCAACATCCGATTAGCGTAACGGCCAGGAGAGCACCAAGACCGTGGCATGTAAATCATGCCGCTCATGACATGCATGTCATCATTTTCATGTTATGACCTGTCATTTATGTTCGCAATGTAGTCATGATGTGGCATACCAATATTCGTAAACATCCGATTAGCGTAACGGCCAGGAGAGCACCAAGACCATGGCATGTAAATCATGCCGCCTATGACATGCATGTCATGATTGTCATGTTATGACCTGTCATTTATGTTCGCAATGTAGTCATGATGTGGCATACCAATATTCGTAAACATCCGATTAGCGTAACGGCCAGGAGAGCACCAAGACCGTGACATGTAAATCATGTCATTCATGACATGCATGTCATGATTTTCATGTTATGACCTGTCATTTATGTTCGCCGTGCAGTCATATTGTGCCATACCAATTTTTGTATACACCCCATTAGCGAAACGGCCAGGGGAGCCCTATGACCGTGGCATGTAAATCATGCCGCTCATGACATGCATATCATGATTTTCATGTTATGACCTGTCATTTGTGTTCGTCATGTAGTCATGATGTGGCATACCAATATTCGTAAACATCCGATTAGCGAAACGGCCAGGAGAGCACCAAGACTGTGACATGTAAATCATGCCGCTCATGACACGCATGTCATGATTTTCATGTTATGACCTGCCATTTATGTTCGTCAGGCAGTCATGTTGTGCCATACCAATTTTCGCATACATCCCATCAGCGAAACGGCCAGGGGAGCCCTATGACCGTGGCATGTAAATCATGCCGCTCATGACATGCATATCATGATTTTCATGTTATGACCTGTCATTTGTGTTCGTCATGTAGTCATGATGTGGCATACCAATATTCGTAAACATCCGATTCGCGAAACGGCCAGGAGAGCACCAAGACCATGGCATGTAAATCATGCCGCTTATGACATGCATGTCATGATTGTCATGTTATGACCTGTCATTTATGTTCGCCGTGCAGTCATATTGTGCCATACCAATTTTTGTATACACCCCATTAGCGAAACGGCCAGGGGAGCCCTATGACCGTGGCATGTAAATCATGCCGCTCATGACATGCATATCATGATTTTCATGTTATGACCTGTCATTTGTGTTCGTCATGTAGTCATGATGTGGCATACCAATATTCGTAAACATCCGATTAGCGAAACGGCCAGGAGAGCACCAAGACCATGGCATGTAAATCATGCCGCTTATGACATGCATGTCATGATTGTCATGTTATGACCTGTCATTTATGTTCTTCATGTAGTCATGATGTGGCATACCAATATTCAACATCCGATTAGCGTAACGGCCAGGAGAGCACCAAGACCGTGGCATGTAAATCATGCCGCTCATGACATGCATGTCATGATTTTCATGTTATGACCTGTCATTTATGTTCGCAATGTAGTCATGATGTGGCATACCAATATTCGTAACATCCGATTAGCGTAACGGCCAGGAGAGCACCAAGACCGTGGCATGTAAATCATGCCGCTCATGACATGCATGTCATGATTTTCATGTTATGACCTGTCATTTATGTTCGCAATGTAGTCATGATGTGGCATACCAATTTTCGTAAACATCCGATTAGCGAAACGGCCAGGAGAGCACCAAGACCATGGCATGTAAATCATGCCGCTTATGACATGCATGTCATGATTGTCATGTTATGACCTGTCATTTATGTTCGCAATGTAGTCATGATGTGGCATACCAATATTCGTAAACATCCGATTAGCGTAAACGGCCAGGAGAGCACCAAGACCGTGGCATGTAAATCATGTCGCTCATGATCATGCATGTCATGATTTTGATGTTATGACCTGTCATTTATGTTCGCAATGTAGTCATGATGTGGCATACCAATTTTCGTAAACATCCGATTAGCGAAACGGCCAGGAGAGCACCAAGACCATGGCATGTAAATCATGCCGCTTATGACATGCATGTCATGATTGTCATGTTATGACCTGTCATTTATGTTCGCAATGTAGTCATGATGTGGCATACCAGTTTTCGTAAACCTCCGATTAGCGAAACGGCCAGGAGAGCACCAAGACCGTGGCATGTAAATCATGTCGCTCATGATATGCATGTCATGATTTTGATGTTATGACCTGTCATTTATGTTCGCAATGTAGTCATGATGTGGCACACCAATTTTCGTAAACATCCGATTAGCGAAACGGCCAGGAGAGCACCAAGACCATGGCATGTAAATCATGCCGCTTATGACATGCATGTCATGATTGTCATGTTATGACCTGTCATTTATGTTCGCAATGTAGTCATGATGTGGCATACCAGTTTTCGTAAACCTCCGATTAGCGAAACGGCCAGGAGAGCACCAAGACCGTGGCATGTAAATCATGTCGCTCATGATATGCATGTCATGATTTTGATGTTATGACCAACCCAATGCGTTTTTCGACCATCTACAATTAGCAAGCATTTAATTACATCCACTGAACATAGAACATACAGGCTAACATGACACGAAGCACATACACGCCAATAGCACAAAACACAGTAATGCCACAAAGCCACAACACACTCGCGATAAACCGTCTTACATGAAGTCCCGTATATATAACCGCTATACTTGACCTGCTATGTAGCGCAGTGGTAAGGTACTGTCTGCGTAATTAAACAAAAAGTATGCAGAGAAACAGGTGTATATTTAACGTTGGCTCATAGGTAGCCGCTCGCACACAGATCTGTTAATCCTAACGCGCGGAACATATACACTGTCTTTAGATTAACGCATTCCTATCATGAGCTGGCATTCCGTTTTACGGGCAAACGCGAGTTCGCAGTGCTGGTTCGCGATGTAAAATGCACCTGAGGAAGCGAGTACGAACATAATAGCGGCTGAATTTCATCAACGCCAGCGAAGAAAAGCGGCACCCGGGTGCTCCGCTACCACCCGCTTCATTCCGACGGCGTTCCCTTACGAGTCCGTCGAGCACGTCTGTACGGCGAACAACCGCTGGCGATCACAAGATATGCACTCCTCGTTGTTCGTTATTCTGCACACAGATGAAATATAGTCTCTGCCATCAGAAGTGTTTAGCGTATTATGCTGCACTTACCAGACTTGCGAACGGGACCGATCGCAGTCACGGTATTTTCACCGTCGACGCGCTCATGGCCGTCATACGGCTCGATGCCGAAGTCGTAGCGAAGCCTTTTTCTTGACATGTATAGTTATATCCAGTGAGTCGCCGGAGACCAGCCGTCGACGATCACAACAGCTTACTGTGTCGCTGAAAGTGTATTCCTCTTCATTTCGCACACGTAAGCGAAGAATCCGAGGCGTGTAGGCTGGCGGGTTTCACTAGCACGGGTACGGCCGTTCGATCGGGGAAAAACACAGGAGAGGCAGCTCGCTATGACTCCCGTCGGTTGAGGCTCGTAGTCGAGGAAGGCACCGTTCATTAAACGTACACTGCACGCATTTGTACGCGAAAGCTTGTACGTGGAAGTAGTAGGAAGGCCGCTGCTATAGTTCTATCGAAAAACACTTCACAAAGCGGCTGCTGTCTTCTTCAATCGTCCGCTCCCACCCCAGCCGCCATGTTTGCGGCTGCGAATGCGAGCATCACATGGGTGTGGCAGGAGTGAAATTGCATTTTACTCTCTCATGCCGCAAGAGGTATGGACATTTCACTCCATCCGACGTTTTGCTAGAGTAGAACGATGCCCTCAAGAGTAGCTGGGTCGTTTCACTCCTGCGAAACCGGCTGCAGTTTTTAGAGTGTATGTGTGTGGTACAAATGCTGACAAATCGAGTGAAAATGGGATCGCAATGGGAAGCCCTCCATTTTTTTTCCGGCTATCAGATCTAGTTCAACGGTTAGTCTCCCTGCACTGCTCTACCGAGGGCAACTTTTAAACCATCGAGGGGGGAACAAAAAACTTGAACCGTCGCTGACAGTCTCACAGTTACTCCAAAATTGGTTCAAAATCTGTGGCAGGCCACTTACTCCCCGAAAGAACGAACAGCATGCCCCATTTTCGTCCGTTTTATTTTAGAGTGTTGGATGATTAGGCACTCGGACAGGAGAAGTATTCAGTTGCACTAATAAAAGCAGTTACAATAAAAACTTCTTGTCGGTCCATCTAAATTTTACCGCACGAGAACGGGTAGCGATAGACGACACCGTGTGCACAGGCCACAAGAAAGTCGCGGTGCTTCTTCGAGCATTCTAGGCTGTTCTTGTGAGAAGGACCAGTGACACGTGCTACCTAGCCGAAAACATAAGTTCGACATGCAACTTCTTGGCAACATTCTTCAACCCGTGAAACGCACGTGCATGTATGGCACGGCAGCATAGCGCATGTCCTGTCGTTTTCCTTGACCTTGTCAGTTCGGCGATCGGCCCTTCTAATGACGCGCTTGCAGTCAGCGACGTTTTCTTGGACTCCTCGTTCTTCATCGCCGCTTCTCCCCTTCATGTTCTACATTGTTGTGGCCTCTTGAAGCCCTACTCTCTACTTGCAAAGCCGAGTCGGCTGTACTTCCTATGGGTCGCCGTTAAGCCACTCCCCTGCCATGTACCGACCACTAACGCTTCTTCAAAAACGGTTGCAGCCGCCCTTCATCAGTGCATTTATTTATTTATTTTCAAATACTGCAGCCCAATTCAGAGCTATTGCACGAGTGGGGTACGTAAATAGAAAAGGAAAGGATGTAAACAGTAATAACAAGTGCTTCCACAAGAATAGCTATCAAAAAGAAACAAATAGAACAGTCACACATAACTACCAGATGCCATTTCACGAACCTTGCCAGGTAGATAATTCCAGTGTTTGGCAAATCTAGGAAAACGACTGAGTTTGAACATGTTAGTGCGGTAAAAAAATGGCATCTTGTTAAGAATGTAACCGCCTCTAGTTGGAAGAGCACCGCGTACTTGATGTAGGCATCACCGGCATGACGAGTGAGCAAATGAATCCAAAAGTTTCAAGGAGTCAATATCACGCTCGTTGCATAGTGGAGGCAATTTCAATAATGTCATTGCAGACGAGGGTGAAAAATCGCGGTCATAGCGATGGTAAGTGAAACGAACAGCCTTCCTTTGGACAGACTCATTTTGTATGCATACCACGCGCACGAAGTGTACTTTAATATATGGCGAATGAGCGTTTTGTAATTGGAAACTTGGTACATTTTGGAGATTTAAATGACGCTCGTCTTAAGTAACCTAATTAACGGTGCATTGCTACATAAAAGCCTGCGTCGTGGAGAATCATTTCAGGTGCTTCGTTGAAGGACGATCATTCGTCCTTCTAGGCGACCACGGGCTACCCGCTGTACGTTACTGCAGTGCCACCCGTAACCGTAGGGAGCTCCAGGATCTTCCATTCATAGCCGAATACACCGCAGACATGTGCCACGTAAAAGGAAGCCTTGATAGTGCAGCAGACGCTCTGAGTCGTATTACCATCAACACCATGACAAGCAACCTTTCCTTGTCTTCACTCGCGGAAGCATTCGATAATGAGCTTCCACGACTACGATCTTCTACATTTCTCCGGCTGGAGCAGGTCATCTTCCCCGACCACGACGTCAAGCTGTGGTGTTACGTTTCGCCTAACTTCAAGCACTGGCATCAATCTTCTTTCTTCTTATCTGCGGTCGTGCTGTTTTTGAAACCGTGCACTCAACCTGCCATCGTGATGTACGAGCCGCGCAACATCTGTTCACCGAACGTTATGTCAGATCGCGCAAACGCGTTGACATTCGTCACTGGGTTAGCAGTTGCACACCCTGTCAACGTATCAAGGTACAACCATAGTGTTTCCTACTAAAATACTAGAGGGAAAACTGGCGCTGCGATCGTTAAGATGCAATGGGAATGATGGGTATCACATGGATTTATCTAATCTTCATGCCTGTGGCTTCAAACGTTCTGGTGGATTTGTTTATTCCTTTTTTTAGCGTCATTGACGCGAGTGACATTACTACACTTTTTCATTACGCGACGAATGCAGCGACTGTAGTGTACGTTTTACCGCTGACTGTCGCATGTACTAAAGACGTTTGCAATGATGAGGTGCCGTGCTGTCTGTTTCGTTGTTCTGTCTGTTGATGGATGGATAGACATATTATTTGCAGTGCTATTTTACCCAACTTTAGAAATATTCGCGCTGCGTCTCGCGAACCTTATCGATGCGACTTTGCTGTTTTTTTGTTGTTTTTTTTTATCAGGTGCGACAGAATCTGTAAGCATAGGATCGCTTTCACGGCTGACATACATCTCTTGTACGTGACAAGGCTGTTAGTATATATCTTGTACTACGGCATTTCAATTCCGCTATCTGATTAATTCAACGCCAACGGAATGCCCCAAGCAGTCGCACAATTATCGGGAATATAGTGGGCGCCTGCAGTGGGCGACGGGCACGCGCCCGCAGACGACGCTCAAGAAATCAGCTCAGATCAAAACTCAGGCGCAGTTTCCGACAAGGTTTAACGGCACGGAACAAAACTAACCACCAAATGATAGGCGATACTGCGCTTCTGCTAGAGGGCCTTGCGCAGCGGCTTGACCCATATAGAAAAATACAGTGGAGCACTTGCACTGCGCTTACAGAAACGAGCGAAAGCCCATTTGTTATACTTAGAAGACGCAGCTAATTTTGCATACTTGAAAACGTTAGCACGTCACTTACAAAAGCAAACATTTTTATTTTAAGTTCGAACACAACTATACCTGGAACTTAACCTTCATGGACGCTGCTAAATGTGGCCGCAAACAGAGGAGGCAACATTGCCATACTTCGCAATATTGCCAAATTTCTGGGCGTTCAGTATTTTTCTAATCGCAGAAAAGCAATTAGTACCTGCGCACGCATGCAATATTTTGTCGCAAACGACCTGTCGCAAAGCATATGAAGCCAGAAGAACGAAGACTAGGCAAATCCATGTCATACACATCATTCCCGTGTTGGCTCAACCGCCTTGTTTGAAATTCTCGTAGGCACTAGCGCCACATTTCCCTCTGCTAATTTAGTAGGAACCTCTATCGGTACAGCGACACACCAAGCCGCCATGGAGGAAATTGCCTCTCCTCGATGCACTTTGTGACACCATTCATTTGGACATCGTTTGACATATATGTTCATGTCTTCGTTTTCTGGGCGTGCAGTGACGGGCGCGCGCCTTGCGCTGCGTCCACTGTGGCTGAATCTCTTGTCTAGCAATCCGGCTCACGGCGGTTCGTATCCACAGCCCAAGGGCCAGTCTTTTTTTTTTTTCCTATACGGCTTGAGTCTGTGGGTGTGCAGCACGACGACGCAGGCAAGCCGAGAGGCTTCGCTTCAAAACCTATTCCCTCGCCGGCGCTTGAACTGTGAAAAGCGACGTTACTTTTCGGATTGCGGACCTTAACGCAGGCCAAGCTCGCCGATTGATCTAGACCGGCAGGACGACACTGTGTCTAGCTCTGCTGTGAAGCGGCACAAGATGTCACGCTTGCGTCATGTCACCCCGCCGAAACGGGCGTATACGACGGGCTACGCATAGCCCTCTCCGCGGTGACGAGGCAAGGACGGCCGCGCGATAAACCGAAGCGAACTGACGCGGCCGTGTCAAGGTACTTCTTGTGGGATCACGCCCACATCGCACAAGTGCGCACTCATCTCCTGCACGCAACTTTTGGATTTCGGGGTTGTGTACAGGCCGCTGAAAGGTGCTGAAATAATGGTGTTAGAAATGATATCCATGTGTACGGAAAAAATGATAATGACTCACAAGGAAATAACGCTGAAAACCATTGAGTTGGGTTCGAATTGTCGTGCTAATCATTTAGGTAAACACTAAAGAAAGCCGGTAGAAGTCATAATCATAAATATGACTCCGCAGCACTGCTAGTAGCTCAGCGAAAACTCATTAACACTAAAAAACCGGTGGAATGGTTTTGGAAGTGGGTACTAAGCGAAGGAAACCCTAAAGAATGGTGGCAGAAGACACAGTCTTGACTCGGCAAAACAAAACTTAAGCGCCGATCTGGTAGAATTACTTCTGACTCATTATATCAAATGGAGCCATTTCGGGTTCGCACCAGGTCGGTTCGAAGACCTTGAAAATCGCCTTTAGGTCTAAGTGATGGCTGGTAACTCCTAGCAATGATTATATAAGTTTTTTACGTCCATCTCAGAATGCAATGCTTTACGCACCTCAATTCTACACTAAACAGTCAGAAAAAGTCGCAGGGCACCTGACAGAGTTTCTTGATCTCAAGAACATTCAAAGTAAATGCTATGTTAGGCAATGTATCTCCCACAGGCGAAGTGGTTCCTTCGACTGACATCTGTGACATTGTGTTTCCAGAATTCACTGAGGTCGCTAGTAACAAAGCTGGGCAAAGAAGCTTTGAAGTAATACTCTTTCGACAGTTTGAGCGAAGGAAATGTGCAGGAAATGACAACATATAGGGACAGATGGCAGACGTCGCAGAGGAGGGCCACATAGCACGTATAAGATCAAGCTAATCTGGTAGAAAAAAAAATCGATTAAACTTGCAACTTGAAGAGAATGAAGAATCATGCGGTCGTGACAAGGTGGTGCAATACAGTATGACCATCCGTCATATTCATATCTGCAAGCTTTTTTCCATTGAGCTGAATTTGTTGCCAATGTTACGACCAGTTTTGCATATCGGTTAGCTGAACAAAACGAATATATTGTCACACTGCGTGGTAAAACCAAAAAGAAGAGGAAAAAGAAGGAGTCGAGGGAAGAAAGAGCGCGCCGCCGCGCTCTGACCTTTACGTCAGGGAATAAATAAGTCCATACTATCGTCACAGTTTTGGTGGAAGGTGCTGGGCGCGTCACACTGGATAACGGAGCTCTACCGACCCCAAGAGACAGCAAACCGTTGGCCAGATTACCACCCGGAGACGCCCACGTGGTAGACTCGGACTGAGGCAATGATGATCAGCGTGGTGGTAACGCGCGAGAGGGAGCTCACCCTAGGCAAGCTGCTGGATGGACACCTTATCGCGCACATTCTCGAGAAAAGGCGACGAGGACGTCGACGACTGGTTGAGGATGAGCCATCACGATCAATGGAGCGCCTCTGCGCAGCTCGCGAACGTCGTCTTTTTTACTCCTGGAACTGCCCTTCTGTGGTTTGACAATAACGAAAGTGGTTTAACAACTTGGGAGAACTTCGTCGATGAAGTCACGGAGTGTTTCGGCGACTCCCTTCACAAAAGAAAGAAAGCCGAGCAGACTTTCACGGCGGGCACAGTCAGCTTGAGAGTAATGTACCTCCTACATAAAAGAGATCCTGAAGCTTTGAGGCATGGTAAATCCAAACATCACAGACGAGGACAAGGTGGGACACCTGCTCAACGAATTTCCGAAGACGTTTATAACTTCTTAAAGGGGCGCTGACACGAAAATTTTCGTCTGATGTTCTTTTGCTGCAATATGTAGCTGAGGACTTGTTATTCATAACACGGCACATCAAGTGCTCCAGAGCGTGTCAGATAATTACTTACGGCCTGTTTATTACCGACTAGTTTCAGATTTGGTTTGGGAGAGCTCAAAAAACGACAAGGCTGGATGGATGGATATTAGGAGCGTCCCCTTGGCAGCCGGGCCACCAAGCTCTAGCTTTATTTCTTTTTCCTCTACAAACATTTCTTTTCCCGAATCACACATATTTTCACAACTAATTTTTCTCCTCGTCTACCTATTTTATCTATCATCGTTTCGCTGTGATGTACCCGAACTACCTTTCTCTTTTGTGTGCTCCATACTTTTGCGCCACCAATACTCTAAGCGCCTTTTACTTATCTCTTTCGCCGACATGTTCAGCTTTCCCGTGTTACTCCTAAAACCCATGGCCTCCTGTATGGTAGTGTCCACAGCTACACCTGGGTGGACATCTCTACATTCAATCAAAATATGATGTGTCGTTTCCCTAGCTTTTCCACAGCACGTACATGTGTCCCCTTCTTTATTGAATTTCGCTCTATAACTTCGGGTGCTCAGGCAACCGGACCTTGCCTCAAACAGTAAAGCGCTTCCCTTTGAATTATCGTAAAAATTTTCTCTCTTGATTTCGTCTTTCCCTTTTCGGTAGTTGTTCAATGCCGGCTTCTTCTCCATTCTTGCTATCCGATCCGATTTCTCCGCCGCTCTGATCATGCTCTTAACACTCTTTTTCGTCCCATCGGTTTCGTTACTGGATGTATACTTACTGGTAAGCCTCCTAGTTCTCTTCCAACATTGTGAGTCAACGGTCTTCCTATACAAATACCTGAACACTTTCGCTGCCCATCTACTTTCTTTCATATTCCTTAATCTCTGTTCGTACCTAATTTTACTCTGAGCTTCCCTTCCCTCAAAGTCAGACCATCCCATATCCCCCTTAACAGCCTCATTTGTGGTCTTCCCATGGGCGCCCAACACGAGACGTCCGACCGTCCTCTGATTCACGTCCAGCCCTGATTGTACTACCTCTGACCTCATGCACACCACTGAGTTTCCGAATGTAAGTGCTGGCACCATTACACCTTTCCAGAAACCTCGAATTACCTCGTACCTGTTGTAACCCCACAGCGCTCTATGCTTGATTATTGCGAAGTTTCTTTTTCCTTTAACTATCATAGCTTTTTCTTGTACTTCCATGTATCTATTCCCATCATTTATCCATATCCCGAGGTATTTGTACTCTCCTACTCTGGATATCTCCTCGCCCTGTATTGATATGGTCTGATCGTTGCTGTAATTGAATGTCATCCAGCCGCATTTCGTCAGACTAATTTTTAGCCCTAAATCTTCACTTTCCCGACCACATATCTTAACCAGGCACTGCAAATATGGCGCCCGGTGCCCGGTGCAACTGGCGCCATCTAGCGCTCGCAATGGGGTAAACGAGTTCGACCACGTGAGCACACATAAGTGTGACGCTTTTCCGCACGACAACCGACGCGTGCTCGTTTTCTTTCGCCTGTCGCACGTCCTGCGCGTTGTTGTCGCTGTTGCTGTCATTATCGTTGGGTGGCAACTATTTTCTTGAGGTGTGGTTTCACCGGCAGTCTACTAACGCAGCCGCAGCGAATAAGCAATGGCGGCTTAGACGCCATCATTGCTAGCTGCACTGTTCGGACCTCGGCTGCCGTTGTGACGTCGCGGAAATTGGGGGTCCCCTTCAGGTAACCTTTGCTGTTGTCGATGTCGCGATGTACGGCGTCTAGCGCTTGATTGCGCACGCGAACTTCAATATTAATTTAAATTACTTTCGGAGCTGTGTTCGCCGTTGAGATTTGGTAGATGACATGTGCATGTCCACGAAAATCGACTCTGCAGGCTATTTTAGCACCGAAATTTTAGTGTCAGTGCCCCTTTAATTTATAAGGACGACGTTGCGACCATCCGACTTGAGCCCTCACCTGTCGAACATTCGAGGTCCTCAAGACACGGCGAATAAGCCCCAAGTTTGGTCGGCTCGACGACGTTACCACTGTACCAACAGTAGCAAGTGTGGACGACTTTGCCTCTGATGGCCCTGCCGCTATGGTACATGAGTCGTCAGTGATGAACTGGCTCGCTTTCAAGACGCAGATGTAAACAGCGTGTGCCACAAATGCGCATATGATGAGCGCTATTCGGAGGCCCCCGTAGCTTGGTCACGGTCTGCATACAAAGAATGCCAGACCTACAATGACAACGGTCGGGAAAACAGCACGACACAGCCCGGATTCACGAGCTTCACACGACGACAGGTCCTACCGACTCACCGTGGGTTTCCTGCCTACAATGCGCCTAGGAGAGCACTGATCAACACTAACGAAGACCACCACATCCCACCAGTGGATGAAAGGGACAATTCGCATCCACCCGTTTGCAACACAAGGCTACAAGGAAGTGCATACTAAGAAGCTTTCATTTCGGAGGAATCCGTAAGTATTTCTTTGTAGCCTTCTGCTACTAACAGCTGGATGCTAATTTTCCCTTTTATAAACGTTACTACACCTTGTGGGTTTCCGCAGAACTCATTTGCCATCCCACCAGTGTGTTTCTACTGCGAAATTCAAGGACATGTGTCGAGGTTTTTGCTGGAGGCGGCCACAGCGCACCCTAAAGATCGTGCGTACCCTCCTGGCATGCTGCAAGTTTCCTTCTGGCAACCATGTGCACCTTTTTGTCTGCCATCCCGGGACTACACGGCCAGGAATGCTTCTCCGGTGTCTGACGGCAGCCTAACTCCACCTCCAACTAGGTCGCGCCGATCTCCTTCACAACGTCGCAGGCCGCCTACGCCGCACCAGCCGGGAAACTAGCTGGTGCGACCGATGAAGGTAAGGTCCCAAGACGGTCATCTTCGCGAATTAGCCGCCTGTCGTCATGTCAAACAACAAAGCGTGTGTTTCTATAGAGGGTGTTAATACTGTTGCCTTGGTAGATATTGGTGCTTCCGTGTCTGTGATGTCCCTTTCTTGCAAAAAGCGCCCGGAACAGAAAGTGATGCTTGCTTGGGAGAGAAATTCCACGTTTCGCGGAGTTGGTAGTGAGATGTTCTTGGAGTATGTTCAGATTTGATGACCGTGGGCGAGCAGGCATTTCTAACTGAATTTACCGAAGTGACTGAAGCGCGCAACACCCAAGGACAAGGGAAGAGGACGCACACAGCGCTGACTTTCAACAAATTTTATTGCGGAAACGCGCCCCATGTATAAGTAGTGATGCGACATGCGTACAAGGGTTGATAGCAAGACACGTGTTGGTGACAAAGGAATGACAGATCATTTCCTTATATGTTGGTACAATGCAAGCAAAGACAACTTAGTAATGATAACCGGTCAAATATGATATTTCTTTCTGTGATAGCGCTACTGAAGGGGAACTCACACACGAACTGCCTGATTTTATTATGTGGTACGCTTCGATAATTTCTCGTGTCAGCTGCGATCGGTGCTTGCTCAGCACAGTGCAACGCCTAAACAGAGGCACACACGCGCAATCACGGCAATGGATCCCAAGGTGGCCCAGAACCGTGCCACGCACATTATTATCGAGCTCCATGAACCTTTCGCTTAAGCAGCGTCCACTTTTGCCCTACGTATTTTTTCCCACAATCATGTACACCACCGTTCAGCACAGAGACCCCTTTGTGCCCTGCACCACCAAAGTGGTGTACATTATTCCCCTGTCTTGCGGGAAAAAATACGTAGGGCAAACTGGACGCTGCTTAAACGAAAGGCTAATGGAGCACGATAATAATGTGCATGGCACGGTTCAGGGCCACCTTGGGATCCATTGCCGTGATTGCGGGTGTGTGCCTCTCTTTAGGCGTTGCACGGTGCTGAGGAAGCACCGATCGCAGCTGGCACGAGAAATTATCGAAGCATACCACATAATAAAATCAGGCAGTTCGTGTGTGAGTTCCCCTTCAGTAGCGCTATCACAGAAAGAAATATCATATTTGACCGGTTATCATTACTAAGTTGTCTTTGCTTGCATTGTACCAACATATAAGGAAATGATCTGTCATTCCTTTGTCACCAACACGTGTCTTGCTATCAACCCTTGTACGCATGTCGCATCACTACTTATACATGGGGCGCGTTTCCGCAATAAAATTTGTTGAAAGTCAGCGCTGTGTGCGTCCTCTTCCCTTGTCCTTGGGTGTTGCGCGCTTCAGTCACTTCAGTAATGTCTTACCAACAAGCCCAAATCTACACACTTCAAAGAATTTACCGTACTTGCACTATGTACGCATAGCGTAATTCTCGGCGTTGACTTTTTACGGGAACGTGGAGCGGTGTAATATCCCTGAGAACCGATGTGCTGCCGCATGTTTTTGAAGACATTCATTCCCATCGAGATAAAGTGCTTTCCGTGTTTCGCGATCAGCAAGCAGAGACGGTTCGTTCCAGTAACGTCATCTCGTCTTCACGAAGACTAATACTGTGGTATATAATTGAGCCGGACCTCGTTGCACCTGGTTGTTCCTCCTCCACTTGCGAAAGGCGGAGATGTTACTACTCATGTGTGGACTGTGAACGCTTCATCGGAGTCGGTTCTTTTACCAGCGGCGTCGAAGCTAGCGTACTTTTAAGATGATAATACTGTAAGCACCCATGCTCTTGCTCTTTCAACGGACCAAAGCGCGCCAATCTCTACCCCACTCTTCAATATTCAAGAGCACTGTCAACAAATCGCTCCGACCTTCCCATCAGCGCACTCTACAAGAGCTTCTGGCTCGCTGTGCTTTGGTCTTCGGCTTTGCACAACTGCAGCCTCTACCTTCACCACCGCGGTTCCGTGTACACCAACTGCATCGACACTATAGAGCAGCACCACCTATTCGGCAAAAGCCGTACCGTGTTGCACCCGCCGAGAGAAAAGTTATCCACAATCAAGTTAAGGATGGGCTACAAAAAGGCGTAATCCAGGAGTTCGGCAGTCCGTGGGAAGCTCCAGTTATATTGGTAAAGAAAAAAAAAGATGATTCGCGGCGATTCTGCGTGAAATATAGACGCCTCAACGCTGTGACGAAGGATGTATATCCTCCTCCGCGAATAGACGGCACCATAGATTGCTTGCACTCTGCCTCGTGCTTCTCCTCTGTCGACTTCAGACTGGATACTGCCAAATACCGAAGAACCCACAAGACAAGGACAAAACCGCCTTCGTTACGTCACATGGTCTGCTTGAACTTAACGTAATGCCATTTCGTTTGTATAACGCTCCAGCAACATTCATGTGATTCATGGACGCGATCACTCCAGGTCTTCAACGGCACATATGTATGTGCTATCTTGACGACGTAGTCATTTACGGAAAGATATTTCACGAGCACAACAAACGGTTTTATGTTATTCACGATTTCTTACGCTCTGCGGGACTTATTTTAAACTCTAATAAGTGCCATTTTGGCGAACGCCAGGTGCTTGCCTGGGATTTCTTGTTGACAAAGAAGGCGTTCGTCCAGACCCCCAAAACCTTGCTGCAGTCCGTAATTTCGGCCAGCCGAAGACGAGCTCCGCTGCTTCCTTGGCCTGCGCTCGTATTTACGCCATTTTATTAAGGACTTTGCGCGTCTAGCTTATCCAATGACGTCACTGCTCCCCAAGGATACGCCCATCGCGTGGACTGCTGAGTGTGAGTCTGCGTTCACTGAAGTGAAATATTTACTCACCTCCGCTCCTATTTTGCGTCATTTTGACCATGAGGAACCAGCCGAGCTTGATGCTAGTGGCGTGGGCGTTGGAGCAGTACTTATATAGATCCACAACGGATGCCAACAATTCATCGCCTATGCAAGCCGTGCAATTACAAAGGCACAATGGAACGATACTGTCACGGAAATAGAATGTCCGGCGGTCATTTTCGCCGTACAATAGCTCCAGCCGTACCTGTACGGTCGCCATTTCAAGATCGGTCGGTTGCATTCACTTTGGTGGTCAGTTGGCGGGTTGGGCTGCGTGACCCAACTAGCTGGCTAGCTCGCTGGTCCATGCAGCTTCAGGAATACTACTTTTTCATCACGTACAAGAGTGGTCGCTGTCACATAGACTGTTTATCTCGACTTCCTTCCGCAAACGGGGGGGACAATGCCGTGGACGAATATCTTTTGGCAATCTCAGTGGAGTTTCCCGATGTCGCGACCTTCAAACATGAAAGCGCTGCGGAATACAACAAAACAGTACGTTGCCAGCTGTACCACTTGCCAGCGTCACAAGCAACCAACAACGCAGCCTGCTGGTGCTGGTAGCCAGTTAAGCCATAGACACTTGCCTTTCAAAGGATCGGCGTTGACTTACTTGGCCCGTTTCCTAAATCTGCGACCGTGTGTCGCTGGGTGATACACCGATCTCTGCGCACGATCTGCACATGCGCGAGTTTCTGGAAGCGCCGCTGCCGCCATCTTAGTTGGAGTACTCTGAAGGCAGCTGGTGCGGCCGCTCGATGCGTGGTCAGAATAAACCAGCGTATGCGCAGATCCTTGTCATGAACGGCGATAAAAACGGGATGGAAAACTGCGTATCAACGTCAACGTAGGCGTCTTTTTTCTGTCAGCTGGCCAAGCTTTCTAGAGATATGCTTAAGATGCGGACTGTTGAGAGGTATTAACATGTGCTCACTAATCGCCTCGTTGTTAGCTGATGCGTTTGAGTCGTTTCTCGTTGCTGTTGTCGCATTCGCTGAATGGACAGTAATGAAAAACGCCAAAGCGCCTTCTTGTCTTCATGAGACAGAAATACGCTTCAGTGAATACTGGCCCGTAAGTGATAGCAGCTATAGTACACACGGAAAGCAACTTGGTCCGCGAATTTCGAGTCGTGCCATGGACGGGAAGAAAACCGAGGGGGCTCGCTCACACGCATTCGCGGAGCAACAAAGCGACGGCGCGTTGAAATGGTACGTATCGACGGCCTGCAGTGAGAACGCCATACAGTACTTCTTAAGCTTCGAGACATATATCGAGAGCGAGACGGGTGTCGTCCGCCGTTTATTATTCACCCTAAGCAAGAACCCTGCGCTCTGTTCTTCGGCGTTTCCGGCACAGACCGATTCACTCCATAGCTCTGTTATTTTTTAAACTTCGTGTTCGCTTCGAAGATTTTTGTGAGACCAGGCTGCGGGCATCTTCCGAGATGTTTAAGAAAACTTTCTTTTCCTTTTATGTTGCTTAGGATATGTCCGTGCCTTTATAGCGCCGGCTACTCCTTCTTACACTAAATAAATAAATAAATAAATAAAACACGTTTAAAATCACATACATACGAAAGCATTGGTTGCGTTTGCTTTCTTAAACATAGGGCGCATACATTCAGCATACGAAATACAGATAAGTGGCAGCTCGCTTTGGCTGCCCGTGGCTGATGGCTCCCGCACCAATATCGTCGCTAAGCCTTATCGATAGCATCGGGCGTTACTTCAGTAAGAGCCGCCAACGTTCACAAGATGCTAAGCTTTGTTTCCGTTGTTGCCGCTTTACCTTCGGCTCATGATAATTATCAAAGGTTTAAACGAAGAGCCAAATACTGGGAGGCACTGCTGGCTGCGATGCAAATATACGGTTGGTCTTTCACCGCGCAGTGGAGCGACCTGTTCATGCAGTTAGGCTTTATCAGAGGCTCGTGCTAGACGATTAGCGGTAGGCACCGATAGTCGTAGGAGGTCAATTTAAGCGTAACTACATTCTATCCACCAATATGTCCCTTTTAAAAAGTAGAAAGAAATGTGGCTAATCCCACTCTCAAAGATATCGGTGTAACACGAAAATCAAACGTCTCTACGCTTAAGCAACTGAGTGTTTATTGTTACATCAAGGTGAACTTGCCCATTGCTATCGGTGTTTCCCTGGTACGGCACCGTCCGACGTCGGTAACCCACGTTCACGCATCGTGTAATTAACATAAATTTGTGCTAACTGAAGTAGTTTACTGCACAAAGTAGATAGTAAATGCTGCGCGACAAAGGTATCCATCATTTTTACTTGCGGCACACTGACCCGTCGGCATCGTTGCCGTGCAGCAATTTTTCTTCTTATTCCCATCATGCTCAATGAGTGGTCGGCGTGCAAACGCTACCCACGACAAAATGTGACCGGTGTTGTACCACTGCGCTATCGACGCACTGTACGAACGCGTGCATCGAGGCAGGCTTTGGAACGCGCCAGCAAGTGCAGCTTTATTTCGCCTCTCCTGTATGGCGGCACCGTTCCAGCCAATGTGCGCCTAGATGCTGAGCCGGTCTAGCGAGACAAAAAGGAACATGAGGAGCGTTCGTACAGCTCCCAGTATGTGCGGCGCAGTGGTAGCCCACCCATAGAGAAACATACTTACGTAAAGAGCGGACACTCCCGCAAGGCCCTGCGGCCCAGCTACCAGCGCGACTAGCAGCTGGTCGCACCGGCATTATTGTCTTCAGAGATTTGGGACGACTGGTTTAGCTCCGTTATGGTTTCGGTTTTGACAGCAGCGTTTCTGACCCTGTTTTACCTGGCTGTTAAAATGTTCAACTACGTCGTCTTTAGTGAAGCTTCAATGTTTCATTTTTAGCATGTACAGACGTAGGCGGATCGCAACATTTTTACTAAGAAAGCCATCATGGTCCTCGATGTATTCATGCAAAACAGCATTTGTTCATGCGAACACAATCATTTATGCGATGAGACATGCTGTTGTTGTAATTGTTTTCCCTATTTAGCTAAACCGTTTTTCAGAATTACACACAATAAGAAGCAGTGGTGGCATGGTACAAAATATTTTATTTTTCATTGTTTCCATGGAAAACTGCACAAAAAACGTGCCTCGTCACACACTTCATGATGTGCATTATATTACAAGGAGGAGCAAGAAATGAATGGTAAAGCACAGAACACCAAGTCAAAAACAACAGAAAAAAAGCGCAGAGGCGCTGCGTCTGTTTGGTCTAAAACATCCGTGCGAGCCACAACACGAAAGGTTTAGCAATGACAGCAATGCGTAAGGTACAACCCACGCTTACGAACAAGCCCCGGCGGGCGCCGAAGCACATATAGTATGCTACGCACACAAAATACACTGCACCAGCATCAATAAACACCTCTCGATGTTGAAAGCAAGAAACTGCAAATTATTTGTGCAGACAAAAGGAAACGACTTACTACAACAGCGAACCGGCGTGTTTCTGAGAAGCGCCGCGAGGTGGGCGTAACCAGCGGCACAAGCAGCACACGACCGGAGCAGCCGGAGCAGCATCAACGTTTCCATGGAGACGGGACGCCACAGAAAGGACGTCATAGAGAAATATGTGACACCTCTATGGAGCCCGCTGGAGGCATGACAAGCTGTCTATCTTTGAAGCGAAGTGGAAGCAGGCATCGCTACGCCATCTGGCGGGTGGTCAGACCTTCAATTGCTCGGCCGCGAAACGGCCCTTGTGGCCACTCATTACGCAGTGTGTTTTTTCTCTATGGCGCACCGGCCACCTTTCGTCGTGGAGCGTGGGGCTGTGGTTTCGATTCCCAGCGCTTCAATAGAAGTGTTTCTGAGCGGTTTTTCTTTGTTGTTCTTACATGTTAACTTTAGTGCGTCATATCCGTCACCGTAGTGACGTATGAGGTCGTGGTGGACCCAGGCATAAAACACTTTCGTGTTTAAAAAAGAACGTGTCTATTCTGTCGCCTCTGGTGGCGATCGTATCGAGCAGACGCGGTAGACTATTAGAGTTGCTTATCGGCACATCAGTCTTGCGGCAATTCTGTTTTAACGAATCAGGAGACTGCTATAAACAATCATTAAACACACGGCATTCGCTACCAACTTTAATGAGAAGTACATGCTGCTCTGTCCAGTTCTGCCGACCTGTCATGCCCATTCCGGTCGAAGCTTCTTCGGGAAAATGGTAATGCTATTGCATTCCGACACGCAGCACGTGAGCCCAACCATCTCGCTTCGTGCAAATAAAGCCACGAGAGCTCACAGCGCGCCGATGAAGCCGCTAAACGCAGCTGAACGAGCCGAGTGCTCCCGAGTACCGGCGTGCACTGCGGCATAGGTGGCGTAATGAAACTCGCAGTGAGGTCGGTGTATTGTGGACTAGCTGACGTGATATAAGGAGACGGCAGCACTCGCGTCGACGTTTCAGCTTTTCTGCTGCACTCTGTCATTCTTCGTTGTAGTACTCCGCGAGTTTTGATTAGCGACCGGGGACGGCAGCTTACAGCACATGTTGTTTAGGAGCTGTCGCCTCTCTGTGGGTCTGGTTAGAGACAGCCATCCCCTTATACCACCCGCAGACGAACGGTTTGAGTGAGAGCGCACGAAGCGCATCCTGAGAGATATGCCTGCCATGTATGTATCCAGTGATGACTTCAGACGCTATTTTGCCATTTATTACGTACGCATACAACACGACGAATCACGAAGTCATAGGGTACATGCCTTTCTTTCTTCTGTGCGCACGACTTCCCCAGAGTTTCATGGACATAACACGCTGACTTTTCGATAGCCCGGACTTTATGGCGAGCTGAGGAAGCTTGTAGACTGGCCCGTTTAACGACCCTTTCCTCACAAGAGCGTGACTCGGCGTGATGCTCGACACAGCCCCGTCAAATTTTCCCCTGCTGACTTTGTTTGGCTTTGGACACCTCGCCGAAAATAAAAGGGGGCCTATACAGGAAGTTATCGCCACGCTATTCCGGCCCTTACTTCATAGTAAGCAGCTTGAGTGACGTCACATTCGTCATCGCCAAGGTGAGCTCTCGCGACCAGCAGTGACGTCAAACGGAAGTAGTGCACGTTGCGAGACCACCATCGGAGTACGTAACTCGCTCGGAGAGCGTCTGCCCCCGTGGATGTACATGGAAGCTCGAGAAGAAGAGCGAGCCGCTCACCGTTAAGTCCCGTGCTGCAACTTGTTAATAAATACCGTCGTCACAATATGCCATGGATCGCAATTAGGGCTACGGCACAGCTCTTACGAAGAAGGTAGTGCTTGAAGAAGGCACGAGCCATTTCCTCACAAGGTGGAAAATGGAGGAACTGAGATGCGGAAGGTGCGATCATTGGTCGCTATGCATTCTATAGCGCAAAAGTAACTGTACGCGTTCTATGCACAGATATGGAGCAAGCGCAAGAATATTTGCGGCACAGGTAATGCTCCATAAATGAGCATTTAAACCTGTCTCGCAGAAAAACTGCCTCGAGAGCTTAAACTCGCCTTGGGCACGTTCACCGTGCTTCCATGCAGCCAAAAGTACACCGTCTGGAAAGGGCATCTATCATGCATTTAGTTTCATGGAGACGGCACTTAAGTGTCCTTTCAGCCGCATCTTACTATGGGCATGCGCAGAGGGTGTGATGCACATACGCAGCAAACCGGGCTTCTGTTCTGCGTAGAGATATTTTCGAGTAGTCTCACGCAGCCGTATTCTATGAAAATAATGACTCTCGATCTCTTCCTAGTTGTAGTGGAAGCCGAAAGCCCACACTAGCGTCAAGTTCTAACGATGTTTCTTGTGATAACAGCGACTACCCTGTTTTCGACGCTCCTCGCATGGACCCAGTTGTTTTTGACGCACCGGGCAATCAGAGCATTATAGAAAATCTTAAACTTTCCTCCTCCTGTGGCGTTGACAACATTAACTCCAAATTTTTGATTAATGCCAAGTCGTACTGTTCCATAATACTTACTAAATTGTTTGAACAATCGCTTGAAAGAGGTTGTATTCACAGTGATTGGAAAGTTGGGAGGGTCATTCCTCTGCACAAGTCTGGAAATAAACATTGCCCTGACAACTTTCGACCATTTCCCTCACCAGTATACCGTGTAAAATCATGGAGCACGTCATATACTCTCATCTCGTCTCTTTTTTAGAATCTAATAACTTCTTCAGCACAGCCCAGCACGGATTCCGTAAGTCATTTTCATGCGAAACCCAGCTCATTTGTTTCACACATGACCTTCACTGCATCCTCGATCGCGGATCTCAGGTAGACTGCATATATTTAGACTTTTCAAAAGCGTTCGACAAAGTCTCACATGGGCTGCTATTTCTTAAATTACGTAATCTTAACATTGACCCTAATGTACTTGCATGGCTGATCTGCTTTCTTTCAAACCGTTCTCAATTCGTAACAGCCAATAACATTGATTCACATCCCTTACCTGTCCGTTCTGGCGTGCCTCAGGGGTCCCTTCTCGGGCCCCTCCTCTTTCTCATCTGTATAAATGATTTACCCACTAACATTTCATCTTCAATAAATCTTTTTGCTGATGATTGTGTTATTTACCGCGAAATTAACGACAATAACGATGTCTCTTGCCTTCAGTCCGACATTGACAAAGTTCTGGATTGGTGCAACACTTGGAGTATGAAACTAAACATTAAAAAGTGCAAGCACATGCGCATTTCTCGTAATTCCAATGAACCTCCTACTTACCACATTAACAATGTTACTCTTGAAACTGTGTTCTCTTATAAGTACCTCGGCGTTCACATTTCTTCTAACCTGTCCTGGAAAACTCGCATCGATCATATCATAAATAACGCCAATCGCATGCTTGGGTATCTTCGCAGGAACTTTTCTCAATCACCCAGTTCTATTAAATTACTGCTTTTCAAAACACTGGTTCGCTCGAAATTAGAGTACTCTGCATCAGTCTGGAGCCCTGGCATTGATTCACTCATTTCAGACTTGGAAGCTGTTCAAAACCGTGCCTGTCGTTTCATACCCTCTAACTATCACCGAACAAGTAGCGTAACCGCCATGAAATTAAGTTTGTCCCTCCCTTCTCTCTCTCATCGCAGGTCTGTAGCTTCATTATGTCTTTTTCATAAAATTTACTACAACAGCTATCTGAAAAACAAATTACTCACAAGGCCCTCGCACATATCAGCCCGCATTGATCACCGCAATAAAGTTGGGATTCCGTCTTGTCACACTAAATGTTTTCATGACTCATTCGTACCCAGAACTTGTGTCAGTTGGAATGCCCTTTCCCATGACGTTGCTGACATAGTAGATATTAATATGTTTCGTAAAACAATTGCTATCTTGTGAATATATTTATACTTGTTACTCTTCGTATAATTTCTTTTTCTCCTATCAAAATTGTTCTCGTGTATTCCCACTGCTTTTTTCCTTTTTTGTCTTGTTGTGAGTTTTCGCCAGCCACTTTGTACTTTTTTGTTCCTTTATGATTTGCTGTTTATTGTATTCTTTATGTATCCCCACTCCCCTCTGTAATGCCTTCTGGCCCTGAGGGTACAATAAATAAATAAATAAATAAATAAATAAGTTCCTATCGAAGGCAAGTCACGCCATAGTCGCGTCATAGATGTTTTCATAAAACTGCTGTTGATATCGATTGGTGAAAAGTTGAACGGTATCCCTTTCGCCGTTTTGTATGTACCAGTTCCGCTTCTGCGTCAGCCTTTTCAATTCCAGCAATGCCAGAGTAATGCAATGATATGTCCATATTGAGAGCCCTCAGTCAAGATGCTCGTATCACACGCAACAGGAGGTTACGGTGGTCCTCGCTTGATCTAGTTACTTATTGGCGGGAGTACCTGCTTGGAATTGGAAAACAATGCTCACTCGTCGGGCTTCTGTTGTGGCATGCAGAGCACAGCTTGTCGGACGGTCAGCTCAGCGGTGACGCTATCTTGAAGGGTTGCGTGATGCCCATTTTAGGTAACGTGAAAGCTCTGGCCGAACACCTCTGTGTAGGAGAGCCATCAGCAAAAAATTTGCGCTGTGGCAATATAAAATAATGAAAAATGCTGGAGTTGAGCAGTTGGTAATTTCGACGTTTTCTCGATTTCACTCCATCTAAAATCGCGTGATCGGCTTTGGCATCGTCCAGAGTTGCGCGTAACCTGTGGTGTACATTGCGATGACAGCATATCTTGCTGCGGAAGCACGGCTTCCGAGTATGCAATACTAGACAGCGCACTGCAGGAATGGTCTCCGTGCCTGGCCCCCGATGCCCTCGCAGTGGCTCTCGTTGGAGGTAGACCGCGGGCTGGGCAGGCACGCTGCACTTTGTTGCAGTGCGGCAAATTCACTCTTATTCAATCGTTTTGTAATGCAAAATGATTCGTAAATCAGACGGCACTGCTCATCCTTATGCCTGCCGAGACCAGCGTTCTGCCTATCTGCTGTCTTGTCGTATTCTCTTCCTTTTTTCTTTCCTTTGTTAGCGCTTGAAATGCATTCCTTCCTGCCGTTCCCTCTGTCTCTGCTTCCTACTTCGTTTTTTATACCTCTTCATTTTTTTTCTTTCTGCCGTTGCTTCTTCGTTTCTTTTTCTTTCTCTTTCTTATGTTTCTTTTTTCATTCTGCCGTTTTTCCTGGGCTTACTGCCGCTTTCTGTCCTTGTTTCTTTCCCTTTTCTTTCTATTTTGTTGCTTTCTTTTTTTCTGCCGTTCGTTTTGTTATGTCGCCCGCTTATTTATTCACTTATTTGCTTAGTCATTTATTTGTATATACATTTCTACTACTATCTTCTCATTTCTTTCTTTCTGCCGTTCCTCTTGTCCTTGCCGCTTATTTATTTATTTATTTATTTATTTATTTATTTATTTATTTATTTATTTATATCCCCTGCGTAAGACTTAGTCTCCGAGCACCTTAAGGCACTTTGTTTTCTGGTCATCAAGGGGAGGTTTCCCTATACTTGCTAAAGGACTTAAAAGGGACTGTCTACCGCTCAGAAAATTTTTTAAGCTTGTGGTAAAATTGGGCAGATCGTGCGTCAAATTTACGGGAACGAGCACGCTTTCACCCCACAAAAAAGGAATTATGTTTTTAATTTCGCTCTGAAAGTGGTGCAAAAAACGCCGCTAGCGACACCCAACAGCGTGTTCGTCATTTTCCAAGTGTACGAGAACCAGCCCACGCAGGTATGCATACTCTGCTGAAAAACTACAATGTATGTCTTACAAGCGTACTTCACCCTATGAGGCACCTTGTTATAGCGTGCAAGAGCAATTTGTTCTTTTTTTCGCTGCTTTCGGGGTGGCGCAGGTGGCGCTGCCTTCGAATTCGTCTGCCTGCGGAGGCGCGTAGTACTGCGCTTGTCATGCATGCGCCGCTGCATGTCCGAGACGCACCCCCGCGCGCCGACTTTCCCTCGCGTCTCCTCCTTCTCGTCGCCTCTGGAATGTCGACCTTGAAGCCGGTTCGCGTTGAGATGCCTCTCGCGCCCGAAAGGGTTTCCAGGGAGACGACGACGCTTCATGCGCGGTACCCAGTGTTGCCGGCATGCCTACACTAGGAAAGGAGCGACTTCGTAGATAAAAAAATTGTGTTTTAATAATTTCTATTCAGTTTCTGGAGAAACCGCTACACGCTGGGACACTTCGGAAGGTACGCTTTCTATTGAGCCAAAAAACAGGAGAGCGATGAAGGACGGTTGACGGTCCCTTTAACGCAACTATTAGAGAAAAGGCATGGCTTACCGCCAGACGTGGGAGTGCACAAGCTTATGGCTTTCAACCGGTGTGTTGCAAATACTGGCGAACAGCGTGAACGGTGCCTGCTGGACGGTGTGGACAGTGTGCTCGCGTGCACGCAGAAAGGACGTGGTGTTCGTCAGAAATCCGTGACGCATTGATTGAACTTTTTCTTCGTTAATAATTTCTGCCTGCGCCAGTCCGACAAAGAAGCCCGATTCGTAGTCTCACAACGTAACATGTCTGGTGAAAAGGCCATGCAAGCTATATATATATATATATATATATATATATATAGTTTGGCGAAGTAGATAGCTTCGGCTGCCGCATGAATATAAATATAAGACGTAGCACTTCAGTAATGTTTCATTTATTTGTCGACGTTTCGGTCAGAGCCTGACTTTTCTCAAGACAACATTTCGTTTTCTCTCGTTAGTATATATATGGCCATAGCCACATATATATATATATATATATATATATATATAATCATGGCAGAATGATGGACTCACACTGAAAAAGTTATTTTATTCGACGTTTCGACCAGGGTCTGGTCTTCGTCAGTATATATATATATATATATATATATATATATATATATATATACATATTGAATTGAATTGATGTCTCCTGTTTACAACAGAAAGGAAGCAGAAGCTAAAGGCCATGTAGCCTGACTAAGCCTTCTGCTCATATATATATATATATATATATATATATATATATATATATATATATATATATATATATATATATATATATATATATATCCGTCATAGTGAATCAAACGGCTGTATCACGCAATAAATGCCCCGAGCGATTGAATATCTGGTTCTGTTAATCTCTGGCCCGGATTTTTTGGAGATAACTTGTTCGAGTATTATTTTGACGTGTGATACTGAAGGGGAGACAACGGTAAAAAATGAGTGTGTCGGGTAATTCGCACCGCATCTTACATGTGGAAATAAAAATTTATGGAGGAAATTCGCAGACGCGCGTGATTTCGTGTTGGAGAGGCAGCCGGCGATGCCCTCGTGAAGTATGCTCTTGAACAGCTATGACTCGCTCCTAAAACGACCTCGGCCAGTTTAACGGCGGTTGCGTTTAATAACATAGTGGTGAGGCCTTCGATATACACGTCAAGTGACGCAATAAGAAACACACGCGTGAACCGGAAATTACTGCGCTTCTTCAATAGCGTCTCGCGTGTTGTGCGTGCGTGCAAATGTCTTCTGATGATGTTGCAGAGCTATCTGGAAAATGGTGCCAGAAGAACGCCTCCCTTTGCAGGCGCTGCACAAGCTAAAAGATGCGAAGCTCAGGAGGATGAGGAGGCAGAATGGCCGTTGCGCTTCCGAAAGCGGGCGCACAATGGCGCGCAGGGAAGTTCTTTTTTTCTTTCCTTCCCTACCTGGGCCTCCTTCTTTGTCCGAGCCCGTCTATTGTTGGCTCCTGGTTTTTGTTTACTAGCTCCGGGAGAGCGCTTTTGTGGAAAACGGCGCTACCCCTTTTATTTGGCCGCAGTTTTTCTTGCCCCGTTTAAAGTGCATTCTGCATGGGGCCAAACACTCCTTTCGGCAACGACGACGACAAAGGCGAAGAAGCTCGCGCCAAGAGTTGCGCAAACTTTGGAATAAAGCGTTATTCTTGTTTTCCTCCCAGGGAACGTATTTTGGCGTGGCGCTTTTGTCCTTCGAAGGACAATGGTGGGCGAACGCTGTTGGACTGCGAGCGCTCCTTTGGCGCACGCTGCGAATCCATCCTTGTAGTTGGACGTTATCGTAGTCTGCTTAGGCTGCTGCCTACCGATCAGAAAGATAGCAAATCGCCTCTCAAACTTACAAAAAGCATCAACCCTTTCTACATGCATTGCTGTCGTAGCACATAACATCACTGTGTCAATGCCACGGTCAATATACGCGGGGGAAAGTATTCCCATAGGGGATCGCTTAAGAGGCGTACAACCCTTGGTAGTCAACACCGGCACCTAAGTACTCCAACCCGAAACATTGGCAGTTGAACAGCACGTTAATGTGATTTGACGCAGGATGTCAAGCTTAGCGTTGAAATTAATTAATTAAATTGAAGTGTATTTGCAACAGTACTCTATAGGCTGCGGGAGATCAGGCAGGAAAAAACTAATGTAACAGCTTGGTAGTGGCCTGGCCACCTACACACCATCAGAAAGTACTAGTTGCACGATCAGAAATATTTTCAAAAAAAAGTACGCACCTTCCGCGCAAGGCCCGATCACAGCGAAGCTGGCCGACAGTTTACTGAAAGAGGTCGCTCGAGTTTCCTGCGATATTTTGGGGAGAGCAGGTTGCGTTAGGCGCTTTCGACTGGAACTTGTCACATGATCACCCAAACTCGTGTAGAGCAATGACACGTACGTGACATGTTCTTGCCAAAAATGACGTAAGGAAAGCTCACGTTACATGTTTCCGCCAACATCGCGTAACACGATGTAAAGCGACAGGTTTCCGCCAAAACCAATTAGCGCAGTGTCACGCGGTACTGATGCCTGACAAACTACTGCTTAAGTGGCTTCGCTATAAAAAGTGGCATGCCTGCCAAATTACAGCTAGCTCAAGCACTTTGCTGCTACAATAAAGAGACATGCTCATGTACAAAAGCAAACATGCTTTCTCAAGCAAGACCTTTATAAACAGAGCTATAACCAATGACGAGCAAATATAGAAAACATAAACACATGCTCAGTAATTCTTATTTCAAATCACGTAGCCCGTGTCCGAATATGCCATGCAGGTATGATTTTTGTTAATCTTGACGTGACTTACGAGCATGTCACGTTGTTGATGTCATCAGTCATGTTAGTCGTGCATTCGTAGTAGTTATCCGTGCCAATTCTGGTACGTAGGAAGACACGAGACAGAGCTTTGATTTATTTCCTCTTTTTGTCTTTCTGCCATCTTTTGTAACTTGCCAGCACGAGGCCCATAAGGCCTCCACAACTGCACTTGCACGCACGAACTAACGCTGCACGTAGGTTGCAGCAGCATAAAGACACCAAGTTGCTATCATTTCGTACGAGTCAACTAAAGAGTCAACGTTACTAGAATAAACTCAATTTGAAAGCTCCGCCGGAGAGGCGGTCCGCGTGGCGGTCGCGAGAACTAGTGGCGCTGTAATCACGTCTTGCGCCTGCCGTTGGCTCCCGCCACCGGCGCTTGTTGCGACGGCGCAGTCGACGTGCACGTGGGATGCAGCAACTGGAACACTTTGACGCTTTGTTCACTGGTAATTTTTGGAACTGTTTTTGCCCATGCGAAGTGCCTTGGACGAAGACACATACGTCGTGTACGACGCCTAGCGAGGAGCCACAGGATCATTTACGCGCGGTATGCCGGCTTGCTTTGCGCCGGGGTTTAAGATCGGGGTGCATCGTTGCAGACACCGCAACGATGACCCCTCTTCACGCCACTTCGGACCACCAAAAGACCCTCTGCGACCTTTCTTTTAGGGGCGAAGCTCCTTAAGGCGTAGGCTTGTCTGCCGTAGTTGTCCGTCGTAGCCACTTCGTCTTCATAGAACGCTGGCACGCGCTCTTGTGTCACGAGTTCACGCCGGTTCCTCTTCGTCACCTCGAACGCTGGCACGCGCTCTTGTGTCACGAGTTCACGCAGGTTCCTGTTCGTCTACTCCGGCATCACTAAGTTTCGGTCTCGTTTCGTATTACATCACAATACCCCCAGTTTTAAGTAGTTCACAACTTTTCTGGAAGGTAGAAGATGCGAAACGAATACCACAGTGTTCTAGAGAACTCAGTTGTCTGTTCATACAACACGAAGCATGGCTAAATTAATCAGGAACTCAGCACGATTTACGATGAACGTCCCGAGCTTCGCCCACTCATCATCATTCACTCCGTGGATATGCGTGGATTTTTTGCAAACTGCAACCTGCTTTTTGAGCACGGCAACATTATAAAGCGCTAGTTGCACGTTTTTGCTGGAAGATAAGTTTTGATCCCTCGGCGAAAATGGGAGCTAGCGCTTGCACGCTTGTTGGCAGCGCTTCCCTCCCATATATCAAGCCAAAATGTTCGGGCTCAAGGCGCATATCCGCGAAAAAACGCATGGCGTCCCGCGAAAGCCCAGTGCCCAGCTCGTCGGCGGAGGAGCCGTCAGAAGTAGAACAGCAAGACGAAGAACAAGCGATTACCAATACTGCCGGGATAGAATGCCCTCGCATCACATTCACATTCGATCACATGTCAACTGTCGCGCTACCTTCAAAGCAATGGCTTTTTCAGTGTTTTCACGACGAGGTAACGAACAGTAGGTGCGGAATATTTTACACTCGCCGGCTCGTGAACGGGGACTTCCTTGTGCAAAAAACAGTTGTAGTTGATGAGCAGTTTAACTGCACAGTGAACAGCCACAGAACGTAAAACAAACAGCCGTCGTACAGTGTAAGCTGTGCTGTGGGCATGGAACATCTACTCTGCGAAGTTGACGAACTGAAGGTGTGTGAACGATAGCGACAAAGTACGCGCAAAAACTCTTGGTTCTCACGTCACGCCCGATCTGTCCGAATTGTTCAAGGCACCGTAGAAAGGAGCTACTGCAGACACCAGCGAAGTCAACCATTAAGAATTTTAAGATGAAGAATCTCAGAAGAACTTTGCTTAGGGCCACAGCAGCTCGCGAGAAGCAGGGGAAACAAATCATGGAACTGAAAGGAGCGATAGAAACGACCTCGGAGGAGTGCCTGAACAAGTGGCTGGACTGCCTCCCACCGCTCGAAAAGGCGGCGTTTGCAAATGCATTTTGCAAAATCAAAGCAAAAGCACCGTGTGGAATGCGTACAATGCAGAATGGTTGTTTAACAGCATGCTTGTACGAACCGCCAGCTCACGGACCTAGAGGCTGCTGATAGACCTGAACATGCTACCACTGCCAACCACGAACCGGCTGGCACAAATACTGGAGGGCATTTAATGTAAATATGGATTTGAAGCTGTCTGTCTGGAATACATACAACGTCAAATGAGCAAGCAGCTTGGGGACGCTTGTTGTCGATGAAATGAAGCTCAGGCATTCTTACGAGTTCAACAAATCAACCTACAATATAGCCGGCTTTGTTAATTACGGTGGGACGGTGAAGGAGGGCACAGCTGCCAGTTAGCCGACCATGCGTTGGTGGTTATGTTCGTGCCCATGTTTGAAGGATGGGTACAGCCTGTAGCAAGTTCTGTCACAAAGGGCGCCGCAACTGGCCGTGTGTTGGTCGAGTATGTGCTCGAAGCCGTTTTGCAGCTGCACGAGTACGGTGCGGCCGTTACTTCCGTGGTGAGAGACGGTGCCGGGAATAACAAGTCCATGTGGCAGCAGTTTGGCGTTAGTGGTGCCATCTCAGACACCAGCCATAAAAATTCAACACCCGTGCCATCCAATGAGCAATGCATGCGGGTCGACGCATACAGACGACCTTATGTATATCCACTTAAGTAGTGCACAAATGGGATTCGGGAACGTCGAATGGACGAACGATAAATGTTTAACTTTCGCAATAGCACTAGTAGAAAGCCGCTGCGCGAAATGCTCGGTGGACCGCCGCTGTGCGCCGTCGTAGCAGACGACGCGCAGACAGTAGCGGAAGACGTGACTGCAGCGCCGCAAGCTCACGCGACCGCCGTTCGGACCACCCTCCTCCGCTGGCGGAGATACGGAGCTGCGAAACTGAGTTTATTCTAGTAACGTTGTAAAGAGTGTCATAAGAAAAGGTTCCTAGGAGTCCTAGGATATCGCTCTATATCCGTAAGTCGAGTAGTCCCTTTTTGAGACCAAGGAATTCGAACACGCACCTTTGGCAGGCGGACAATACGCCTGAGCACATCAGTTCCTGCAGTAGCTGTCATTACTGCTGATTCATGTTCATGACGATTATTTGTATCACGCTTCTTCGGTGCTTTGTATCAACGCCTGAACACGTTGCAGCGCGTTTTGAGTGCTAATCAGTTTTTGCTTAGTCATAATCACGTCACATCTAGATCATGTTAATAATGTATATCATGCCATCTCAACCCTCTTGAAGCACGCCATGTCACCTAGGTGACAATAACTCGTATCACATCTTTCGACCTGTACATGGCCTTCGAAACCCTTCTCGACCCCATTCTTGGCAGTTTGAATTTCGCAACGTATGTCACCTCACGCTTTGCTAGATCGCGTCATGTCTTCATCATATTCTAGAAGAACAGCTTGATGGGTAGTTGGTCTCGCATAGCTAAACTTTTTACTTATTTTTCATCCAGCGCGCGTGTCACTGGGAAGTGATAACGGCTTTCCAGTTAAACAAAAACAACCGCACGTGTCAATACCACGGTGTACTTTCGTTATCAGAACAATTCTAATATTACTTGTACGAAATCGAGACATTAATCTGTGGTGTTTATTCACTTTTGCGTTTTCTTGCCGTTGTATCTACTTCAAGTAAGTCAAATCAAAGTGTGTCTTATTGAGACGTAATGACATGAATGCGTACAAAACACTTGGACCAATAGCCTACGTGGCCGGTACCTGTCCAACACAGAAAGTACATGAAAGCTAGCAACACCACTGATTGGTCATCAAATGACAGCATTTGTACATATGTAAGGTTTAATGATGTGTATGTCCATGAAGGAAACGGCGTTACAGTTCGCAAGACAAGAAAAAGCAAGGTTACAAGCAAGGTTAAAGTTACGCGTACATTTTTATTTCTATAACCACAGTGTTCCAGGTGCCAGCTTGAAAAATTCTAACAATCGTTCACCGTGAACGTTGTTGCAGAGAGGAAGGGTTAACGTAAGGTGACTTGCTTGCCTGGTGTTTGCACCCGGGTAGTTGAATACGGTTGGGTAGTGGAAAGATTGTGTGCAGCATTACGTGTCGAACTTGCGCACTCTATTCCTTTCTTTTCTATTTTCTTTTTACTGCAGAGGTACGAAGAAAGACGACAGGACTGGACAAGGTCTCATTGGCACAGTTAAACTCGGCTGAAAAGTCCGTAGAGCGATCTCAAATGCATCAGTGCGCGCGCACTTCTATGCAATGCCCGTTGTGCGGTATTTGCGCGCGCACATCTCTTGAGCGCATGCCATCAGCCCACAATTACATAACGGCGGCTATGCGTGTGTGTGTGCCAGCAGCTCCTAAGACACATACTAGCCATGCATATAGCGAGGGAGTGGGGAAGGTAAGTGAGGAGGAGTGGCGTGAGGGTAAAGCATGGCTTGTACGGTGTATATGTGCCACGGAAAGTGTGTAAGTGCCAAGGCGTTCTTAGCATAGCTTAGGTGGTGCGAAAGAAAAAATGAGAATGAAAGAAAGGAGGAGACAGTGCAATACATAAATACGTAAAGATAGAAGATAGAAGAAGAGGAATCAGAAGACAAAGACAGAGGGTGATGAGAAAGAACGCAATCTGCTTTCGCTAGGTGGTGGCGATTGCTTGACAGCTACGCCGCTTACCTATGTTGAATTCCAATGGCGGAGTCGGAGCAGCCGACTGACTCCGCGAGCGAGCACTCGACTCTGGCGTAGAGCAAATCCTCCAAATCCGCGATTGGAGCGGAACCCGCGCCGCTGGAGCAAGGCGGAAGCTGCCGAGTTACCCACGATACCTTGCGCATGGTGTCAAATTTCCTCTCAAATTCCCGCTCGTAAGCGTAAGTTTCAGCGTCACTGTCAGTGTCCGAGGAATCACTTGTGCGGGAACTTGAGCTTTCCGACTCGGAGCTGTCGCTATCGAGTAGCAGAAGCAATGCCGCACGCTTTGCCGAGGCACCCGAGCAGCCCATGCCGTCCGCCATTACCACAACTCGCGATTCGCGACCGGCGGCGCCGCCGCGCCCCCAAGCAGGCAAGCGTGTTAAAGGAACGAGTTCCGGTCCACTCCGCCGATTTCGGCAGAGCAGCTTTTCGTGCTCCACGCAGCAACTCCCGCTCTGAATCCCCTCCGGCTCTCTCATTGGAACTCTCGACTCCCGTCCTCACTCTGTCATTGGAACACACGTGCTCCGAAAGAAGCAGAAAAACTTGCTCCGACTCCGCCATTGGAATTCAACATAGATTGCGCAAGCATGGAGCGGAGTGCAGCCGCCTTGAATTCTTTGTATGTGCACCTCGGCTATAGCACGATCTGTGCGAACGGCGGCATGCTTCCCAAGAATCGTCCCTATAGAGCACCGCCAGGTGCCAACCAGAAAGTTGCTTTTTTTTTTTTTGTCGTCTTCAACTACGCAAGGAAGATCACGACAGGAGGAAGGAAAAACACAGCACACACCACGAGCGCAGGCTGTCAAATTTTTATATCTGGCAAGCAAACAACAGCTGTTACAGTCAAGAACCTCACACGTGGCCACATATCAGTCTCACATGTGCATCCACTGAGTAAATGTGCAAACAAGTTCAACAAAATTCCGGCTTAGTTATCACCGGGTACATTGACCGAATTTACAGTAAGAATAAAAAAGACCATGTTCAATGAAAAAAAAAGGAAAAAAGCGGACAATGTCACCTAAGAATTAACAAGAGTAGAGGCGAAGGGTGAGAGCATAAAAACGTATGAGCGCGATTAAAACATCAATAAATGTAAAACGATGTATGACAAAACACGGCATGAGAGACTAAAGAGATGGAACCATGAACACGACAATTAACGAAAGGAAAGGTGAAGGCGAAAGACCAAAAAGATATAAAAACGTGTGACTATGGAAAGCAGATTTTAGCCGATGAAAGACTAAAGTTGGACCGCGTTAATCAGCGTAAACGCCCCCCTACCCCCCCTTCTGAGCGAAAAGAAAGAAACGAACGGCTACCGGAAAAAAAAAATATTTTCAAGTTTTGCGGAGTGTTTTCAACAAAAGCAGTTTCCTCTGATAAAAGCGAAACAGACGGCTTGCTGACTTGTTACTATGGCCGTGGAAAGGGAGATTGTTGAAGCTTTCTACACAATGAAAACTATCGTCTTCATTGTGTCTGCGGGTGTAGAGTGAAGCAGCGTTCAACAAGCCATCGTTCTTCCCTTCGGCCCTCTCCTCCACGCTCGTCGCCTGTCAACGGTACTTCGACTCCTTCCTGTCGCCCGTATCGTCAGAGGCTGAGCGTGTCTCGGCCCAGGCTGTTTGACTGCGCTCTATCCTCTGTAGTATTAAGGGACGCTCATATGCTTCGCGCTCGCGTTGTTAGTCATCGAATCCATTGTCAGTGTGTGTGTGTCTTCAATGAAGTGCCCTCACGAACACACGCTTGGATGGGAATGCCCGCGTTCCCAGCATAAATATCTCCCAAATCAACACTAAGTAAAAACAACTTGCAGCGAAGACCTTACACACTAAACAAAAATAACCAGGAACGGGAGTAAACAGCTTGTCCTCTAGCGCACTACCTTTTCTGGGTTTTTTTTACTACGTAACAGTCAAGGTAAAAATTTACTCTCACGCTAACCGAGTTTTTGAACGTAGAAAGGGCAGTAATTATTTACCCCCCTGGAGGTTTTCAGCGACTATACGCGGAGTAATTTTTTACTGCCTAAACAATGTTTTCTCGGCTTTTTGGGGGGTTATTTTTAAAGCTCATTCGAGGTTTACTGTGGCTGGGTAAACACTAGGCTTACGCAAAATGCAGACATCACTCAATTTATTGAGCAGTAAAAGAGGACTCACCCTTCGAACTTATAACATTGGAAGCACGTTTTCACTCGTTGAGAGCGCAACAAACACAGGCACAAGCGTGGGAGCAGAGATATTCGAAAGTGCGTTTTCACTTGGCCGCCGTCCACCAAGACCGGCGCTAGGACAGCCAGCATCGCTCTAACTCAGCACAAAACCACGCCGCACTGGTAACACTCGGGGTAGTTCGCCGTGTCGTTGTCGTACTGGTTGACGATGCGGTCAGTCAGGAACGTTTGCGACCGTAGTTTCCGTGCTTTCCCAGAACTCGGCGGTGCCTTCGAAACGACGGTCACTAGGCATAGCTACCGGAAATGTCACGGTAACACGTTGTGGTACACGTACGCGCTGATCACACTGACGCCGTACACACTCACGCCCCGAGACGTCGCGTCCCCTCTTCCGCGACCGACGCTTTTGACGAACAGTTGCTTGCAAACGCGTACCATGTGGCTAGGCCTAAACAGTCATTCGAGGGCTATCACGGCCTCCACCCCTGCGCCAGGCAGTTTGGAGTTTTTTACCACGTGACGTGGTACGTAGTTTTTGATCACGTGGCTTTAAACTCTAGACTGGGGTTTTTTTATCACGTGACACAAAACCCCCTACGTAGTAAAATAGGGCAATGACGTCCTTTTACTACCTTTCTAACAGGTGGTAGTAAAACTATGTCATATGCTCATTTTACCTCAACGAGACGTAGTAACTTTCAAAACAAGGGAGTTTTTAAGGCTCATGAGCCGCAAAAACCCAAATATCGGGCAACTTTTGCTTACAGTGTAGAAACACGCTAAACAAGCACACGAACATAAACTGCGGAATTAGCAGTCCTCGCTACCTGAACTCTGGCGACTTTGGCCTCGTAGTCGAACCATCGCCGGGATAGAACTTGTGTAGTCTTCTCCAACTGCATTGCGTCCGCAAAGGAAATTGCCCACGATCCTGCTGTTATCTTCATTTAGGTGCGTAACGGCCAGTCAAGCTGCCGTAATGATCAGCCCGATCGTCGTTGCTGACGTGGCAGGGCGTCTTCGTCGATTAGGCCTAAGTACGAGCTCGGTTCCCGCTCGAAGTGGTGACCTGGCGTGCCGTTGATTATTGCTGGCCGACCTTGAAAAAGGGGGACTGCTGTGGATGCGTACGAAACTGCCGCAAGAGGCTGCAGTGCCTCCGAAGAGCCTCGTCCGAACGTCGTCGAGGTGAACGGCCACGCCACGGAGTACCAGCGTCACGGCTTCTGGAACCGAACGCCTGCTGCTCTCGTGGACAATACAAAGCTGCCTTCACTCTACACCCAAATGGACAAATATGAGGCGTGCTGTTCGCCCTTTTGGTGAGTAAGTGGGCTGCAACAGATTTTCAACTAATTTCGGAATAATTGCGGTACTAACAGCATCGGTTCAAATTTTTAGTCCCCTCCATGTACCCGCTCTATGGTTTAAAAGTTGACCTCGGTGGAGCATCCCAGCGCACTAATTGTTGAGCCATTTCCGAAGAACCGGTAAAAAAAAAAAATGGAGGCGCGCCGTTGCGATCACATTTTCACTCAATTTACTAGCTTTTATATCACGCATAAGTCTTTATCTGCATTCAATCGCATATGTACACTTGCATGAATTCAAAGGAGACACGGAGACAAATACACAAGCATATCAAAGTAATGTACCACATAGACCGCTCACGTCTCGCAAACGTACACCGACGATGGCCTCACATGTAGTGCCTGTGGTAAGTTCCTGTTCAGCGCAATTAAAAATAATTATTCAAGGAACAGCTGTGCGGTTAGCGTCGGCTCTCGGATAACCCTGCACCACACGGAACTGTTAAACTAAGCCGGCCATATAGTCAGCGCCTTTTTAATTAGCAAATTCCAATTAGTAGCTAGCACCTCGTCGATTGAAGCGAACGCTCTTTCGCAATGCCGGTGTGCGAGGTCATAAAACGCCCCTGAGCACACATAAACACAGTAACGGCAAATATTCAGCCACGGCGGCGAAGAAACGCGATGCATAGTTGCCCCGCCGGTATACCGTCTTGCCTTTTCCGTAGAGCACGGCTGTAGAACAAACGACCGCCGGCGCTCACAAAATACGCATTCCTGTGCTATTTCTATGGTGGTTATTTCACACACAAATAAAGAACAGGTCTCATGGTCAGTGTCGCGGCTAAGATGTGGTGTACTTACCCGACTCACTACGAACGAGGCGGCTTGCAGTCACGGTATACAACGCACTCGCAGTGCGCGCCGGCAGCCGCACGTTGGTTCCCGTCTGCCATGTATCGGCGCTCGCCTTCGCTCTAGCTGCTTGACAGTGGTCATCACACGAGGCGAAATACATAATCTGAACTGCGCTTTATTCCCCGATGCAGACACTATTTTCTCCACAGCAAGGCGACCTTCCCTTTTCTTGTACCGACGAGAGCTCACACCGACCGCCGATGGACTCCATGCCGACGGCACCTATAGCGAAGCCTCTTTCGTGTACCAGTGGTAGCCATCTACTCTTCGGGCATTCGGCAACCAACCGCTGACGATCAAAACAACTTACTTTTGTTATCGCTGCAAATATTCCTCGTGATTCGGCGCGTTCAAGCCATGTATCCACAGCATGTAGGTTCGGAGGCTATCACTGGGACGCCCACACTTTACCGGCAATCTCGCCGTAACCCTTACGCCGGCCTGCGGAGGCCTGAGACGGCAGCCGAGTGAGTGGTGCCCAAATACACGGCCAGTTCTGCCACTGCCGCGAATCGCGTGATGCTATGCAGCCTCGCACAATCGATGCATGATCGTGAGACGGCGATGGTTCGCGCTCTTCGCGTTTTGTAAGCCTGAAAGAAGCGTGTAAATCCTTCCTGAACCATTTCAGCAACATGTCATGGCCAGGCAGCGCGGCAGCAGACGATCCAACGCATGATAAACGGACGCTATTTAGTCCCGCCATTGGTATCCTTCATGCAGGTCTTTTGCACACGACACGCGTTGGCGCAAAATTTGGTCCTTTGGGATGAACCGCTCAACCGGTGGTCAAACGGATGCAGAGCGTCTACCTTTACCGAGAGAGAGAAAGAACTTTATTGACCAAGGGATCTTCGGGTCCCCGCACGACCCCACTGCACTACACGTTCATGAGTTCGTGAAGCTCCATGACGTGGGCAGCCCGGTCGGTGGCGATATTCTGGTTTATAGTGTGTTGGAGCAGGAGACGTGACGGGGAGGACACACAGGAGACGGCCACGTGGAGCCCGGAGCTACAACTCGTGGCCGGCACCCGGGACCGGACACCCGACTGTGCCGGACGCTGAAGTCCGTCTGCCCTCTGTCTTCCTTTTCGTCTCCACACAGCGCTTGCGCACGTTTTTTGCGTGCTCCATCCTCGTCGTCGTCTCCTACTCAAGCGCTTCGAGCGCGGGCACGTATACGTTTGCGCGCACATCACACACATATGGTTCTGAAATGACATACGTGCGCGAGTTAATGATGTTTTACTTAGCGCGGAGAAGGAAGTCGTCACGAGTAAAATGCTCGGAACAAAGCAGCACAGTGTCGTGCCGATGCCATTATCTGGGGCGTGAATGTCGTAAGCTCCTATCGCGAAACGACGCGCGGCAGCCGCGATGACACGCATTTCCGTGAACAACAGCACTCTTTGTTTTGTTTTTTTTTTCTTACTCGACTTTTACCTTTTCGGGGCATGACCGCACGGCGACGATTAACCAACTAGGCAGATGTTTTTTTGGCGCGTGCTAATGCGGTAACGTGTTGCCCTTATAGGGGACCCTCATTGCCTGTTTCCAGGCGGGGGCGCCTGACAACTCTCGGCCCCGCTAGGTGGCGACAGTTTTGCAGGGATCGCCAATTGCTCGTCGAGTTACGGCGGGACGCCTAGGCTACAATCGAGACATGGCGTCCACTGCAGGTGCCCCAAATTCTGGAAGTGACGGCATATCTAGCAAGATGATTGATTGATTGATTGATTGATTGATTGATTGATTGATTGATTGATTGATTGATTGATTGATTGTTGTTGTTGTTGTTGTTGTTCAATCCTCGGCCCCCTCTTATTTATTATATACATTAATGATATAGTAAGCATAACTCAACACCTGACATTTTTTGTACGCCGACGACACCGATGTATTCTTTTCTGGGCCAGATATTGACGACCTGCCCCGCCACGGTGGTCTAGTGGCTATGGTACTCGACTGCTGATCCGAGGGTCGCGGGATCGAATCCCGGCCGTGGCGGCTGCATGTCGACGGAGGCGACATATTGAGGCCCGTGTGCTGTGCAATGTCAGTGCACGTTAAAGAACCCCAGGTGGTCGAAATTTCCGGAGACCTCCACTACGGCGTTTCTCATAATCAGAGCTGGTTATGGGACGCTAAACCCCACATAACAACAACAACATATTGACGACCTTAAGTCACTAGCCAATCTATGGTTACAAAACCTATCTACCTGGCTTTGGGCAAACAGGTTAAATCTCAACGCCAAAAAACAAAGTTTACTGTATTTAGACCCCCGCAACAAGACTTACACTAGCCAAAAGATGATCAGTTTTCACGGACAGCCTGTTGATCGCATTGCGTCTCACACACTTCTCGGTGTCTTCTTTCAGGAACAATTAGATTGGTCGGTTCATGTGAACTACATAAGGAACAAACTCTCGAGCAGTTGGCATACTATGCATCTTACTTATTACCGATATAGCTAAAAAGGCAGATCTACTATATATGCTACGTTGCATTCGCACCTTCACTATTGCCTTCTCATATGGGGAACAACCACCAAAATGAACCTCAGCTATACCTAAATCTGCTCCAAAAACGAGCTGTGCGGTTAGGCAATACACAGAAGCTAGTAGTTGCCCAAAAACGGGCAATCAGGTTAATTACAAATTTACCGTGGAATTCCCATACTCACCTGTACCTTAAACAGTTCGGTATTCTTAGGATCAATGTTTTCTATGCATTCAAATTATTGTGTACGCACAAAAATAGCCATGCCTGCGCGGAACCGCAGGACAGCGGCAGCGTAAGCTGGAGGACCGACGTTCTTAGAGGGCAGTTTAAACGCTTGGGGAAACTAGTGCAAGCAGAGGTGATAGGTGCCTCCTGCGCCATAACTCTTATCATTTCGCCCAGTAGGGGAGTACCCACTATGTAGTAATTACTGCGGCACTGTAAGGTGAAAATCTGTATAACTGCACCTCTTAGGGAGTCTCTTCGCGTCGTTTTCCCGAGAATGAACCGAACTCTCGGCCCGGCGTCGACGGCGACCTGCGGTTGGGGCTTCTCTCTGCGCAGCTGTCCGTTGTGCCCGACGTTGCCTTGCTGCAGCCGTACGCGTAGATCTGCAATTCGCTTCTTCAGCAGCGGTCCGCACCTTGCCGAAGAGCCAAGTCAAGTTGCTGTCGGAGCTGCGCACGTCGCCTGCTGCATGTCGCATGGCACGATATGACACGATAAAGGGCAGCGGTTCGTAATAATGAAGAGAAATAAACGTTTGGGAAGGGACACAGTAGCCTAGCGGTAGCGTGCCTGTCCGGCGCCTCGAAAGCCCGGATTCGATAATGCTTGGTCCGCTGCGTGCTTTTTATGTCTGCATTTCAAACGCAATCGACGGCATACTCTACGTGCTTCTCACTTTCAAATGTGTTCTAATGAAATCTCGGTTGCCCATTTTAGTCGATGCTGGTTGATATAGGCTGCATAAGATTCAACCACACACGACGAGTGTATCTTGGTCGTAATGCGAAGATCAATCATTCATGACCGTCGTGCGTTTATACCCTAACATCGAAATTTTATACCCTAACATCGAAACTAAGGAGCGCGCAACGTGCAATGGAAAGAAAAATGGTAGTGGTAACGCTAAGAGATAAAAAACGAGCGGAATGGATCAGAGAACAGACAGGAGTAGCCGATATTATTATATCAATTAAAAGAAAGAAGTGGACCTGGGCAGGACATGTCATGAGGAGGAAGGATAATAGGTGGACAGTAAGAGCGACGGAATGGATACCAAGAGAGGGAAAACGCAACAGAGGCAGGCAAAAGGTTAGGTGGAGCGATGAAATTAAAAAGTTTGCGGGCGTAAAGTGGAACCAACTCGCTCAGGATAGGGTGGAGTGGAAATCGATGGGAGAGGCCTTCGTCCTGCAGTGGACATAAATAGGCTGATGATGATGATGATGATGATGAGGTCAACGAGACGATCAGGTGGGAACGGGGATGTAGACGACAAGATTAGATAGATAGATAGATAGATAGATAGATAGATAGATAGATAGATAGATAGATAGATAGATAGATAGATAGATAGATAGATAGATACTGGCAATGCTTCTTAGGGATGGTAAAATCGATGAACGATTAATCGATTAAATGTACACCACTAATCGATTAATCATCATCGATTTCCCCCTTTAAATTAATCGAATTAATCAATCAAAACTCTTCGATTAATTGATTACCGCACCCCCCCCCCCAACCCCAACGCCCCGCCTTGGCTGGAGCGCATGACTGTGAGGCGCGCGACGCCGAGACGCAGATGTCGAGCGCATATTTCTGCGCAAGTAGGAGCACGGAGCTGCATGCGGTCATAACCCATAGATATAGAAATGAACTCGACCCGATCTCCGTTGCCTACACAGTCTTATTTAACCACCAGATTTTACTTGCTTTTGTGTAAGTTATATATTGTATTATGCGCTGCTTATTTCTTAACCGGTTCAGTTCTTATGGCCGTTGTATTTTACTCCTTGGCGAATTAAAGATTATTTGTCACCAATGCAAGAAAGACAGGTAATGTATTGTAGGGTAGAGAGGGTGGCCTGATCTAGTACGCCTCGGCCTTCTACTCTACTTTGGGGACAACGCAAAAGGAGAAAAGAGCAATGAAGCGTGATGATGGGGATAAGAATGAGTGATCCGTATATACATAATAAGACATGACTGCTTGCGCAAAGGGAACATGGACGCTAGTAATCATATTTCATTACGCTTGATACCAACTAGGCCAACTGTCCGCCTTAACGCCTATATACCCTTTAATAACTGTAATGCCAGCTTCCCTGCAATGCAGTTAGTCCAACTTATGGCAGCTACTCACTTCTGCAACACAGCGTGCTACGATGCTGAAAATGTCGACTCAGCTCTCTCGACATAAGCACTCATGATAGTCAAACTCCAGCACGTGTAACTGGGATTTCGCCTCCACTTGAAACGTGACAGGCGCCGCCGCCATTAGTTGGGCGAATATGCTGTGCAGGGAAACGCACTCGGGGATTATGGAAAAGGTCTCACATTATGAAAAGCAGCCACTTTAGCTGCATTTAAGTCTAATAGTCGCTTTTCATAATCCGCAACTTTGCGCAATGGTATACCGAACGTCTAGCATCCAGTCCATTTCTATTGAAAAAATGACCTTGCAGCATTTGTTAATTCTCTACGATTGCCTATTTCGGGTGAAATACAGCTTTCATCTCTTGCTTGTACTCCCATGTCAGCCAGCCTAGGGGCCGCCGTTTACTGCTGTGTCACGAATGCACGACAGTCGCGAAATACAATGTGTTCGAATATCTGATACATTAGCGCTCATAGTTCGAGCTGTACGCGCGACTGAAAAGGTGCGCGTAGCGCCGAGTTAAGTCAGCGACCAGGTGAAACCTGTGCAGTATATAGGCACAGCCACCGTTTATTCGAGCCGGGAGAAAAAACTCGTGCCGCTTTATTTCCCGCAGATGCCTGCACTGATGGCTTGTTTGAGACCAGTATGATGCGGTGCAATCTCGCATGAGTGACCTCAAAGAAGAGATGACGTCAGTTCGTGGTTATAGTACTATCGAAGGCTTCCACAATATCTACCAGACAAAGCGAGAAATGTTGCCGTCCCTATAAGAACAAGCGTCTTTAACTTTCCTCTCCTCCTCGTCTCTGTTTTTTTTTTTTTTTACCTTTCTCGGGATTTCCTCACCCTCGGCCACACTGCATGTTTCCGGTGCGACTTTCCAACCGATGAAAGCACCTCCGATTTCGGTTCGCTCTAGTAGGCAGACTCCGAGGAAATACGACCTGCTGCCGAATCGTCCGTGGATAATGGCCACCCACAGAATCTTGGACCCTTGACAACATCCAAAGACGACATGCTTCCTGTGTTCAGTGGCCGAAAGTGCGAATTTTCACGCAGCCGTTAATGCGCACATGCGATCTCTAGCGCGTCAGATGTGTCGATGTCAAACACAAGCAACACCTCTCAAACAACAAGGCATCATTTTTCAAGCACTTATAAAAAAATGTCGAATAATCGATTAAAAAGATCACAGAGAAAGCAATTAATCGATGAAAGGCTAAATCGGACGAACGATTAACGATTAATCGATTAAAAAATTTAATCGACCATCCCTAATGTTGCTCCAGCTGGCCAAGAAATCCACCGCATTTAAATGGCGTATTTGTTACCCTATGCAAAGCTGGTGCATACGGCGCCAGGGAAGACAAGAGCGAGACCCCGTGCCCTCGTTCTCCTGGGAGCTCTTCCAGTCACAACCATTCAGGCTTCATATTTCTCGTGCACCTGCGAATTAAGTACGAAGTGCTTGCATGATACGTCGTATTTTGCCGAGTGGTCGATTAGAAGGTCAATTGCTTTGATTACGTGATTACAAGAGACTTGCTATAACTGGGATATTGACATCGTTCCCAATAATGAGCGTCATTGCTTCTTTCGCAGAGCAGCGTTTTCGAGCTGTCCGCCCTCAAAAATTAATCATATCCTATAGCATTCCAGCGCATCGCGAAATGCGCTCTTGCGAAAGCGTTCGTCGCTTAACAGCCGTACTAACGCGACGTCTCAAGCGCCACCTTCAGCAGTCGTGGCGAAGGTGCGGGTACTCTAACCTAAAGGAAAGAAAAATCAAAGCAGCCGACCGTGCGGTTCCATGCTCCGCCGATCGGCGTCGCCACCTACGCTGCGTGGCACATGGTCGTCTGCGGCGCAGTCCTTCCGAGCGAGGTCTGCGCGGACGGCGAAAGCGTGCTTGGACCGCGCACGACCGAGCGCTTGTCCTTGGGTTTATACAGCGATTTTGAAAGGGTGAGGAGGGGACAGGTTCACATGGTTCTGACGCAGTCGTGTTTTCGTGGGAGAACTGCTCGGCACCGACGAACTTGGACGACCTCAATGAAAACCAAGTTCACCATCGAATCGCGCATAACGGCGAAATGCGGCGTCTGCGACGAACATAAAATGCTGTGCGCCAGTGCAGTGTGGCGATTTCAAGAGATGGCCGCTTCGGGTGGCGTGTCACTTGACCATCCTCGTCGAGGCTCCCCACAGCGTTTTCAACAATTTCTCGGTTGTGAGTGACATTCTGCGGCGGATTATGATAATGACGATCCCTCACATTTGGCATCTACCCATTAGCCAAGACTCACTTATACTACCTGTAAAGGTTTATTCGTCCTTTGATGTGAGTTTGAATATTACGAACGTAATTTTTGATGCGAAATAACCTAATAAAAGAAGAATATTACAATCAATCAATGGTAGAGAAGATGATGGAATAAGTAATTAGGATCTATTAACAGAACAATCAAATCGATTCGAATCCGTAATGAACTTCTGTAGAGCAAGGCCTATATTCCCATTCGTATGTCCCAGCACGGAAGACCCGAATGAAAGAAGTACAGTGCTTGATAATGGAATTCCCAGATTTCGCTATGCTATTTCGGTAGTGCTTTTCCTCGGGGAGGTAAAGCAACTGCATTCAAGGAAAAGTGTTCGATTGTCTCTAGCTCGTTACAAAAAGCGCATAAAGGAGAAACCGCCAGACCAGCTCAGTGCATACAGAAATTCAATATCGGTATTCTACATCACAGTCTCGTCATTGATATGTTGACATCTAATTTCATTATCTGCTCTCTACTTTTCTTACAATTATTACAGTTTCCGTCATGTATATATTTCCAAATGGAACCCGCACTAGCCTTTAGCTATGGGACCATTCAGTTTGTGCGCACTCTGTACAAGATATGTCTGCAATAAAGTACGTTCATTCACTCATGTTTTTGCAAAATGGCCTGCTGCAAGAGTATTGTAAGTGCTGTAAATCAGGTGAGGATGCAAGACAGGGTGTCGATATCAATAAGGCGTACTTTCTGAATCTGACCGCAGTAACAAACGCCGTATTTGGAAGGAGAGAAAAAACAGGACCATTGACAGTAGCCGTAATAATGTCTTCTTTATACTCGACTGATGTGGCCGAAAGGAAGCAACAGTGGATCCCGCACTTTCAGCATCTTGTTGCCAGATGAAATATACATGGATGCTTGAATGCTTCTTTTCTCTCTCTCTCTCTCTCTTTGTTCTTTACGTATTACAACTAAATTTAACAGCCAAGAAGGTGCTTTTATATCATCACATACGGGTAAATTCTCCCGATACTCGCACTCGCACTAGATCGGCAGGTCACGGTGTCCGACGACCGACTCGACTTATACGGAAAACAACCGTCTCTTGTCGAGAAGGGCGCGCAAACTGTGCTGTAGGAGAGGTGTTCTAGTACAGCCAACCCAAACCGTCCCGTGCTGGGCAGGGAGATTAGTGTAGTGAGTAAAAGCAAACGTGCTATCACGTGGAAGAAAGAAAGATAACAGGCCCTGGGAGAGACAATGCTGGACACACACGTTCAAACAGTAGCTCCACGAGACGAACGTGCTGAGCAGAGCGGATGACACCGTCTGGAAAACGTGCGGCCTTGCACCTGCGCGGCGTCGCCGTCCTCGCGAGCAGGTCGGCCTGGCGATCGCAAAATATGAATGGCGACACGAGTGAGGTTTACAAAATGTGCGCTGCAGGCAAGCGGGGCCAAAGTGGCCTGAAACTGCTCTAGAGGCCGCAGCCCTGGACCCGCAGAACTGCGTTCCCACTCAGAGGCGAGGCCAAGTCACGAGTGCCAGAATGAAAGCATTACCGCGAACCCGCAGTCGTCGCCGCTTGACCGCACCTGAGGCACGAGCGCGCCTACAGTGCCGCCCTCTCTCGTCAGTTTCTTGCAGCCTTGTTGCAGGCCCATTTGTTGTTCTTTTGAACGGTTTTCGCCCCTTTCCCGTTTCATCGATCGCGTTCGCCTCGTGCGCCCACTGGGGAGAGGGCATCCGTCACGACGCTGTTTCCTTCCTTCTTTCTTTATTTAGCTTTTCTTGCTTTTTTCTTTCCCGCCGAGGTGCGCTCTCGTGTTTCTGCTGCTTTTAAAAAGCGGCCGCCCGAGAAGAAGAAGAGTGCGCCCACCCACGCACGCAGCCATTCAAACAAGATGTGCTCGCTTTTGATGTGCGGGGGCGTTCCACGAGCGCAATTATGCTAATCTTGTGTCGACGCCAGTGGGTAAATTATTTTAATGAGTCTTTCTCTGGGCGCTCCTCTTGCTGGCGGCGCAGTGTGCCGGGCGGCGCGCCGCACCATCGTTGGGCCCGAGACTCCGCTGGTCCACTGGCGAACAACGCTCGGACCCGGTTCGCCGCCTTCGCCGTGAGTAGGCACGTGCGCTTCTCGGTGGCTTGAGCCCATCTCAACGCGCATGCCCCGTATTGAATGACATCCGCTGGTCCTGGCCGTCTCATTTCGTTCGTGCAGGCTCAGTCGCCCACGTTTGGTGCGTCCAGTGCGCGAGTTTTTAGTACTCTCTCGTTTTCGCTGCCTGTGTACGGCCGAGCCGCCGTGTCTAGATATCGCTTGCTTTTCGACCTGGAAAGCGCTAACGCTCCCAAGTACTTTAATGCGAGCGCTACGGTGGGTATTCGGATCCTTACGTGTCTGAAAGATTTTTTCATTCGGGGCTTCATCCCAGCTATCATCTTCTGTTTGCCTCATCTGCAGCCAAATCGTCGGCCGTGTGTCGAGGAGGGGAGTTTTCCGCGAAACCCCGCGGGCGTCCGATCGTTGCCTCAGTGGTGCACGGGTGAGCCTCCTCGGCCAGTGGTGTCGTCGAACGCCTGCCCTGATTTTGCTGATATGGAACGCTTTCTGTCTCAAGATATTTCCATTTCAGAGTGTCCCGTGTTTCTCGTTAACCTTGCGTTAACAATACGAAACCGAGCGACGTTTCTTCTTCAAAAGCTACATTCTTCGTAATCGCTTTTCCATTCCCGGGTGATTCCGTCATCAACCGTCGCATATCCAACTGCACCGGTCAGTCCCTGTACTACAGCTGACCAAACAAAATGTGGTGCTCTAGCACTGGAGGCTAATGTCTCAAAGTGCAAACGCATCGTTGAAATCCAAGCTAGAAGAGAAGCCCAGGGGAAGATGGAAGCTTGGATGGATAAACAGATCGTTAAAAACTATTTATAGAACTGGGAATGTCGCCGGTGCCGTCCTGACGAAGACAAGTTGGCTCCAGCTACATTCTCTCTCTTCGACATCGTTTTTAACGATCTCATCATAAACGCGTGGTTGTTTCACGAAAGAAGACTAATGGCATCAATCAATATTCGCCTATTTCCACAGATCCTTCCCACATACTTACGGATAACTACGCGTCCTCAATGCCAGCAAGCTCTCGAGAGGGGGGCGCATTTGGAACATCGTAACTTACACCTCGAAGCCACTCGGCTACTTCATAAAGAAAACAAAACAAAAACCCCGCCACGTCTGTCCCCTCCATAAATGACAAAATTGGCACCCCAAACCTTCGTCAGGAGCAAAGTCAAGTTTGCCTCTCCCATCTGCAACCGCTACCAGCGTTACTTACCTCTCCCTAGTCGGTCCAGAATCGTGCTGTCCGATTTATTTAAGCAGACCCTCACTAAGTCCTCGCTTGAACTACCTCCTTTAGACGCAGAATCTCACGACTCAGTCTCCTCCGCAATTGCTATATCAGACCTTCTCTCGTCTGCATCGTGCGCTGTGACTGCTTCCCGCCTGTTGCAATTCCAACATCGACGCCTCCATAGTTCCACTTTTTCGTTTAACAAATCACCTCTTCTTCCTACAGTTATCGAAGACTGGAAGTCCCTTCCTTAAGCAGTGGCATTTGACAGAAAGCCATAACTAAAAAACAAAGAAAAGAAAACAAAATCAGCCAGTCCTGAACTCCACTTTTCGTTAAACAGCGTAATTCATACTCTTTTTGTTTGCTTGCACCTTTCTGTCTTGTTTTTTATATTGCCCTTGAGAGGAGAAAATATTGATTTAAAGCTCCGCAGTCTGCATTAATTTTTACTTATGCTTCAGTGTCCGGTCTGGTGGCAAACTATTTCCACGCAAGCTCTTACAAGGTGTATGTGAATAGTAGCGAAACTTCCCTAGAAGTGCATACGTTTAGGAATCGGTGGTTCCTAAACCGGCTCTGTGGAGCTTAGCGCCATCTGTGAGGAAGGAACACTTCAGGGGGAAGTAAAAAAATAAGGCTGATGTGACAAAACCGGCAGAAAGAAAAAGGGTCTGTCATCGGTGGGGCGAAAATTGTTTTCAGTTTGTTTTGCAAGCATGATACTGCGAATGTTATTTCAAGTAGTTTGTATTTCCACTGATGCTACGGAGAGAAAACTTCGGAGGCCATGCACACGATAGGCGACCCCGTCCTTCTGGACTTGAAGCTTTATGGAACGAGGGCGCGTGCCTTGTACCAATTCAGTTAAATTTAATTACATGTTCCGCCTTAGTTCTATTGCGAAAGCCCGTACTACTTGAACTTCCTGAGTGTATTGTTAACTCGGTTCTTTGCATTTGGCTAGTTCAAGGGGTCTGTATTAAGCGTTATTTTTTGTGTTCGGTCAGGTTCTCTCAGCCATCTACGGGGCCATGGTCAATGCAACGTGATGTTGTACATTGCCTTAGAAATTGCTCGCAGATAATAGTGATTCGTGGGAGGTCGATAACGGAAGGTGTAGCCTTAACCAGTGTAACCGGTAGGTGTAACCTTAAAGGCGCGCTCACACAAAAACTTTCGTCTGATTTTTTTTTTTTTTTTTTTGCTGCAATACGTAGCTGGGGATCTGTTAGCCATAACACGGCACATCAATTGCTCCAGCGCGCGTCAGATAATTGTTCACGGCCTGTATATTACCCACTAGTTTCAGTTTTGGTTTCGGAGAGCTAAAGCGACAAGGCGTCCGGTGCAACTGGCGCCATCTAGCGCTCGCAATGGGGTAAACGAGTTCGACCACGTGAGCACACATAAGTGTGACGCTTTTCCGCACGACAACCGACGCGTGCTCGTTTTCTTTCGCCTGTCGCACGTCCTGCGCGTTGTTGTCGCTGTTGCTGTCATTATCGTTGGGTGGCAACTATTTTCTTGAGGTGTGGTTTCACCGGCAGTCTACTAAAGCAGCCGCAGCGAATACGCAATGGCGGCTATGACGTCGTCATTGCTAGCTGTACTGTTCGGAACTCAGCTGCCTTGGTGATGTCGCGGAAGCTGGGGGTTCCCTTCAGGTCACCTTTGCTACTGTCGATGTCGCGATGTACGGCGTCTAGCGCTCGATTGCGCATGCGAACTTCAATATTCATTTAAATTACCTTCGGAGCTGTGTTCGACGTTGAGATTTGGTAGGTGACATGTGCATCTGCAGGCTATCTTATAGAAGCGAAATTTTGGTGTCAGTGCCCCTTTAAGGGACAAGAAGAGAGAGGAGTGGGTTAGGGAACAAACGTGTGTTAGGGATATATTAACAGAAACTAAGAAGAAGAAATGGGCGTGGTCGGGCCATGTAATCCGAGGACAACACAACCATTGGTCATTAAAGGAGTACTGCCGCGATAAATTTCCGGTGGCGTTTTTTTTTTTTTTTTTTTGTGCATCAAATGGAAGGCCAAGTCTTCCAGAGCCCAGGAAACGTGCTGGTAAGCGTGAGCATGCCGTGAAAATTTATTCACAGCATGCCTTTAAAAGCTGGTTTCGGTTCGTACTTTAGCGTGACGTCACGACGCAGTATGCGCATAGCAATGAGCCCCTCGTCACTTGCTCCCACAAGAAACTGTGACGTTTCCGCGCAGTGGTCTCTCGCGCGCAACGCCTGTAGCAAGTGCGGGTCAACGATATGCGAAATTTCGTATAGCGACTCCGCGACGACAGCAAATACTCGGCACAGCACAAGATGCAACGTACGGCACGTACGGTCGGGGTCGGCGTGGCTCCGGAGCCCGCGATAAGCTCAGGTGTCCTCCGCCAAATCTCGGGGGTCTAGTATTCTCGCGTTGCTTCTGCTCCCCCGCCATGCGATCCACGCGGAGTTTTGCTGCTGCTCCTACAGCTGCTCGGCAGTGAGAGCACGCGAAGGCGGAGCTGTTGTAAGCGAGAGTCTTTGTGGCGCCGATGGGTCACACGTGGCAGCGGGCCCTCGTTAGAGTGGAGCTCACTCGTGGCCACAGGCGAAAGTAAGCATGGCAACGAGATAGTTCGCACACACGTAGAAATACGGTAGAGCTGAGGGTTTGCGGAAGTGAGCGTGCACGAGTGCGCCGTGCAAGGCAGGTGCGAGCACGGCGCCGCTGTGCATACCGTGGTCGTGCAGGCGAGTGTACTACAAGTGCAATCTCAGGCCTGCGGGGAGCACCGCTGAGGGCAGGCAGCACGCGCGGGGGAAGTATTAGGCGTCGTCGATGAGACGTACTTAGCAGCACGGATGATGAGTAGGCAAGCGAGCGCGGGGCGACGCGGCGTACTACTGCAGCTGTACTCCACGGAGTGCGCTCGGCGAGAGTCAATGCGCGACTTAAGTACAGTACAGATGAAACTTATGTACAGCCTCCGCTCTGCTTGTGCAAGATTTCAGGGCAAAAGTGCCGGCACTGGGGCGACAAAACATTGGCTTATTATACGCGGGCACAAACGACGATAGAGGGTAATTCGACTTCGCTCGCTGCCATTCTCATCTGCGCAGCAGAACGGGGAGAGCTGACGAGAGTGACGCGCAAGCAGCCATTTTGCGTGTTTTTGTACCTGACGTCATCACAACTTGCATACTGCTGCGTGAACTCACCAAATTTTGTACTGTAGTCCGACGTCACCTATAGTGTCGATGTCAGTAGGCACGCCATGTGAAAATTGACTAATGTCAAATTAAAATATCTTATCAGCACTTGCGGAGCTTAACATTTGCCCCGAGTTGTGTGCACATACAGGAGAGTTGTATAATGGCGTAAACTCAGCTTCGAAAATTGGTATCAGTACTCCTTTAAGGGTAACAGAGTGGATTCCTAGAGAAGGCAATCGTAGCAGGGGGCGGCAGAAAGTTAGGTGGGCAGATGAGATCAGGAAGCTTACGGGGATAAATTGGGCCCAGTTAGCACAGGACAGGGATAATTGGAGATCCAGGGGAGAGGCCTTTGCCCTGCAGTGGGCGTAGACAGGCTGATGATGATGTTAAAAATTCGTGTCAGTACTCCTTTAACTCTCCGTTACAACCAAGATGTGCACGCAGCATTTCAGTAATTTTCAGAATTACACACCCTTTCACGCCCATACGAGAGCTCCCTTTTATGCATATCAGTTGGAAGCGTGTGGGAAAGACCCCTATTTATGTTTCGTGTACTAAAGAAAGCCACCGATGATGATAAATTTGCAAGTTCCATTACGTAGATTTTTTAAGGCATTTGATACCATTGACCGTGACGTTATTATCCTTAAACCAGACTAAATAGGCATAGCAGGTCCTCCTTTACTATTACTACGTCACTACTTACGAGATAGGTATCAGGTTGTCAGTGTCAGTGTTCTCAACCAAAACTAACTAATTTACGTATACCACATGCACATATTTTAGGCCCCTTACTCTCTTAGCTCTAGATTAGTGACCTAGCTAACTGGATCACATCTTCTAAGTGTATATTATATGCAGACGACACATGAATTATAATTTATGCCGCACATTTACCAACGGTAGTAACCCGGCTTAATAGTGGCCTTCACAATTTGTTAGAATGGTGCAATATTATAGGCGTACTATTAATCCCACTATGAATAAATTTCTTTTGTTCTCACCCAGAAATAAATCATTGCAGTGCGTACAACCCATTTTCATTGATAACCACTCATTATTAACAAAGGATGAATGCACATACTTAGGAGTAAATATAAAATGCAATCTAAAATTCCAAAATAATCTCACTTAAAAGGGAGTTATCCCACGGAATACGCATCTTCAAAAGCGCACGTATACATTTCCTTTTTCAAAATCTGTGTTTCTCTCACTCTGTTTAGCTTTTGTGCACTCTCATATAAATTACTGCATAACCTCAATATGTAATACTACTCACGTAAAACCGCTAGAAATAATCCATAACCAGGCAATCTGGATAATCACGTCTTGTCCACCCATATCTATAGTGCCAAACAGTTGCTGCATGAAAATAACATTCTAGATTTCGCCGCCCTGCTCAAGTACACTCTCGCTACTTTTCTCTCTAAATTAATAAATAAAGAAATCTCATTGCCTATGATTGCTTCGTCATCTCTAGTGAGCTCAAACTCAACTGGAAAGTACTGACTCATTACGGTGGACAGACCATTCACTTTGCAGCTAAATCATTGTATAATACATTATCACCTTTAATAAAACTCCAGGAAATATGTGCACTTCGTAATTAATTAAAGGAATTCTTGTGTGACACTCACTCTCTTCTATAAAGATCTTGTAATTCTTATCATGTAGCTATTGTATAATTTTGTTTATCTTTTTCTGATTTTCGGTGTTATTTGTACATATGGTTTACCTTACTGCCATTAAATTGACGTTTGCTTACATTTGAATTCGCTTATTTTGTGTATCTGACTACTTGCTTTTGTAATCCTAATCATTCTGGTAATGTTTGCAAACATACTCTCATGTTTATTATGCAAAGGAGGTCCCAATACAGTTTATACTACGGGACCTCCTTCCGTATATCTGCCTTTTGTATAGTTCCCTGTCAATGAATAAAATTTGATTGATTGATTGTATCTCGGTCTCGCTATTACATTGGTTTTCTCATTAAAGATTACTCTCACATTCGCTGAGCCTATCAGGGGCGTGACCAGAGCGCACCAGAGACATAGAATCGCCGGGCCTCCAAACGAATGGGCGGGCAGCACGGCCCGTGACCACCGCGTGTGGGCATAGTACACGCTGCGGGCCCCCGGGCGCGAGCACACAGTGCGAAGCCACGTGTTCGAAACCGAGGCCTCTGAATTGGAACGGAGGAACCCTGTCGAAGTAAGGATCCTGGCGATGATTGCACGCCTTGCCATGACGCGGCCGACTACTTCTGGAAGCGCGATCTTAAGGCGAGGCTGCGACTCTTATTTCGTGCGAGGTTTTTGCAGTCTATTAATAGATTTCAACATTCAATTCCTTATCCAAAGATTCCTGGATGCGAGCGGCACACTTTTCGGTATTTACTGAAGCGAAGATGCCCGAAAGGGAAGCAAGGACAAGGAAGTACACGCACTACGCTATTGTGCGGAAACCGAAAAGAACGAAAAATGAGGAAACAGACGAACACAAGTGCTAACTTCTAACAAAGAAATTTTATTTCGGGGACGGTAAATCTATATGCTCCCAAATCCACGTGTAAAGATTACATGGCTGCCTTTTTTTCTTTTTACTTTACCTACAGTCTAATCCGACGAACAAGCAGTGACGATACAATTTTTACACTGCAAGCACATTCACTTGTTGGGCATGCGTAAATATTCAATTTTTTTAACAGACAATGACGGCTTGCTAATACAATGGTCACCCGCAGAAAGAATGCGGTCCGTTTCTCTTTAGCAATGATGGGGACGAATTACAAAACATGATTGATGACCTAAACAACGAAAGCATTAAAATTGGATTAAAAATGAATAGGCAAAAGACCAAAGTTATGCTCAATAGCTTAGCTAAGGAACAGGAATTTAAAATCAACAATGAACCCTTACAATGTGTAAACGAATATGTATACCTGGGACAGTTAATATCAGGAACTCCTACCCAGGAAAACGAAATTCTCCGTAGAATAAGGCTGGGCTGGAGCGCATTCGGAAGGCATTACGAAATCATGACCGGAAACCAAAGAACTAGAGATGAAACTAAGGAGCACGCAACGTGCAATGGAAAGAAAAATGATAGGGGTAACGCTAAGAGATAAAAAACGAGCGGAATGGATCAGAGAACAGACAGGAGTGGCCGATATTATCTTATCAATTAAAAGAAAGAAGTGTACCTGGGCAGGACATGTCATGGGGAGGAAGGATAATAGGTGGACAGTAAGAGCGACGGAATGGATACCAAGAGAGGGAAAACGCAACAGAGGTAAGCAAAAGGTTAGAAGGAGCGATGAAATGAAAAAGTTTGCGGGCATAAAGTGGAACCAACTCGCTCAGGATAGGGTGGATTGGTAATCGTTGGGAGAGGCCTTCGTCCTGCAGTGGACCTAAACAGGCTGATGATGATGATGATGATGATGATTACGCTATAATCTGAAAACTAAATGTTTGAAGAAAATACGGGTGAGGCACGGGTGCAGTGTCTTCTTTTCGGCAGCCAAAAAGTTAGGCTCGATTTGTGCAGCAGTAGATAGAAAGATGAGTGGCAAGAAAAGGCCTGCAAGGTCAAGCATACGGCTGCAGGACGTGTTGATTGTGCCACTCGTGCGGTTTACTGTATTCTGCTTTTTCGCGTAGGCCAAACTAAAAGGGGTGTTATGAACGGGATTTTGGACCATAAGGCTAAGTGGGCAGCCGAGTTCCAATCTGTCGTCTCGCTTCAGTGATTGCGGCTGCGCTCCGTTGCTTACTGACACCAGTGTGTTGGCTATAGGTTAAAGGATAGGACAGTGCGTCAAATGGAGGAATAATTTCTTTTGTTTGTCTTTTTCATTTTTTAAGAGGATGCGTCTTGTGTTGCCAAACCCTCAGTCACGCTGCTTGCGGCGGAGTTTTTGGAAGCCTATCACTGAGGCCTCTTATGTCGGCACATGCCTTTCCCTTCTGTTTTGATGGTTTTATGTGTGGTTGTGGTGTGAGGGTCTACCTTTAAGCGTTACCATCTGCGTGTGTATACAGGGCTGTTTCAATATAATCCGCAGTTTGCGCAGCTTTCGTGTACTTCCTTGTCCTTGCTTCCCTTTCGGGCATCTTCACTTTAGTATGAATTAGCCCAGCAGTCATTCTTTCTATACTTCTGGCGTATTTTGCAGTAATGAAATTACTGTAAGTAAATGTTTTGTACTATATAATGACTGATGCCATGAATATCTTTTGTGCGCTGGCAAGTTAGTAATCTATGACTTGGAGCGAGTAGCTTGACTTTCGCTTTTACTTCCACTTTATTTCCTTAAAGGCCCCTAGTGGGGGCATTACATAAGGGGTGGGATTACAATAATGATGCATGACATTTGACCATTCAGGATGAGAAATGAGCTCTTACAGCTTCAATCAAAGCGTCTGGGTTGGTGATGGCAACGATGACGTAGGGAAGGCCGTTCCAGTCTACAATGGTGCGTGGGAAAAAGAGAAGGTGACAGTGCGGGTTCGGGGACGAGCAACACTTGAGGAACGGCTGGTACGAAGAGATACACGAGCTGGTGTTGAGAAGTAAGGGGTCTGATTGAGTGAGCTGTGGTACATTTGTGTAGTAGAGAGAGGCTGGCAGTGCGACGGCGACGGGAAAGAGTGGGCAAGCCTGATTGCGCCTTTAATGAGGATACACTTACGTTGTATGAATATGATGAATGAATGAGCCTGATGGCGTGGTTCTTCACCATGTCTAGTGCGTCTATGAGGTAACTTTGATGAGGGTTCCAGATTTCGGATGCGAATTCAATTTTTGGACGAACCAGCTACTTGTAGGCATTGAGTTTAACATGAGGAGGGCGATTGGTAGACGACGCCTCAGAAAGCCTAAAGTTTCGTTACAAGATGAGATGTGGCGCAAGAGATTGACCAGGAAAGAAAGCTTATTCGAGTCGCAGGCCAGCAGGAATTCCGGAAAGACTCGTGGCACCTGAATATGATGCTTTGTGTAACGGAAGGCATACGAGTCTCGAAGCTCCACACTAGAGGACTCAGCAGCGGTTCCACGCCTATATACCGACTGACGCACACCTCAGAAACATGATGCGGTGGTTTATATATATATATATATATATATATATATATATATATATATATATATATATATATATATATATATATATATATATATATATACAGAGAGAGAAAGTGCTTTGAATTTCAGGTGTGCCTGTCACTGAAACAGGGACGAGTTGTCACCTCGACGGTTTCGCTGCCCACTTCAGTGTAAATGTGATGTAAATAAAGCGACACTCGGAGCGCACTGCTGCCGATGCTTTCTGCGCCACTGCATTGCACTGGGGAACACTGTAGTACTCACTGAATGCCAAGAGAGTTTTTGAAGCATTGTGTTTCAGTTTCGTCCTCGCTCAGCGTACTGCATTAAATGCACCGGCGGCCATCGCGCACTCCATTTACCGCGTCTCAATCCAACATGGGTACAGACGCGCTTTTATAACATTGAAGTATTTCGTTACCTTTAAAATGTAATGATAGTGTGATGTCATTATTTTCGGCGAGTTGTGATGTAACTTACCTACAGTTGAAGAAATTCTAGAAATGTAGTTGATGCTGTCATTTGATTTAATCACTTTGAAGATGTAAATGTGACATTTCTGTATTGTACCTGCCAAGCTGTCAAACGTGTTGTCTGCGCAGCCATCATTAGCCACACTTATCCAGTTTATCGCACTAATTACCTGCGCAAACTTGACTGAGTTGAATCGGTCTTTTGTGATGGTGTTGCTAGTCTCGGTTTTATTTTTCGAGCCCATGAGTGAACAAAAAACAGGCTTCTCATCTGTAAGGCAATGAGCTATCGCTCCTATAGTGATGAAACGCAGATGGAACACGTTCTGTTAATGAACTAGAACCGATCACAACAAATATGCGAAGGAAAAGCCACAGCAGTATGAAGTGTGCATGGATATTTGAGTATAGATTTTCCTTAGAACATGGTTACACGGAAACAGCCACGCTCCCTGTGGCGAGCAAGCATGCGTGACACGTGGTTTGTCGATTTTGCGCAGAACTATGCACGCGCTGCAAGCGGCAACCCCAAGGCGCCCTCGCTGGCGGACAACTACATGCAGCTGTCTCACTTTCACCAGGTGAGTGCGCTGGCCGAAAAAACTTGTCCTATTGTGCAAGGCGGACAGCGCGCCTTTGGCTGCCCGTGCGGAGGTCTCGAACTACGAACGGCACGATAGCCGGACATGCCCGTGCTGGCATGCGTCCTCTTTATCCGTGGACGTGACCTCCGTTACTTTTCGCTGTGGCCCACGATGGCTTCCTTGTAAGTGTTCTCATGCCCACCGCCCACTCGGGAAGCCTGGCGGCGCTATAATTTCCCTCGGCCGAACGCGTCACGTGGACCGACCAAGCCGCGGACCTCTCGGGTCACCTGTACGCCGTTTATCACGCCCTTCCGTGTGTTCTTGCACAAGGTGAAAGCATGTGCACACGTGTGATTGATCAAAGTCGCCATATCCAATATCCAAGTGGCATTCATAGGCTGCTCCCATTTGTTGAGGGATACGGTAGGGTAGCGTGTTCAGAGAATCAGGGCAAATAGTCTCCTGCTTGAATGTTTACCTCTGCGACAAGCATGCTCCAGCGGCGCGCCCTGTGAGGCCAAGTCTCCCGAGGATCGTAAGGACACCGCGCGACTTCTGTTCGCGGCTTTTGGTAACCCCAGCATATATAACTATAGCTGCAAGGATGCCTGTGACGTAGATAGCCATCGACCTGCAGAAATGCGGGCCAGCCAGCCGGGGTCACACCTTACACTGCACTTCTTGCATTGTGATTTCTCTATTTGCGAAGTGTATCGTGGCGACGCTTACAGACATCACTATGCACGTAACACATAGATATCAGGCTCGTAGCAAGGAAATTTTTTCGGGGAGCATGCACTTGCTGAAGACCCTGACTATTTCAGAAAAGCGTCTATTTCGCATAATTTATTTCCTGTTAAGATCGCAGTATGTACATTAAGTGACTTTAAATGCAACGTTATTAATAAGCTTAAATCCGAAGGGATTAGCGCTCCAATGTGTTATTAACACTACCCCCAACAAAAACATCCAAGAAGGGCCCGTTCCTCTAAGGCACCCCTGCTATATATATATATATATATATATATATATATATATATATATATATATATATATATATAGAGAGAGAGAGAGAGAGAGTATGAGGCGGAGCACTTCAGTAATATTTCATTTATTTGTCGACGTTTCGGTCAGAGCCTGACCTCTCTTGAGAAAGGTCAGGCTCTGACCGAAACGTCGACCAATGAATGAAATATTACTGAAGTGCTGCGCCTCACACTTATATTCATGCGTCAGCCGAAGCTACCTACTTCGCCAAACTATATATATATATATATATATATATATATATATATATATATATATATATATATATATATATATATATATATATATGCAGTAATTCCTTCTCGTTAACTCGAAGCCGTCAACTCCGGGAAAAATTTCGAGATAAGCGGTATTTCGAGTTAAGCAAAACGCCAAAAATGTTTGCCCAGGTCACTGTAAAAGAAAAGCCAGTGCTTCCAGGAAAAGCTCCACTGCACGAGAGAGCTACCGTAGTAAAGGCACAAGAATTCGCAGGGAAAAAATTTTATTCCCGAGAATAAAAAAACTGCGTGATGCTCGCCTGTTTCGAGTTCCCATTCGGTCCGAGAAAGGCGTTCTCCAGTTGCTCAACGAATCGCATGAGCCGTTGGTCGCCACCGCTGCATTCGACCTTGTTGCGGAGCAAGCGCAGCACGTTACGTGTTTCCGTCGTCGTAGACACTTCTCGAGGCTCTTCCTCGTCTGCATCGTCATCTGCGTCGTTCACGGCCATCTCAACGATATTGGCGCAGGTGCGCAGACGTGATCACTCCCACAGTTGCTAGACAAGGCGGATAGGAAACGGCTGCGTCCGCGGGAATTTCAAATTCGCCCTTCACGATCGCGTTCGGCACGTATAGTACGAGCTAAGCGTTCGCACAGAGCCCTCGTTTACTGCTGGGAGTGGACTTTTCCTTCTGCTCTCCCGGTGAAAATTTCGAGATATCCGCTGTCCCCTCCTAAAAACGTTTCGAGATAAGAGGGGGCAAATACATAGCACCTATGGGAGGTTATTGCACGGCGAAAAACTTTTCTACTTAACCGAGATTTCGAGATATGCGAGCTCGAGTTAACGAGGGTTTACTGTATATATATAATCACCACTTGCATGGTCCACTGGTCGCTGATAGGCTGTCTCGCGCATCCATCTGTCCTAATAAAAGGATCCTACAGCTGTGCTGGACGTGACCTCACAAGAGTGGTGGAAGTGTTAGGCTCATCAGTTCCTGTGCGTCATACCAACACCGCAAACGTTCTACGTCTCTTCCTGCCGGCCCTATGCAACCTCTGCCCTGTCCTTCCGCCCCCTTCGAATTTGTGGGCATAGGCGGACTCCTTCCGCTGGATTGTCACCGCTGCGGACACGCTACGCTGAGATGGCAGCTCTTGCTTCTGGTGTTGCCTCGGAAGTTGCCGAGTTTGTCCTACGCGCTATCTTTCGCCACGTCGCTCCTCGTGTTCTCCTGAGGGACCGTGGCAAGAGGCTTCTTTCGTACGTCTTTGCTGGAATGCCTCTAACGACGTCCATAAGATCACTTCAGAGTATCATCCGCAAAGAAATTCTCCTACCGAGCGTTTCTATCGAACTCTGTCCGACATGATGTCCACGTACGCCCAGCCTGATCACAAAAACTTGGACACTATCGTAACCGTTGCACATAACACCGGCGTTCAACGCACAGGAAATTACAGCCCATTGTTCGCCGTGTACGGCCATGAACGCCGTGAAGATTTTTCTATCTACCCCCACCGTTCCCTTCCCGATGACATCGCTGCCCGCGCTGCCCGATGCCGTGAAACCGCACGTGCCAACACCGCGATTATGCAAGGCGGAAGAAAAGTTGGTTATGACGCGACGAGCCGCGTCATTAATTCGTTCCTCCCGGGTGACGATGTGCTCCTGTGGTGCGAGCACCAAGACCGCTGTGAAAAATTTCTTCATATAGATGCCCGTATACCGTGCTTGACCGTGATTGTTCTCCAGGGAACTATCGAGTTGCTCCTATCAGATCCCCTACTGACGTCACAGCATCGAAATCGTCGCGTGTCTCGCCTGAAACCGTACATCTGTCGTTCTTGCAAAAGTGCTGTGTTGCCGACCGCTTTCGTGAACGCGGGAAGTCAGTGTGAGCGCTAACTGCTTAGTTCATCTTCTTCATCTCCATATGCCCGTCATCCTTATCACCATCATCGCGTGGATGGTCCGCTGGTCGCTGACAGGCTCAGTGTCCGAATAAAAGGAACCTACTGCTGCGCTGGACGTCTCCTGACTATATATATATTTGATTTTTTGGGTTTTTACGTCCCAAAACTAGCTGTGATTATAAGAAACGCCGTGGTGGAGGGCTCCGGGAATTTCGACCACCTGGGGTTCTTTAACGTGCACTGACATCGCACAGCACACGGGCCTCAACATTTCGCCTCCATCGAAATGCAGCCGCCGCGGCCGGGATTCCATTCCGCGACCCTCGCATCTCCAGCCGAGTACCATAGCCACTAGGCCACCGTGGCCAGGCATATATATACAGTTGAACCCCGCTATAAGAGACATGTACCGGAAAGCAGTTTGTGTCTCTTATATGAGAGGTCTCTTATAAGCAGTGTAGGACAGTTTCATTTCACATGCGGCATCGCTCGCTTTCCCATTGTAGCCATCCTGCCTCGAGTTGTCGTCACTTACCGAGGGATGGTGCCACGTCCCACCTTATTGTTTTCAATGGGGCTGGGTTGGTGGGCCATCGGGTGGTAGTGTGTGCATGCGCACATGTGTGTTGCAAGCAGTGACCGCAAGGATCACCAGCTGCCACCCTCAGAAGGAGGACGAGGGTCGGGCAGGAGGTTTTCGGCTCACGCGGCAGGCATCTTTCTAGAGGAGGCGTTGGCCTGACAAAGAGCGTAGGGCTGATCGCTGCGTTCACAGCATTCGCTGTGCACTTGGCTTATTTTTTTTTTTTTTGGCTTGTGGATACAATTGCATGTCATGCGTTTTTATTGGAAGCTTTGCGCGACGAGTTCACACCAAGCGCCCGTGGTATTCTTGGCTCCTTCAGGTGCCTGTGAAGTGCACGCGCGGTCGTTCTCGTTCCCTTGGCGGTAAGCTTGAAGTGCTCATCGGCGATGCGTATCCGTCTCAGGGCCTTTATTCTCATTGTTTTATAGCTGACTGACGTACTATACGTTTGCTGAGGTTATAATAAACTGGGAATGCGAATGCCTGTTGTTTCCTTTTCTTTCCCAAGATGGACGCAGGTTGAATTAGCGGTCGATGGCACTGCAATTAGGTTAGAATATCTCTTACAAGCGATGTTATTGACTGAAATTCACTAATGGTTTGTCCTTTGCAATCGATTGTCTTCTATATCCGGCGTCTCTTACAAAAGAGGTCAAATTAATGTGGCAGATAGGGTGGCCAACCAAGAGGGTGGATGATGCCTGTTGTACCCGTTTGTCCGTTACATCCGTGCCTCTTATAGCGGGCTTCACCTGTATATATATATATATATATATATATATATATATATATATATATATATATATATATATATATATATAGCAAGGTGCTCTGCAACACCTTTTCATTCTGTGAAGGCCGGTTCACCGGCCGCAACGTCAGTAAACTTATATAGTTTTTTTTTAATCGTGTGAATCTTTTTTTTTAAAATATTTATCCGGGCTCACGGAAATTTTCTTTCTGAAAAAAGAATATATATATATATATATATATATATATATATATATATATATATATATATATATATATATATATGGGCTATTCCACGCTAACTGTCCCTGCTGTGGCGCACGAAAAAGATGAACTTCTTTCGGTAAATTCCAAACAGTTACATGGAAGTCAGCAAATTTTAAGCCCGTGAGGATCGTCTGAATTTCGCAGGACGGCAGAAAACAAGGGAAAAAATTCCTTGAAATGAACTAATGGGCCCATTGTTTTCAAATATGCATTTTTGTATTTTCAGAGCACTAATCTTCAATTATAAAATTGTTTCACAAATTGCGTTTATGTTCTTCACTGACTGGGACAGATGGGAAAGTGCCAGCGTTTTTGTGAATTTCTTCCTGAAAAGTGGTTTTGAAAGAAAACTTGAAAATATTTTTATACTAGTTTCCATAAAAGGTACAACAGTCTAAAAATTAACTTTTCACTGTCTGCACTCGAGTGCAAAGGCTGTGAAATAAATGTCTCAACTTGACAAAAACGCCATTTTCTCCTATATTTAGGCATCATTTGCACCCTAAGGTGTTCCAAGAAAAAATAAGCAGAAAATGGCATATAGTTGAGATACGTAAGCGCTTTCGAAAGAATAAGTTTCGTCGAGGTAATTTTTGTATTCTTCGAGGAAATGATTTTTCAACTTGAGTCCCACCACTGCCCTTTTATTGCTCCGTAGTTCGCCTTCTCCTTATGGCATTATGGCGGGAAATAGAAACCAGCTTACATTGTCGCAGAAAATAAAAGGTAGCGCGCCTGCCACTTGTTTTTCTATCTTTTCTTTCCTACTTCAAGTTCCGTTTCCGATATAAAAAGCGATATACAACACAGGGAGAACTTTGACCATACGCTTGGCTTAGAAACCACCGTGTTCCCAAAGTAAACAGCGGCACTTTTTGCGTACCCTGCTGCGACAATCAAAAACAATAAACATAAAACGTATGTACGTCATAAGCATGAGAACTTTCAAAGCAGTAACATTCATGAACGCCATTCGCGTTTTCATTGATAAAAGGATGTCCGAACTTTTTTTCTTTTTTCCCCCTGCATTTCCCATGCTTAATTGAAGCACTTATAAACCACGTCATCTTTTTTTCCAAATAAAGCTAGTTGTTAATCCGCGCTCGTGTGTCCGCGTCTCTCTTCTTGTGTCGTCTGGTTGCGCCGGTGCTTACAGGTCTCAAGAATGTACCAACTCGCCCAACAAGAGTTTTTGAGTCTGTAATGTGTTGGCAATTAGCTCTCTGCGATGACAGCAGAATACGGCGGGTCTGCGTACTCAAAAACACGTGTGGTTTTGCTGCGGGTGAAACGTCCGTGGGCCAAGGTCATCGAGCTAGCGAACCAAGCACAAAGCAAAGTATGCCGCTGTTCCCTGTGCAACGCCTTTCTCTATGCCGCCCGACCCTTCTTCTCCTCTTATTGCTCTTTCTGGGGGGCGCTGACGCTCTTCGTGCTTTGTATGCGCTCGCGCGGCGAATATGGCGTACAGTGCATGCGTGTTTCACAGCGTAAGCAGTTATAAGATCACAACAAGGGCCGTTTTTGGTGCCGTAGTTGTCCGCCGCCGGTGTCCGTAACCGCTATCGCGCAAACTTTTGGAAAAAAATAACCAGACCGAGGAGGATTCATACCCACGTCTTTTCGTGGCAGTCGAGCATTCTACCACTGACCTACTACGCCTGTGCTTGAAAAATCTTCGCTAAAAGACCTAAACAGGTATAACGTCTGCTGAGGAATCGCATTAACAAATGTAATCTTACGTGGCAGAATAATAATACGCCACTACATGTCGGGGAAAGTGGATTGCATAACGAGTTCGAGGAATCATTTCAAAGAAAACAGGGCTGCACGCTTTGTAGCTCTGAACCCATTATGAGGCTTCAGCAACATCATCAATATGAAACGATCTTTAACTTTTGCGTCATCATTATTACGAAGGGCTGCCCTTTGAAACAGTTTTGTCGTATCGTGCCATGCGTCACGCGGCCAGCGACGTGCGAAGCCCCGACAGCAACCTGACTTGGCTCTTCGATATACCTGATGGCACGCCCTCGTAAGGTGCGCACCGCTGCTGAAGAAGCGAAGGCCAGAGTTACGCGCGCACCTGCAGCAAGGCAACGTCGGGTACAACAGACAGCTGCGCAGAGAGAAGCCCAAACCGCAGCTCGCCGTCGACGCCGGGCCGAGAGTTGAGTTCGTTCTCGTGAAAACGACGCCATGAGACTGTCTAAGATATGCAGTTATACAGATTTGCACGTTATAATACCGCAGTAATTATTGCGCACTGGGTACTTCCCTACTTGGCGAAATGATGAGTTATGGCCCAGGGCCATAGCTACCACGCTTACTTGCAGTATATAGTTTCCTCAAGCGTTTAAAATGGCCTCTGAGAAGGTCGCTCTTCCAGCTTACGCTATCACTGTCCTGCGATTCCGCGCAGGCCCGGTTCTTTTCTTTTTCTTTTAAGCAGTGCCCCTACATCGGTGGCCCAATACAGCTTCGCTTTCGTCATTTTTCTTGACGACTTACATATGGTCGCAATGTGCGCGCATTGCGTGTCCCCTTCCGAGGACGATGCCGCAGAGAGAGGACATTTCAACCTACCTTCCGACTGGAGAACACTGCTTTGCAGTGTTATCCACAAGCCAGTAAACTAAGGATTAACGAGTCGACAAAAAGGCTGCGCTGCGGCTCATCGCCAAGCGTGCACAAGGGTCAACAGTTCCCCTAGCAGCAGACGGTGGTCGAGACATTCGTGCAAGAATAGGTGACCATATTGGGAGCGTCATTTTCGCGGCAATATGTCTCAAGCACAGCAGCGGCTCTCCGTCTTCCGGGGAAGCTCATCTTCGCAGCGCCAACAAACGAGCGAGACCTCGAATGCTGAGTCCTTTTCTTCAACTGATTTGTACTTACATGATACCTTATATCCTCTGACAATACAGTGGCTTTGCAATGTGCCTAGGATGACCTGTATGGATTATATGTAAATTATCTGATGATGTTTCAATAGTCCCTTGCTATTGCTCGCATGAGGTCATACGGTGCCTTATTAATTTCAGCAAGCCAGGAAATTAATTTGAAATCATTTCATTTCTTCAATACAATATGCAGCGTTGTAAACATAGCAGCCGAAATAACTAGAGTCGCCGAGACGATAGATCGATCAATCATTAAATGAGTGAATACATGAGCCGCCAAGAGGAAAAGAAAACGACTAGAAATCTCTTTATACAATACTTTTTCGGCTAGTATCTGGTCAAACAACTCGAACAGAGAAGGCTACATTTTCAAGCCGAAGTGCAAATGAGTTCCATAAAGAAAAGAGAGCGTAAGAGAACGGGGAGAAAAAAAAGAAGCACGTACAAAGGACAGGCGTTTCAAGTATGCAAAGCGAACTTGCCAAAATACGCGGGTTCGACCCGGCCGCGGCGGTCGCATTTTCGATGGAGGCGAAAATGCCAGAGGCCCGTGTACTGTGCGTTGTCAGTGCACGTCAAAGAACCCCAGGTGGTCTAAATTTCCGGAGCCCTCCACTACGGCCTTTCTCTCCTCTCTATCTCTTTCACTCCCTTTCCACCTCCCCCACGGACGCTTAGCCGTGCTCCCTACATGGGCTGCAGAAATTAGCGTCTTTTCCTAACCGAACCACAATCATCATCATCATCAAAGCGAACTTGCCCACATTGAGCCTGTGCTCGTTCAAGTAAATAGATTTATCAGGACGCTTCATTTTGAAGAAATTAGTGTTTAGACACATGAAATTCTAAAATTTCTCGCAACTGTTAGTTTAATTCCAAGTTAAAGCACCGGGGATGTATACACAACCATTATTTGCTTGCCTGGTGCGCAGAAAGGGGGACGAAAATGTGGTATCTCTGTAACATGGAACGCATTGAACGGCATATTACTGCTCTGTTAAGCTGAAGCAAACTCACTGTTATTGGACCTCGTTTTTGTTATCGCAGTAAGGGAGCCAAAAATTTCTTTTGACTATGGTATTTTTCAATCAAGAAACTCGCTAGACGACGCTGTCTGCGGCAAGCTTGTCTCTCGCGGGTGAGGGCGCGTTCTCCTTCTTTGCGAGCTGGTAGCGCGTTCATCGAAGAACGAGCGTTTTCATAGTGATGATGATGATGATTGTGGTTCGGTTAGGAAAGGACGCTAATTTCTCCAGCCCATGTAGGGAGCACGGCTAAGCGTCCGTCGGGGTGGGGGAAAGGGAGTGAAAGAGATAGAGAGGAGAGAAAGGCCGTAGTGGAGGGCTCCGGAAATTTAGACCACCTGGGGTTCTTTAACGTGCACTGACAACGCACAGTACACGGGCCTCTGGCATTTTCGCCTCCATCGAAAATGCGACCGCCGCGGCCGGGATCGAACCCGCGTATTTTGGGTGGCAGCCGAGTACCGTAACCACTACACCACCGTCAACGCGCGCCTTTCGCTCTCTCTGTCTCTCTCTCTCTTCCACAAGACAGCAGATGGAAGAGTGAGAGAGCTCGCGCGCCGGGAGGCACGCGCCGAGGGCGCGCCTCCCACACGTAGCATCATTCATTTCTTTGAAGGTAATGCGCTGGTAGGAACAACGGACGGACAGACCCAAACCTTAATGAGCTTCGCCTCTAAAAAAGAAAAAAAGAAAAGCAGCAGACTAAAGTTTTAGGGGCGCAGCTCCTTAGGGTGTGGGTGGTTCCCTCCTCTGTAGTAGTACTACTAGGAGGGCGCGTGAGGGAGGCGCGCCCACGTCACTCTTCCAGCTCTGTCACTCTTCCATCTGCTGTCTTGTGAGAGAGACAGAGGCAGAGAGAGCGAAAGGCGTGCGTTGACTATGGAAACGCTCTTTCTTCGATGAACGCTCTACCAGCTCGCAAATAAGGAGAACGCGCCCTCGCCCGCGAGAGACAACGTTGGCGCAGGCAGCGTCTGGTTTCCTGCCCACATGGGCAAAGATGTCCACCCTGTTATCCCTAATGCAAATGAGTGTGCCCATGCCCGCGCACGCGCACTGTCCCACCGTGACGGGCATTCGGCCTCTAATTTGGGGGAAGGCCTCCAGCAGCTTGATTCCCTCCTCACCTTCAACGAAATATGCAAGCACTATCAATTGTCCAGGCGTAGGTTTCCGCTCCCGCACCCGCAACTCTCGAGGGCCCAGTCAATCACTTTACGAATGCTGCAAACCGGTACTTACCCGTCGCCCTTAGTTTACAGTAAGTTTATTGACAGCATAAATCCTCACTGCCCTCATTGCGATGAGAGACGATGCACGTTATCCCACATGCTCTGGCAATGCACGGCGCTGCGCGATGGCGAGCCTCTCACCACAGAGGACGCCTGGAAGACTGCAATCACCAGCTCGGACCGGGAGGACCAAATCCGGGCTGTCCAGAGGGCCCGCAGTTTGGGGGAGGGGCATGCCCTTCCTGTCCCAACGTGGGTGCGGCCCGCAGCCGACCCGCGCTCTTGAAGGGCATCGGCTCCTCAGGACAATTTGTGAATAAAGTTCGTTGACTGACTGACTGACTGACTGAGCGTCTTCTAGCGAGTTTCTTGATTGAAAAATACTGACTGCTCGCGCTGGAGAACCGTTCACCGGCCACCCATATATATATATATATATATATATATATATATATGCACTGGATCTTGACTTTCGATGAAGCGCCGGTGGGAGATTTCACTTGTGCGTACTTGAACCATAAGGATTCGTAGCGTACGCGTTAACTAAATTAATCCGGAACTCGGCACGATCTACGATGAACATCCGGAGCTTCGCCCACTCATCATCATTCACTCCGTCGATATGCTTGTATTTTTTTGCTTCAGCGCCCCATCAACACGCATTCGAAGTGTAGTTTGCGTTACAAAAGCACTAATAATTGCTGGGGCAGCTTACGTACATTACGGGTGTGAGCCACACGTGATTGGATATGGTTGTTAGGGACGTATAAATCACGAGTATATCATGTTAGCGATGTGAAGATCAATCTTGAATGGTCGTCATACATATCATGCCAATTTTGGGGTAAACCAGGTGAACGAGACGAAGAAGCATAGATAGATAGATAGATAGATAGATAGATAGATAGATAGATAGATAGATAGATAGATAGATAGATAGATAGATAGATAGATAGATAGATAGATAGATAGATACCGCCAATGTGACAGTTTCACAAAGGAATGCTTCTCATGTAAAAGCGAATGAATGAATAAACATGCATGTAACGAAATCAGCTGTATATTGAAGAAATTCACTACTGATATGTAGTCGATACAGTGATTCATGTTAAGAAAGCACTAAAAGATGTAATAAAATTGAAGATAATCACTACTGGAGGTGCACAGTAAAAAGGTTTGAGGATGGTTGTGAAACAGCTGCGCTACTAAGTGTATTCCGTTCAGTTCTAGTGAAAAACGAGTAGTTGAAGAGTTATTATGGGTAGAGGAAGGGATTAGTGCCAGACCTTATCTGTGCCTTCTGGCATATCCTGTAGTGAAATGGAGTAACTGTGAAACATCTAATTTGAAATAACATTTATTTAAGTAACTGAAACAAATGCTTCAATCTGAATAGTTCATTTCTTTGTGTTGGTGTTGGCAGGTTGTCTTCTAACACTAAAGATGCGCTTGAAGTACGGCGACAGAGGCGGGTACGCCACTTCAAAGGTTTCCAGGACTTTGTCGCCCCCTCGCGAACACGGAGAGTGAGCATCGAAGGCGGATCATGCGAGGAGTATAGGGCACAGCGAGGGAGCAAGCGACGCAAGCGCATGTGTGCCAACAAACCCAAGCTCCTTTTTACAGGTGTACAACCACGAGTTCCTGCACCGTCGATTTAAGACAAAACAGCTTTAGGCGAACTCCAGGACATCTTGGGAGACGACGATATTAGACTCGGAAGCTATTATTGGCCGTAACAGCATTCCTTGTCCGCCAGTAGATTTGATTCCACTGTACATAGTTCAGGTGCTCATTGCTAGAGAGCGCTTACGTCTTTAGAGTACTGCTTTCTTTATTTTATTTTTTAGCCGTTCGACTCATCTTTGCGGCTGGAGCGTTTCCGAAAAAATCTAAGGGCCCTTTCCTTTTTTCTTTCACGGTTCGTGGAACAAACGCTTCGTGCACTCATTTATGAGGTCCTTGAAATGCTGCGATGAATAATTGATATCTTGGTGCAACTAGAAAACAGTGATATTCAAATGATATCCAACATCGAAGTGCCATCTGCGCGTGAAGAGGTAGGGAACAACACCGGGAAGCGTAAGCATCGCAGATTGATAATCAGATATTCCAGAGAGATCAGCGCCGCTAGCTTAATGGCGCTGTTTTGCCACACTTGGCCCTTAGCGCTAGAAACACAACATACCAGCTAGCCTAAGCAGAGATTTAGCCACTAATAGAAAAGAGATCTGGTACTGTACTGCAGTTTGCCGGAATTTTGGTGAATTCATCAACGATTTATATCAAGTAAAAGAAAAGCGCTATGTCGATCGTTCTATTACACCGATTTCACTGTTATATCGTTGAGAAGAGAACGATGGTTTCTTAGTATGTGGCAAAATATAATCTCTAGCTAATATTATCCGATCCACAGCCTCCACATGGGCAACAAGGTAGCCCATTTAGAACAAGAACGGTGCAACTGGGTGGGCGATAAATTGGCCCAGACACATACCTCGTCTTTTTCTAATACGCTGGGGCAAATATACCCTCGACATTGTGTATGTCAGGCATTTTGTGGTTAGGTTAAGGAAATGACGCTAATTTCTACGGCGCATGTGTGGAGCGCGGCTACGCGTCCGTGGGGATCGGGGAAAGGCACTGAAAGATCATTTTCGGTGTTTGCTGTCTGAGTCGCCACTGTACCACCTCTACCACCACCACAGTCTTTTCTGCGATCACGGTCGGGATCGCCGAGGGATTGAATATATTCGCGTCATCTTTACAGTAATGTCACACTCACAGTATCCCGGGCAAATAAGCCACCTTCGCTACTTAAGATCCCTGTGCGTAAGAGTACGTTGTGTGGATATTTGCGAGGAATAATGTGCGCCGCCTTTCGTCTTTAGTGTTCGCCTCGTTGAAGTTACTCCCGCTTCTGGAAACAGAATTCACGGAAGGAACGGTCCCCGAAACGAAAGAAAACCATGTTTCCTGCCGGCCTTAGTGCAAGCTCCAAGCAACTGTCGCTGGAAGGCGACACCAAGGCACAGATGCAGGGAAAATAGTGAGGGCGGCTAAGCCCATGCCATGCAACCTACCCAAAAGGAAGAGGTGAAAAAAAAAGGAAAAAGCGGTATTCCCGAAAGAATAGGCGACATCGCTAGTGCCAGTCGTAAAACACGCTCCTTGCCGATAAGACCATCCCTCACAATATGTTGAGTGTCGAAAGCTTACAGCATCGCCATTATGTGTCTCATTGTGTACTCACGCCCTTATGTTAAACATTAATGGAGCTAATTAACGGACGAAAGTCATTTACGTTTATTCCCACAAAGGAACATTCCCCCTGTGTTGTGCGACGAAATACTGAACCGCAACTGAACCGCAAATACTGAACCGCAAAACTGAACCGCAACAGCAATGCGCAGTGCTTTCCTTTCAGCGGTTTTCTTTGTTATTCCACCCTCCGTTTTATGTCCGCCTTTGGAGCCAAGTGGTGGCATGTTTTCACGAATCGTAGAGTACGTTTCATCGAATTGTCGAGGATGAACAATGCGCCTTTGGATTTGTGGCTGCGGCTATAGGGCGCCAACTAAACGTGCATCCAGACGAAGGACCGAATCCGGATGTTTCGCTGACGCGGACGGGTACTCTGCGCACCGTCCGGTAGCGGGCACATTCACACGGCGGACGAGGCTAGACGACAGAAGCGGACTACTCACCAGAGGGCTAGACACAAGGTCCGATTTTGAACGCGATCTGACGTCCGGCGATACGATCCGGCATTGGGGGAGTTTTGCAGCATCAGAAGGGTAGAGTTTTTGGTCACTTGGTATTGCATACTTGGACAGGGAATCGCAAAGCACGGGACAAGAGAGCGCGACGAACGACACAGGCGGTAACTACGGCAACTGTGATTGTTCGTTGGAAATACTTCTAGCAGCAACACAACAACCAAGCGTGCAGCACCGGTTCGGATGCCCAGCGCGCATCGAGCCGGGCAGATTTTGTCGTCGCCGGATCACATCGGCGCCAGTGTCGGTGCGGGAGACGCCCATTGGTTCGCTGCGCCTCTCCGGTTGCCCTGGTGAGGCCACCGAGATTTTTTTCCAGTGTCGCCAGAATCTCGTGGAAAATTTCTGGCACGAAATAAACGCCTATTGAGTAGAGTTGTGCGTCAAGTGCGCGGATCTGCCGACGCAGGCGGGGGACCCGGACCGCCGCATTACTAAAGTCATTCATCCTCCTCCGCAAAGCAGCGCCCGTTTCCAAAGCACTCGAGAGATCGAAAGCAGCCGCGGTGCGAAGGTATACAAATATCGCCAAGGGCCATCTCACCGAAGTGGCCCGCTTCGTTTCCATTCGCATGGTTCCAATCGCAACCTCGCATCGAGGTTTCGCGAAAAGTAATCGCATGTGGGAACGCATGACATGACGCACTTTGTGAAGAGCTCGCAGTTGATAGCGAACGATGGCTATGGCGTTGACCTAGCTAGGCCTGGTCCGCTCGTTGGGCTGCCGTGACACATTTGTTACTCGCGAAGGCGGAACTTTACCGGCAATGTTTCTCAGTGCTGTTACAATGAGAAACAGGGCTGGGCAAAACCTCTTATTTTGTGCTTAATGACGAGTAGATGACGTCCTACGTGCATGTGTGCAGATGCACTTGATGTGGGCGGAGCTTACGCGCTGATCACTCGTCGCCGTATGCCGGAGCACGCAAAATCTGACCGTGTGTGTCCAGCCCTTTGCTCGTCCTCCCCAGTGGCTACCAGAAGAATGGTCTAAGAGTATCTTCTCCACTCACAGGCAAAGAGGACTGTCGCGTGGATGCCGGGGGAGTGTGCCAGTCACTTCGTGCTGACAAGCTGCAGAATCCGGACGAGAAAAACGGGTTGGTATTATCCGTCCCCGAGGGTCGCAGACCACGAAGCGAACCGATGATGTGAGGTCACGTGACGTACTGTCCGGTCCGGCAAATGCGGCGTCGGTGCCCCGTTTGGACGCACCCTAAGGAACCCCATCCTCGTTTTTCAAGATCCCAGCAAAATATCGATTAACCGATCAATTGATTGGCAATCTTGCACCGAAACAGCTCATCAATTAAAGGCAAGATTGACGAACGATCAATCGCTAATGGATGAAAAAGTTTAATCGACCATCCCTGTCGTAAGAAAAGGTGTCATGCGCACATTTAAATGGGAGGCTGTGCTGTAGATGTCTTCTCGCTCTCCCGTGCTGCCGCTTTAATTAACGTCGACCGCTGTGATCGATGGTCCGACAAAACTTCCTTCTCGGCTCGGAGCACCGTTTTTGTTCCCGGCACTTATTGGACCAGACATCAATCACTCGGGCTCCTAAATCGCCGAAGCCTCTGTCACTTGACTCTTACTTTGTTAGGTAAAACAATTAGCATTATTTATTTGCGTATTTCAAAATACCCCCGAAGGCCCTGATGAAGGCGCTCTTAAAGGGGTGGCGGGGAGTGCACCTCAAAAATTAAAGGAAATAGAGGGAGAGAGAGCCTAGAATAATATTGGACGAAAGCGTGGTGCACGAACTGCGTTTTCAAGCGGCCAACAAAAGCGAGAGCAGGAGGGATCAACAAGAAAGGACTATAAAGTCTAAAAACAACAATATTAAAAAGGTACGTTTAGGTGGTAAATTGGGAGCGGTATAGTTATCTTAATTAATTAACCCTAATTGAGACCTAACTTTGAGAGGGTGTGCTCTGTGCCAAGGTGGCATGGTAAAACGTGGCACTCGGTTATTTTTTGCGGTAAGAACGAGGATGCGTAGTGGCATAAAGAGTGGCAGTTCATGCCCTTGTCTTTATATGCGGGTAATCATGACTCAGGAAGACAGTGGTGGTGCGTGAAAGAATCCATTATAAAGTGAAGCATAATTATAAAACCAACAGAGACATGATAATTGAGAAATTTTAGGCCGAGGTTGCCTAAACAGGCGTCGTTATCTAACGAAGTGACTGGTGTACAGCGAACAATCAGAGGAGATGAAGTGCGCAGCCCGGTTCTTCACGGTTTCTGCGCTATTGCAATAAAATTCAATAAAATTTGTTGCTGTGCTAGTTGGTGCATAGTTAAAATATAAGACGGTGGCGCAAAATGGGACAAGGACGAAACAGGAAGAAGCGACTTATACAAGCGCACACTACCAACTGATTTATTTTGGAAAAGACACTCAATATATATATGGCATTACGCACATGCGCAGACGGGCGAAATCAAAAGCGATCTTGCAAAAAAACAAACTCACTGCTATGCAGGATGATAGAGGGAACACTGACACACCCACTCCCGTACAATTTAATGAAATAGGCCTCAGCCAGTTCTCTTGCGACTGCGTCACTACTTCGCTTTAAAATTTTCCTAGATGAAAACAGGGGCACACATGCACAAGATTTACAACGAAATGGCAGATGCGAGCCCGTACCATTTTTCATGGACAGTGCATGTTCCTGTAGCATTGAAAAGAATGGGGTTTTGGCTTTTCAGAACCGGTGTGGCATTAGCGTTGATAACTTCTTAGGTTTACTCGAGTTTTATCTTGGTGCCACGATTGTTTCTTTTCAGGATCAGTTTTTGTTGCAGAAGCGAGGAATCTGCATCGGGTCTTGTGTAGCACCGGTGCTAAGCGAAATATTTTTGGCAGAAGTTGATGAAGGTTTGGATAGGGCAATGCAGGGGTCAATGTTTTACGCACCTTTAGATATGTTGACGATTTTTTGATTATCCTGGGTAAAGACCAGGGAGTATCGTTGCAACAGCGTGTGTCTGTGGTTTTAGATGCGTTTATCAACGGTGGGAATGGGCTTACTTTTACTTTTGAGACGCCGGTTGATAACGGGCTTCAATTTTTTTAGACATCTTTTTAAATGTTTGTGACAAACACGTCTGTTGGATGTACAGACCACGTGTGCGAAAAGAATTTTTACCGTTTGACTCTGCCCACTCCAAAACTGTCAAAAGAGCTATTGCTTCTGCGTGTTTAGATTCGGCGCTTAAGAAGTCGTGTATGCACACCATGAAGGAGAGCTTTGACCTACAAATTTCGCGCCTCTCAGCTGCCGGGTTTCCCAGGACAGTGGTTTCTTCTGTAGTAGAAGGAATGTTAAAGAAGATGAAAGGCAAGACTCAGAGTCCTGCCTTAGAACGCCACGAGAAAAAGACGAGACCTGTAGTTATACCGTACACTCACAAAGTCGCTCATAATCTTAAGAAGGTTGCTACAAGGTTCAATGTTCCTGTGGTCTTCTCGGCGCCATGCAAATTGTCCAGAGTTTGTAGGCGAGTAATGAAACCTGGTGATACGAAGCGTTGCTGTGATATTGAGCATGGGCATCCTTTTGGAGAGTGTTGTGTCGGTGTGGTATATTTGATCCCTTTGAGCTGTGGCAATGTATACATCGGCCAAACAGGCCGATGCATTAATGTTCGGCTACAGGAACATGCGCTGTCCATGAAAAATGGTACGGGCTCGCATCTGCCATTTCATTGTAAATCTTGTGCATGTGTGCCCCTGTTTTCATCTAGGAAAATTTTAAAGCGAAGTAGTGACGCAGTCGCAAGAGAACTGGCTGAGGCCTATTTCATTAAATTGTACGGGAGTGGGTGTGTCAGTGTTCCCTCTATCATCCTGCATAGCAGTGAGCTTGTTTTTTTGCAAGATCGCTTTTGATTTCGCCCGTCTGCGCATGTGCGTAATGCCATATATATATTGAGTGTCTTTTCCAAAATAAATCAGTTGGTAGTGTGCGCTTGTATACGTCGCTTCTTCCTGTTTCGTCCTTGTCCCATTTTGCGCCACCGTCTTATATTTTATTTATCTGCGCTATTGACCGTACATGTTCGGGAGAATTGCAAATTTTTGACGGAGTAACCTGGCGTGTGCTTGTTTGTTAACATACACTAGTGGGACTTCCTTTACATCATCAATAACCCGGGAGTACGATTAGCAGAGGCGAAAGTAATAATGATTTCTAGAGTATTGCGTCCCAAAACCAGCTCTGATTATGAGAGACGCCGTAGTGGAGGGCTCCGTAAATTTCCATCAACTGGAGTTGTTTAACGTGCACTGACATCGCATAGATAACACGGGCCTCGGCTGCATCGAAATGCAGCCACCGCGGCCGGGATTCGATCCCTCGGATCAGCAGCCGTGTAGGCCAGAGTCACTGGACCACCGTGGCGGGGCGAGAGTAATATTAGTGATTCAGATATTAATTGTTAAAATGTACTAGTTGCAACAACTCGAACCGGGATGGTTGCCCAGCTATAGAAAGCCGAATGGATATGCGTAATTTTTCATTGCTTCTCTTGTCAGCCCATGTTTGACTGGTATTTATGTGCCTCACATATATGCTTTTGAATAAACAAAGTGAAGAAATAAAATAGTTGCGATGGTGTATCACTAGAGCTTCCAGCACCCATTGTCGTATCCCGGGTGAATGTGTGTCCGAGTCCGACCGGGCAGCACTTTTTCATTGTATGTGTGTGTTGATCTTGTTCGGACATCAATTTGTTTACGGATTTATGGCACTGATTTCCTGGTGGACACCCGCATAAAACAGTTTCGGTGGTAAAGAGAGAGAGCCTGTGTACAATCCCCGATAGTGACGGCGGCCGAAGGCTGGTGCCAGTCGATCTGCAGTTTTACAGGCGGCTGAAGCCAATGTAGAGCCCTTTACTACACCTATTCATGCATGCATACTTCAGTGGTCACAGTAGGCGCTTATTTAGGTGTTAATTATCTTTTAGTACTGCGGACCTGATAGGCACTAGAAGGGGTAGACTTTCGGACAGAAATTATTACTATTCGGGATCATAAAAGGAATAATGCTCCTAACATGCAGACACTCTCAATTCACTGCACATGTAAAGCAATAAGAAATTTAGACTAAATGGCGCTGTCGTTAAAAAATTAACTTAGGAGGTGCGTTTACGGAGGAAAGTGTCTGTGAATGCGAGCATCAGATGTCTGGAACAGGAGTCAAATTGTGTTTCACTCTGGACGCTTGACTCGCTCAGATGAAGTACAAAGACCACATTACGGTGTTGTTTCTTGAAGGGTGGGCAATGCACTTCACTCCACGCTATATACGATTCTTTAGAGCGAAATGACGGTATCACTCGGCCCTTCTGCTACGAGTACTCCTGGGATACCCGCCCCAGGTTTTATCTCACAAGCCGAGAGGACTGCGCTGCCTGAAAGTTGGCCGGGCCTGCAGCAGGGTGTACTGTCGTGGCTCCCGTCGACTTGTATGCAGGAATGTCAGAAACGGGCTTGCCGCTCATATGCTTCTAAATTCGCAAATGGTGCGCACTTGTTGAAGATTTTGTGTGGAACGTGGGCAGAATTGGTCGAGACGTGAGAGGAGTGGAAATTCAGCCTATTTCGGACTCGAGAAACGCCATCAGAGTTGGTGGAGAAAAGGACAGGCCGGCTGAGTTTCGCAAGTATGCAAACGGTCTAGCAAAAGTGGAGTTGCCCAATAAGAGCACAAGTCGAAGCCGTCGCTGACCGTACGGCATATACCTGACGAGGGACGCCGTTATCTGAACGTGCACTGCTTTTCTTTTGTTCAACCTGAGTACAAAAGACAATATGCCCTGTTGAGATATGACTGCGTAATTAATTGGCAGGCATCGCTATACCGGACAGACGAAAAGCCGTGGAAACATTTTACAAACGTACCCGAGAAAAGGGCCGACGTGAATGTTATTCGACAACTCACGCGTCGTCGATTGTGTGCGACGCAAACACATGGAAACAAAAATACCTTGCGCATGGGTATCATACGTGTGGCGGTGGTGTCTAGAAAAAAAAGTATTAAACTGCAATATCCAACAACCGATGTCATCGTCAAACAATGCAAGGGATGTATCACTTAATGCGAGCTAGAACCGGAGCCGAGGGGAAGCTTGACCTTGAGCATTGAAAACGGGGACGAACGGGGCAGCGACTTCAATTAATCAGGGTGTCAACAACATATGGGAAAAGGGAAGAAAAAAACAAAACGAGCTCTGTCGCGATTAGCCGTTGTGAAGTTATTGTTTCGCCATTTATATGCTGTTTCATCAACCTCTTGTTGGCGAGTTGGTACATTCTTGAAACCTAAAGGCACCGACGCAACCAGACGACACAGGAAGAGACACGGACACACGAGCGCGGACTAACAACTGGCTTTATTTGGAAAAATGACGTGCTTTATACACTATAAAAACAAAGGGAGTGCTGGGCACTCACTTTGGGGGAGTATTTTCGTGTCCCAAATTTAACTCCTTTTTTCAGAGTAGATCAACCCCATTGCAGGGTACCGGTACTCTCGCCAAGAGAGAGTAGTAGGACGCCTCCGACGGGGATTCGAAGACTCTTTTGAAGAGAGCTCGACTACCCCACCAAGCGGGGTGCTAGTACTCTCAGAGGGAGTAGCAGAGACAAAAAAAAAAAAAAAACAACCAATGCGTCTTTCGACCATGCTACAATTAGCAGGCATTTAATTACATCACACTGAACATAGAACATACAGGCTAAAATGACACGAACGCACATACACGCCAATAACACAACCACAGCAAAGCACAAAGCCCACAACACACTCGCGATACACCGTCTTACACTGAAGTCCCGTATATATAACCGCTATACTTGACCTGCTATGTAGCGCCAGTGGTAACGTACTGTTCCGCGTAATTAAACAAAAAGTATGCAGAGAACAGGTGTATATTTAGCGTTGGCTCATAGGTAGCCGCTCGCCACACAGATCTGTTAATCTAAACGCGCGGAACATATACAATGTCTTTTAGATTAACGCATTCCTATCATGAGCTGGCATTCCGTTTTACGGGCAAATGCGAGTTCGCAGTGCTGGTTCGCGATGTAAAATGCACCTGAGGAAGCGAGTACGAACATAATAGCGGCTGAATTTAATCAACGCCAGCGAATAAAAGCGGCACCCGGGTGCTCCGCTACCACCCGCTTCATCCCCACGGCGTTCCCTTACGAGTCCGTCGAGCACGTCTGTACGGCGAACAACCGCTGGCGATCACAAAATATGCACTCCTCGTTGTTCGTTATTCTGCACACAGATGAAATATAGTCTCTGCCATCAGAAGTGTTTAGGGTACTATGCTGTACTTACCAGACTTGCGAACGGGACGGATCGCAGTCACGGTATTTTCACCGTCGACGCGCTCATGGCCGTCATACGGCTCGATGCCGAAGTCGTAGCGAAGCCTTTTTCTTTACATGTATGAGCTGTATCCAGTGAGTCTTCGGAGACCAGCTGTCGACGATCACAACAGCTTACTGTGTCGCAGAAAGTGTATTCCTCTTCGTTTCGCACACGTAAGCGAAGAATCCGAGGCGTGTAGGCTGGCGGGTTTCATATAGCACGGGTACAGCCGTTTGATCGGGGAAAAACACAGGGGATGCAGCTCGCTATGACTCCCATCGGTTGAGGCTCGTAGTCGAGGAAGGCACCGTTCATCAAACGTACACTGCACGCGTTTGTACGCGAAAGCTTGTAGGTGGAAGTCGTAGGAAGGCCGCTGCTATAGTTCTATCGAAAAACACTTCACAAAGTGGCTGTTGTCTTCTTCAATCGTCCGCTCCCGCCCCAGCCGCCATGTTTGCGGCTGCGAATGCGGGCATCACATGGGTGTGGCAGGAGTGAAATTGCATTTTACTCTCTCATGCCGAAAGAGGTATGGTGATTTCACTCCATCCGTCGTTTTGCTAGAGTAGAACGATGCCCTCAAGAGTAGCTGGGTCGTTTCACTCCTGCGAAACCGGCTGCAGTTTTTAGAGTGTAAGTGCCTCCATGAAGCATGGGAAATGGAGGGGGACAGAAGAGTAAAAGGGGGAGGGGGCGGAGGGAAACAGGCCAACAACTCAAGTGAAAAAAAAAGACAGCCAGGAAAGCACAAAAACCCAATCAAAGGTATTGCTTAGCAATGTAACCCCCCGATAGCCGCATCAAGAAGATTAAATTCCGCATCAAAAAGAGCGAGAGAAGGGGTGCTTATGCACTTGTTGCCAAGTTTTCTGATATGGTAGGCTTCCATACTTAGACGCGCAATTTTGTCACTGTTCTTGCCTAGGATCGTCGTCTCCTTCAACCGCGCCACACAAGCAGAACACTTAATGACATGCGCAACTAAATGAGCGTACTTGTCATGTAGTTTGTTCAAATTTACACACGGTTCAACTGTAGCGTTTAGGAGCTCAGCGAATTCACTGTCCCGCTTGTCAGCATGCATCATCAGCGCGCACACAACGCTATACGCGGAAATGTGATAGGAATTCTTTAAGCGTATCAAAAAAAAAATTGCAGTGGCTTATCTCGGCTGTGCCAGGACATACGTAGCGTTAGGCTTAGCTGATTATTCTTAGCTTTCCTAGTTTTCTAGGATTAGCTTGATTATCATGCTTACTATTGCTTCAATGACACACACGGTATACGCATTATGTGGCACATGTATATTTATTTTGGCTCAACGTCAGGTTGCTTCTCTATTACCACAAAGACAGCTCTCTCCTTCTCCATGGCTATACCAAACTGGCAAATGCCAGCCAGCTGGTCTTACAACTGGCTAACCTCCCTGTCCTTCCGTCTTTCTTTTTCCTCCCCCTCCTCCTAGCTGTATGTATACCCCCACTGATACGTGCCCGTATGCGCCGCAAATTGAGAGGCGCTATTAAACGGCTCCGGCGCAGTGTCAGACGGCGACTGCACAACGGAGGCGCACAGCTGCGCGCGCGCCGGCCCCAGTGCGTCTGCCGCGGTTGTGACGCCGCTCCTCTGGAATGCGCAGAGCGGCGAGGAGCGCGCGCCGGCGGCGGAGTGCGGGAAGGCGGAGGTGCACCAGCTTGTGACATCACTGTTCCTGGCGCATGCGCAGTACGGCTCTCGGACGTGCACGCGAAACTGCTGTAGCTCGACCAGTGTAGTTAACATTACAAAAGCCAGAAAAGAAAACGAAAGCCCTGTCATATGTAAGTACGTTGCACTAATTAGGGGAAATTCTGTTTGATCAAGCTTAATTGTTTTGTACTCTTTGAGATCCAGTTACATGCAGTGACTCGCAAAATTACCGCTACACTACCGCCGTGAGTGCCAGCGGAGGATTCTGCAACCTGGAGGTACTATTTGTGTTTGTGTTAAAGGAGTACTGACACGAATTTTTGACATTCTCGTATTGTTGCTGTAAATGAAAGGACTGGCGTGGAGAACCCCCAAAAGAGTATCATGAAGCCTCGCAACGCAATGAATATATCTTTAATAAGGCTCCCTTAAAAGCCCACTTTCGGTTTCGATTTCGAGGGGGCGGTTTTCTAGTGACGTGTCAACAGAGTCGCACGTACGTCTAAGTCACGTAGGGACAGCAATTCGTGATAGCGTCGCTGCAACTCAGCCGTCTGTGGTTAGTTACACGTGGGGCACGCAAACAACGACAATTTCACGGTCGTGCAGTGACTCTGACAGCGATTTCAGCGTTTTTTGAGAGACTGTGCTCCTACGTCATCGCAGTGTCCATTGCGCTGTGGCTGGCTTGGAGTGCTGTTCGACGAAAACTTTAACACCAAACTAAAATATTTTGTACGTGTTTCCTGGCTTCCGCGTGCGGAGGGCGTTAACAATACATGGCGAGAAAACGAAAAATGTATATTTTGCACCGCCGCAAAATCGTGTCAGTACTCCTTTAAGGTTCCTTGAAAACTTTTTTTTTTGCGATACGATGCAAGATGCTCGAGCAAAATGTATTACAGATACAAGATACCATAGCGTAATTAAAGCATGCAATAGGGCCAATACGATACTTCTGCATCTTAAGATACTTCGATACATTCGCAAATTTATTATTATGGAACTTTACGTTGCAGTAGAAAGGGCGCATGTGTAGAAATGATTGCATTCGTTAATTTCTTACCCCGTCAAGCCTTGTTTCTTTCGGATCAACTGTCGTTAGCATCGCAAAATATCTCTCTTTGCTGCCGATGTCTCAGTCCAATATGATTTGCCGGTGGTTGGCACGGCAGTGCTTGGCGCCCTACATAAGGCATCCCTTTTTTTTATTGTTTTACTTGCCGCTCTTGCAGTTGATATGTTTCTGCCTTGCTTGCGGCGTTTCAGTGACGTCCATGAGAGAGAGGCCTTGCACGAAAATACCGATTGCGCAATTCGCGGGATTGAATCACGGCCGCGGCGGCTGCATTTTCATAGAAGCGGAAATCGCCCGTGTGCTATGCGATGTCAGTGCACGAACCCCGAATGGTCTAAATTCCCGGAGCCCTCCAGTACGGCTTTTCTCTCACAATCATGCGTGCTTTTGACACCCAGAGATAAACTAGTGAACCGACTGCGCGATTATGGACACGTTTTTCCTTCTCCGCAAACCACAAAGAAAAAGAATGCAAACGTTGTTTGCCGCGGAAAACGATAATTCTGTCTACGGGCATATCGGCGGCAGCACATCGGCGCTGTTTTGAGTGGACACCCATGGAGTCCCTTTGATCCAGATGTGTGCGCGTAGCATAGTTGAGATTAAATGATTCGCTGCGGTCGCCATTTTAATTTCGACATCCCGCAGTGCGCGTCGCATTTCTCATCCAGCAACGATTGATGCCTCGGTGTGCACATTTTCATTCTCGAATTACCCGTGCTTGGCGCATCCAGTGCGATGCGCTTGCTTAGGTAATTACCTCGTTTGCGTAAAAGGTTGATACGATGCGCTTCGGTCGCATTCTTGTAGGCCGCGGGAACGGCGCGCCGTGGATTCAGCGAGCGCTGTAACGGCCGAGCACCGCCAGCGAGTGCGTGCTCGGCGAAAGCAGCGCTTATGTCGAAAAGAGGCCTCCCTGTTTCTTTGTTCACCGTTTCGCCTTACGCAACAAAAACCAAATCCCCATGCAGCGCCCCCTGCTGACAAAAAGGCTGGCCAGCTCGTTGCCATGGTAACGGAGGTCCTGCACAAAGGGTTGCGGGAGGAGCAAAAAACGCCCAACGAGGGAAAACGAGAAAGACCCGTGCCCAGCTGCGGGCGCCGCAAAAATAAAAACCGCGGCCCGAGGAGCGTGAATAATTGAGCAGGGGAGGAGGCCACCGCCACCTGGCGAGTTCTCTCCGAGTTGGAACGAACTTTCGGCATGTACTCTCCCCTGTGGCACGTCCACATTGTGAGGCAAAGATAAGTCGGTATCAAGACCGTGCGTGGAAGGGGATGTCCGCAGACTGCTCGACGATCGGCGACCGTCCGCGTGGAAACCACGGGCCAGCCTGACCAGTTTTTTTTTTTTTCTTTTCTGTATGTCAGGGTCGATATACGCGACGTCTGCCCGGTTATTTGCTCAAGAATATTGTACAAGTGTAATTATATTGCACAAGTGTAATTAAGGAAGGTTACAAAGAACCTGGCCAAACAATGTGAAACGAGCTTATGAAGATATGAGCGAGGCATGTGCAGAACTATGAAAGAAATTCAGCTCACGCGACACTCACGATTCTTTGGATCGTATATATACGCTAGAAAGGTGTGACCAAGCACGTCCTTCGGCAGATGGCGCACTATAGCAAAAAGCGCGAAAAAGATTGTTTCTCAAACAGCGAGCGAAAAACACGCGTGGGGTGTAAGTTTGCGCATATGCAGGAGCACTTATGGCAGGTATCGATAGTATCTGCATGCGTATGATCGCGATTTACCGTAAGATTATGTAGTGCTCCTTAGTAGTTAATACCACACGTTTAGAATTGACAAAACTACTGCGCAGAACAGCGAGTGGTAAGGAATGGAGATTGAGAGACTATGAAAATGACGTCAAGTAGTTGGAAGCACTGATAAGATCACGTGGCCAAGTTTTTAGAATATGCGCATGCGGTTAATAGGGTGCATATGCACAAAATTTGATGGTGCAATACAAAGTCAGGGTAGCATGATGTGCTTGCGAACTGCGGCATCTTGTTGAGCTCGCACCTATTACACGCGAGCGCGCAGTTCGCTCCGGCACCGGAGAACGAAGCATGTGGCGGTGACAGAATCGTATAGGCGCCTGGTAGGTGTGCGCCGATACATGGCTATGGCAAATTTAACTTGAATTGGATTTATTTCTCTTGTTTACAACAAAAAGCAAGCAGAATCTGAAGGCTATGTGGCCTCGCAGAGGGACAGTTCGGCACGCAGGCCGTACCACAAGCACTGTACAAAATATGCCATCATACGGATTCAAATAGAACACTCGCGAAAAGAAAACGTTACGTCTACGGGAAAAATTTACGAATGCGACACAATACAATCAATGAACGTTTTGCCTTAAAGGGTCAGTAAAGCCTGAAATCGAAACACAGCAATTGGGCACATACACCGTAGTTCTAATCAGAGAAACTCAATATTGTGAGAAATGAGAATAATTTCGTACGATTCATTCGAACCTTCCGTAACTTCTTGCGTCAAAGTCGCGTAGTCGATTAAGTAGTTGAAGGTACCTCGCAAATGTTCCCCGTAATTCGTTCTTGTTCTTGGTGTTCTCATATCATGTTGTCTAAGGCTGTAGTGCGGATTGGTGGGTACGTTCACAATATACTTTGTTCAGCTTTGTTTGATGTGTTGCATCAGCTTATAGAAGTATACTTTATTTGTCTTTAACATGGAATATTTTCTTAAAAAGTTTTCTTTCTGAAGTTTTCTAAAATTCCACGATAACCCTCGAATGCGCAGGACTGCTTTTGCAATGCTATCAGGTTATTATAATTCACTTGTGTAGTAGTGGCCCAAACTAATATGCAATAAGTTAGTCACGCGAAAACAGCGCGTAGTATAAGGACATTTTCAACCATGGAGGAACCACGGTACTCAGTCTATATATACAAAAACCAAAAGTTTTTCTTAATTCTGTTGCAATTTTGTCCAAGTGCATATTGCAGGCCTAATTGGAAATTGTTGGGAGAAGCCTCCGTCCTGCAGTGGACATAAAATAGGCTGCTACTGCTGTTGCTGCCGATGATGATGAGCCACATGATCGACACTGTTTGAAGTCGGCCCTTCGGTGATTCGACTTTAGCGAGCGCATAAACATGCATTAAATCTGGGACACTGTACATTTCTCTTTTTCATTTTTCATGACGTATTACACAACGCTTACAGAATTCGTGTGAAATGACTCCTACACTCCCTAACCGACTGGCAAGAGTGTTTTATGTAGTTTTTCGATCGCGTTCGATTTTGTGCTACTCTACAACTTCGGCTCTGCCACTTCGACCTTCAAAACGCCCCTTTACATTACACGTGGCTACTGGGTGGTGCGGGATCTATCTATCTATCTATCTATCTATCTATCTATCTATCTATCTATCTATCTATCTATCTATCTATCTATCTATCTATCTATCTATCTATCTATCTATCTATCTATCTATCAAGAAAATACCGCTTGACACCGAGTATTTCTGCCACAACATGGCGGCAACAAAAGCACCAGCTTCATTTCGAATTGGCAGTGGGTATCTTGGCAAGGATCAAACCTTACAAGGAGCCTTCGCTTAACCTCACGTACAAAAGTGGACATAGTACATCATTTAGAACACTTGCTCATTTTGACACTGCTATGGACCGAAGTAGCAATGTGAGCCTCAAAAGTGGTTTCATGCCCACCCGCAAGGTGGCCCTAAATGCAGAATTTTACGTTAGCGACATGCGCACAAGGCTCCTTGGTGCCTTGTGGAGGCATCCGCTGGGATAGCACGGGACACGCGTGCACGCCCTGCCGTCACGTCGCGCAAGAACACGCCATGTGAAGGAATCAAATCAAAATGTGCTTTACCTGTGGTTCTGAGCATGCTTCAATAGAGAAGAGGTACTGATGCCACGAATATGCTCAGAGATTAAGTGGACTTTGTATGTGAGCAGCTCTTTAGTCTATTGATTTACGGGCTCTATCTACGAAGATGGCAGCATTACATTTCACTGAGGCAAGAAAAAGCGTCTACGTGCAAGGTCACCGTGCCACGGTGGTCTAGTGGTTATGGCACTCGGCTGCTGATTCGAAGGTGGCGGGATATAATCCCGGCCACAGCGGCTGTATTTCGATGGAGGCGAAAAGGCCCATCTACTGTGCGATGTCAGTGTACGTTAAAGGATCACAGGTGGTCAAAATTTCCGCAGCCCTCAACTGCGGCATCTCTCGTGATCATGGCTGGTTTTGGGACGTTAAACCCCACAAATAAATTACATGCTAGGCTACACGCTTGGCGTATATTTCTCTGAAACTATGTCGTGGGATTGCCAAGTGAATCACTTAGTTAGTAAACTATCCAGAGCAATAGGTACTATGCGTCGCCATTGTAATTATCTTCCCACATCCATTAATATGATGTTATATAATTCAATGTTTCTTTCCCTAGTTCAATAGGCGATGCGCAAAGCGCCGACGACGCCATCTGCCGCCACGGCTCGGAAGCGTTGGTGGGTCCGGGCGAGCAGTGTTCCCGCGAGCGTGTACGCGAGTGCACGGATGGATGTGTTTTCATCGTGATTTAACGACTCTGCCGGGCTTCAGAGACGTCGAAAAATAACTGCTCCGTTGTCGGCTGCTCAAACAAACACAAACAATCGCCAGGAACGCACTTATACAGGTTTCCGGTGCTATTTCATGAGCGAGAGCGACGGCGGCGGTGGATTGCGGCTGTACGACGCAGAAAGTAAGCAATCGCGCTTTGTTTACGGCAGTGTAAAGTCCGAGGACTTCGATGAATAAAAATTGGCCGCGTATCTCCGTGCTTCGCTGCAAATGCCGTCGAAAGACGATAGCCTTCTACCGGCCGTACTACATGAGTCCCGTTTCGCGTGTTTCTATTCCCCCCGAGGAGTTGCGCAAGCGAGAGGGAAAACGAAGAGACGCGAGGAGAGAAAGGGACCGGCCGGAGTGGCGGGCGGCCGTTCCCTGCCTTCCGTTCGGCACGAGCGCGAGATAAGGGCGCCATCTGGCCATGGTTACGGGAAACGCAAGAAGCTTGCCTAGTACAGGAAACGTCCGCTTTTGCGCATCCTAACAAGCACTAGGGTCTTTAGAATTACGCATCTATGTATTTTCTACTAAAGTAACACACCGTCCAATACATACGTATTGATGTTGCGCCTCAGATATGCGTAATATTTGCTTTTTGGCCGACTGTGTTCAGAAGTATGAAGGTAGCCACCAGTTCAAGCTGGGTGGTCGTTGAGGAAGGGGTTCACCTTTCGCAGCAGGACAGACACACAAACCCACACACACACACACACAGACAGACAGACAGACAGACCAAAATTTCTGCGTTGAAGTATCCCAAGAAAGACTATCGTCTTTAATAAACCAGGCTTCGAAGTGCGGCGGAAGACAATACGCCTGAAGAGCGCCGAGCAGCGAGACCCTACGATGCCGTTTTTTCTAAAGAGAGAAACCCAGAACATCACGTGTCACGCGCTCGCGATCCTACTTCGTCTTCTTTCGCGCCCGCTATTTCTTTTTTCTTGTTAAGAGCAGTGTTAGAACGATTGCCGTGTTTTTATTTCGCTATTTATGTCGCTACGTCTTCAGCGAACGCTACTACGTTTACACTTGGTCGCCTCGCCTGCATTATAGACGCTACAATGCGCATGAGGTTGTTCTTACTGATAAGGCGCGATGCCTAGGCTCTCTTGAAAAACGAATGGCGCGAAGCGCAATGCCAGAGAATGTGGGGCAGGTGACGGCTCCTTTACAAAAGCGCCGTGGAATCACACGTGCGCTGCACGAAATCGGCTGCATGGCACTGGAATGCGATCACCGGTGCAGAATGTTCGCTGTGCGCTCGCCTCAACTATATGCATATTGGCTGTAAAACATGGCACCTATGCGCATTGAAGGCTTCGACGATCACGTAGAACTTAACGCCATTTTGCAACACTTGGTAATAGCTTGCAAAAAAACCTAGCAAATACGTAGCCAAGCTGCTATGACAAGCTAGGTGACCACCAGCTCCGCAGTGACTCAGTCTCGCGCCACTAGCGCAAGCTGCCGAGATATATGTTCACAAGTTTATCGTGCTGGTTTCAAAGTTTTACCAGCGATCCCCCAAAATGTACTATATAAACACATGACACGTAAACGAAGCTACTGTGTCGAGAAAAAACGTTGGTTCATGCGTCAACGCATGCAGGCATTAGTGATCGGGACGTTATAAAGAAAGCGGTGTAGATGAGCTCCACTTCGTAGGGAAGCTTGTTGACGCTTGTCTGTGGCAAACACTTGGAGAGTATGGTGACATTGTCGTCCCACACAACTGTGACATCGGACACAGTCCACTATTATAATGTGCAGCTCCTTTGCGCACACTATCGCCGCAAAAGTAATTATCTGGGACGCGCACCAGCGGCAAATCGCACGCTCGCCCTTCCGTCATGCTTGCATTGAAATGAGGCGTCTGCTACGCGACCCACCAGCGGTTCCAACGGCCGCCGCTACGCGGCTTTCAGTGGCGCCCCTATAGGCGCTGCGCATCGCGTATACGGAATTTCAGTGTGGGGGATGACCTCAGCTGAAAACATTCACAAGCTGATGGTATTACAAAAAAGAGTAATACGCCTTGTCTCCAGGGTGCCATATCTCTGGCGTACTGCTCCCTTGTTTACAAAGCTTAGGACTATAAGAATTGAATCCTTGTACACGTATAGGCTTTGTCGCATGTATAGAACAGGAAAAACTAAGAATGATAACGCTTTAACAAAATTGGCATCCTTAAGGCAACATAATTCTTCTTTTTATAAATTTCGTCATTCAGATCGTTAACAAAAACAGAACTACATACGGTGACCAAATGCTACAATTTCGTTTACCTACTGTTTTAAATCAATTATACAAAGAACATGGCCTCAGTGTATCAACTCTGTCGCTAAAAAGGCTACGCGACGTATTTATATGATTGCTAGTGTTACCATGATTTCGGTTGTTTGTCTTTTTTTGTCTTTAACACTTCGCCAATTTTCTTCCCTTGTTTCAAATGCTTGTTTATTTATGCCGACCGTGGATGTTTACTGTTTTTCTGTTCATTATGTATACCGTGTGTTTATTTGACCGCTGTGAAGCTGCCCAGTGTATGAGGTGGCCAGGTTCCCCTCAAGCTGCTGCAATGCAGCTTTTTTGCCTGGTCATCCTCGCAACCTTGTTGTTGTAAATAAACAATTCAATTCAAATTCAATATGTTTCCACAGCTTTCCAAGCCATCGCGCCGAGGAGAAGGGCAGGGAGGACAATCGGTATACGCTGCCAAGGAAAGAGTAGGTCCGTGTCGCGCGCTAGCTGTGTTGACGTCACTGTGTTGAAGTACTCTCTCCGTGGCCGTCAGCTGCCATGACTTATGTCGACGAATTCCAAGGCATTGGAATTGTCAGTGCATTGTCAGTGCGATACCCATTAAAGTGAACTGAACAAACAATTCCATCAGGACGTTGTCGGTTCGCCTCTCGCCAGCGCGAAGCCGTTTTATCGTCCACTCTATTTCATTTACCACTATTGCATAATGACTACTATTTGAGTATAACTACAACTAACTTGACTATCTGCTTGCTTCATAAAAAAAATGGCCCATTCATTTGCAAGTACCAATGGGTGGCTATGGAAAACGAATGGTTCCCATAGAAACTTGCCTGCACCGAAGTAAAAATTATGTGACCAGAGTGCGGTGCATATTATGATGCGGTTCACGGCAGCAGTAGCGTTCCTTACTAGTCAGCTGTCTGTGCTAGTACGAGAATGTTGAAGAAACAGTGAAACACTTACTGTTCAGCGGCGGCATATCCGAGCAAGGTGCACCCGCCGAAGACTGCACTGACATCGTCCACCAGCGGCGGCGTCAATGGGCAAGACACACCCGCCCATTCCTCGGTGGGAAACTGCGCCGGCCAAGGAAGCGGTTCTTCGAAAAGCCCCCGCCTAACAAAGGCGCGCTGTGCTTCCCACGCTGCTGGCCGCCGAATTGGGAAACGCGCCGTTTCTGCTTTTCAAGAAATTTCTCCGGTGGGGAGGACGGCGTCGTTTAGTATGCGCCTCTTTCGTGCATACTAAATGTGCCTTTTGCGTGTTTGCCCCGTTTGATGGGTGTTACCTGCTGAACAAGAAGGGTGTTTCTTACCTTAGGCGGTCATTGTTCGATATCAGTTGTGTTTTCGTTGAGGCGCATTCGTCTAGGCAGGCGTCGTGCGATGATCTGGGTGTTCTGTGTAGTTTCTGGGCCCGTGGTCATGCTTCAAGTGCTTGGGTATCACCGCCACGAGTGTGATTATAGTCACGCCGGTTGTGTTTGTAAAGTTTCTTGCTCATCCAGTAGACCTCAGTTGCTAGTTGAACGCCTGCATACAGTGTCTCTCGTTGCCCTCCCCATGTTCTTATCATTACTTCTCATGCTCTTTCATAACGGTTAAATAGGAGCCGCTTAATGCCTGTGGCGGGATAACAAGGCGGCAGCCCCATAACTGACAACAGCGGACGTTGCATAAGATGTAACAGAAGTGCGCGTGAGCATTGAAGAACTAAAGAAACACAAATATCCTACGGGGACGGGCACAGCCATTTAGGAGGCACATTCGACTTATAATTTAAAGGGTGACTGCAACACTCCATGAACACAGCCGGAAATCGCTGCCTATAAGTGCACTGATACAAATATGGACATGGTTGCGCGCAGAAGGGAACTAATTAGCTTCAAAGGCAGCTAGAAACTGTTCGACAGAGCGCCGCCGGCCGGACTATCTTTACTGGCGTCGCATCTGAGAAGCAGCACCCTTTCTTTTATTCAAGAGATGCGATGAATCTAGCTGTATAAATCTTGTCAACACGTGCTTTCCCTTGCTCGTCGGTTGGAAACGCCGAGGCTCAGAGGTTGGCTTCTTCTTCATCATCATCATCATCATCTCATCATCATCATCATCATATTTTAGGTCCACTGCAAGAAAGGCTCTCCCAACGATTTCCTACCCACCCTATCCTGAGCGAGTTGGTTCCACTTTGTGTCCGCAAACTTTTTAATTTCATCGCTCCATCTAACCTTTTGCTTGCCTCCGTGGCGTCTCTTGGTCGTCTCTCTTACGTTGGGCTTCAACGTCTTCGTGGCACTATTCCATACGACGCGCTTTCGAGTTTCCGCACCTTTATTGCTGCGCCGCAGTAATTGCTACGCTATATATTTTTTCCCCTTTTTCTTACATCGTTAAAGAGCCAGCGCGCGCCTCCTACAGGTTTTCGCTTCTGGTTTGCAGCATTTGAAAATTTCTACGACCATTATTTCCATCCTTCGCACCCACCCGCAGCGTTCGTGTTTCTCCAGCGCTCTTTGGCTCCCGGTTGCCAGGCTTCTGCGTAATCAAATTATTGTAAAGAAGTAGAACAGTTAAATCATTTCTTGCGAGTAAAGTATTGAAGTATTTTCGTGGGCTGGTAATTTATGATTTCATTTCTGGGGCTTCACGTCTCAAAACCAGCTATGATTATGAGAGGCTCCAGAAAATTTGACCACCTTGGGTTCTGTAACGGTAATTAAAGACATCAGGGAATTATGTAAGTGAGCAACGCCAACAAAATTTCTAACCGCTTTCCTAATCACTTTTGACTGAAATATAACACACATCCCCATCACTTAACACAAACAACTGACCAAGACGGGAAGGCATTATAAAAAAGTTTGCCCAACCTGAAGCCAGCGTTATTTCATATACTCAGGTGCCAGAACGACGTATGGGGCACCGAAAAGCTTCGAACCTCATCCGAGCCTTGATTACAGCGCATTCCTGGAACTCCCCTGCAAGAAGGGCTCGACGACGGCTCCACGCGTGATTGATAACAGCCGGGCGGCTCCAGCGATAGGATGGAGACGTTTAGTCCACGATATTAAGACACCTTCTCAGTCCACAATAACCGTATCTATCTATCTATCTATCTATCTATCTATCTATCTATCTATCTATCTATCTATCTATCTATCTATCGCTCGTTTTTGCATATATATTTCGACGTGAAAGAACGGCACCAGGGCACCGATTCTAGCGCGAGGGGCGTAGGGGGGACGGGGAACGTTAAAGGAAGAAAGGAAACATCTATGAAACGGGTGCTGTATCTGTGCCTGCTTTCTTCCTCACAACAACATTATTACAGCGGGTAGGAATGCATGACGAACGTGACTGATAGGTCATGACACGAATAACATTATGTGGGTCACATGTCACTTGACAGCCGTGTTGCACGCCGAGAATGCGCACCACATGTTCGCGGCTTCACCCTTTACTGGGCCGTTCCTTTTTTATTTTCCTTTTAGGCACCCAAGGAACACAGAGATTCGAGGAGGGCCCCTTCACTGCAGCATGCTGTAATGTTAGACACCAGGAATCAGCGCAAGAATGAGGGCAAACCTGAGATGCTGAAGCTTGAGCTCTACCCGTGCAAGGCGTTAACGGAAAGGCAAATCGGAGAGGGTGCGAAATGAGCACAGGAGGTGCAGATAGAGACAGGAAAAGCAAGGCGAGACTTCAACCCTGGAACCCGCGGTCCGAAGGCGAGCATTGCAACTACTACTGCAGTACATGCACTTATGGGAACCATGTGATTGCATTGTATACCGACGATTCGAGCACGATTTGCCATGGGCGAGAGAAACAGACAGGCAGACATCTGACAGACAGATAGATAGATAGATAGATAGATAGATAGATAGATAGATAGATAGATAGATAGATAGCGGAGAAAGAAAGAAAAACCTATGCTGAGAGAGAGAGAGCGATGACGGACCTAGGAGAGGAGGAAGAGATATAAAAGGGAGATAGAATTTAGATGAAAAGAGTGTTGATGATGGTTAGCTTTGCTTAGAAGAAATAAATGCTTCAGTTGCATGGAATATGGTGCTTTGAAGCGACAATAAAGAGAAACAGTGCGCCACTTTAGAGCTGAGCGAGTTCGTAAGGATTCATAATGCAAAGAAATCCAAGTTTTGACGAAATCTCGTCTGGTCGGCTTGTAGAATCTTTGACAGTGGAGGGGATCGCCGACCAAAGGTTGTTATTAAAAATGATGACGTAAAAGGGGTGAACAAGGCTTCCGTACGGAAGCCGAAACGTCGTACTTTTTAACAACTTTTGGTCGGTGATCCCGTCCACTGTCAATAATGCTAAGAACAGGCGTGCAAAATACGCACACGAGAGAAGTGGACAAAAGGAACGCCCACTATAAACTGAAGCATAGTACAGAGGCGAAAATAAAAGAAGACACAAACTTATCTGCTCATGCTCAGGAACGCTAATCGACGTTAAGCTAATCGACGGCTGACTCACGCACGCACTTCCACTAATACTGATATGCCAGGGCTCGACCATTAAATGCGTCTCTTCATTTTTATGTCTGTACAGTATCTCGCATTCGTTTAACTTGGGCGTGAGTTACAGTCGCGGTAGTGCAAAGATAGATTAGACGGCGTTTCACCTTATAGCGACCTTCTATTTTCAATTATACTTTAATTAATGCAAAGCGCTGTTTGCCCTACATAGAAACGTCTGCAGCTAAAAGGAATCTTATAAGCCACACACGTGCGGCAGTCGGTAAAATTATGTTAGCAGTGTGCCTTACCCAACAGAAACATATATGTTCCCTTTTTCTCCTTGCGGTAGCTAGCTCATTTTTCCTATTCGCGGTAGCACAAACCCTACCTAACTTATTGGGAGCCGTAAACACAACATTAACCCATATATACTTCCCACTTTCTTAAGCCTGTGCGTATACACACAGGCTTAAGACATATGTTTCTAAAACGATTTGGGCAAATACGACCACGTACGGCACGTGCCATATATAGCCACATTTGCCCAATTCCTGATATGGCCACATATAGCATTTTTGTAAGGGAATGCCTAGAAGTCCCTTTCGTAGTCGAGACAAGAAGGTGTGAACCCGGAATCTTGGCAGTGAACGATTGTTTCAGTGTAGCTCGTATAGGCTGTAATAAATGCTAATCTTAAATGCACGCATGCCTACTCGCGTGTCCAGGTCAAGTCTGTGCCACACTGGGAACAGACGTCCACCGCAATCCAGACACACGGTTTCGAAAGCAGCTCAGTCAGGGAATAGTGTCATGAACACATCAGCCCACTCATATGTCCCAATCGAACTTCCTAAGGACATTAGAACTATCACTGAAATAACGGGTGCTGAATGAGATATGTAAATAACTTTACTGAATAATAACTATCGATTCCACAACAATAGGTCATCAATATGTCTGCTGTGGCATGTGCAACAAAATTACATTTAGCCTGCTCTGACAAGGGGAAACGCATTCAACGCGTGAGTAAACTCGAATGAAGCGACGCTTTGTAGAACGAAAAAAAGAAAGAAAGAAAAGAAAACAGGACATTCTTGAGATATTGGTCTCAGGTACCGGTATCTGCTTTTAAATTAGCTTATAATTCAAAGTACTACAAAATGCGGCTAACATAGATGCGCGGAGAAAACGTAAGCGCGCATGCGTCAATTTGCACTGCATGCGTCAGACCATCCCGCCCTCGCAGATTTGAGCGCGACTTGTTTCTTCTTCTCTTCCTTTTTTTTTTTTATCATCTTCCGCTACTTCTAAGCTCCGCCCATGGTCCTGGCAGCGAATGAACGATTTCCTCAGGAGTGAATGCAAACAGCAAAACTGCATAAAGAAAGTCAAAAGAAGAGAAGCGCTTGTGCAAGGTCTGGCATCGATTTTTTGCTCCCCTTCCTTCTTTGATGCAGAATGAAGGAAAGGGGCGAGCTTGGAGCGAATGGAAATATCGCCCTGGCCAAAACGAGGAGCGCAGCGCAAAATAGGCTCGAGGAAGGAAACAGAGGACGGCGGAGGGGAAGAAGAAAAAAAGGAAAGAAATCAAGCACGCCCCGTCTCCCCGGGAGAGAGGGGAGCGGATGCTACTTCGTTTAGCAAAAAGGAGCTGCCCGGGGAAAAAAGCAACAGCCGCCGGGAGAAAGTTGGCCGCTTTCACCGGGAGCGGGAAGGGACCTTTTTCTGTGAGAATGAAGCAGCGGAAGCGGCTTTTCTTTTTTTTTTCGTCGCACGTTGCCGCCATGTTGGTTGTAGCCGGCCGTTTCTCGTCTCACGGACCATGCGCCGGGTTATCGATTACAACAATCTCTTCTCTGAAAACTCGCAGGCAGTTTGCGAGACGTGAAGCCCAAATGTCCGCCATCATGATTAACAAGCTCCCATCCTTCGACTGCTTCCTTGGTGCTTCGATGTCGCAGAGGTCCCTTATGCGTCGCGCTATTAGTTCAGGTGCCAAGGATTTCTACGGGTAGATTCGGCCTCCAGCACAGTGTGTCTTCGAGGCGTTGTTCGAGCCGGTGTTTCTGCGATCCGCTAACGGTTACGTCGACGAAATTCGCGCTTTCCGGGTGATTCCAGCGCGCGGTCACGTTTGCCGAGGAATCACTATACAAGCAATTCAATTCACGTGTACAATGAAGGCCGCTCAGTCATCCATAATTTGCTGTAGGGTCGCACAGGCTGACCCAAGCAAGGATTTTGCTAAATTGCATCACTCAGGGGTTACGAGGTTGCAATGACAGGCAGTGCACTCAAAATAAAGATCAAGCGCGCAGTCGCCTCGCCAAATAATTGCACTCCTCAACACACTTAAGCTAAACAAAAGGTTACTCAAGCTACGCGACCTAAAAAGAGAGAGAAGCAATTGTTTGTGCATATTTCGTTGGTGACTGATCTGCGCAAGTGCAGAAAGGGCCGGACTTGCAGTCTTTTTTTTTTTTCTGATACACTTGTCAAACCCTTATTCATAGAAAATATACAAGTCCATGAGGGTAGAATATAGAAAAGCACGTCTCATAGCACAAGTATCAAAGGGGACCTCCTGCTTGGAGGTAGCATCAGTCTTGGGATTCTTGCGGTGCAATTTTAGTCATTTACGGAGTAACTTAAAAACGCGGCTGTATTTCAGTCATGTACGTTCAATACTTGAATATGGATGGGTTTGTTGGGACCCACACACAGCTGAGCTTATAAATAAGTTAGAAATAATTCGGAATGGGGCAGTTTTTTTATTTATTTATTCACTCTCATACCCACAGAGCCATCAGGCATTACAGTGGGGGGTTACACAGAGAATTTATACGCCATACATTTCAAGAACAAAAATACAACTATGATTACTAAGGAGAAACAGTGGCATATATTGTCAATGCACATCAGTGACAAAAAGGTCAACTAACGTAGACAAAGAGTGAAAAAAAAAACTTATACTGTACAAACATAAAACATGCAAAAACTATGTGATCAGAACTAAACTTTGCGTAAAATTCGACTGTAGCCGAAGACACAACGAGATGTCAGAGAGCGGCCGCAAAAGCTTCGTTATCTAGCATGCTGACCGTGTCAGCAGGCAGACGATTCCATTCAGAAACTGTTTTGGGGAAAAAAGTGCCTTTAAAAAGATTAGTCTTGCAGTTATATTCTCTAACCTTGAGTTCATGATCTGTTCGTCTTGATATATAATGAGGTTGAAGGATGTACTTATTGCGGTCTATTCCAATGTGGCCATAACATATATTGTGAAAAAGCTTCAAGCTCAAAATTTGCCTTCTTTTTTTTAGAAGCTCCCATTTTATGTTTCCTTTGTAGCAGTAATGCTAAGGTTTCTTTCATAGCTACCGATAACGTACCTTGCACCTAAGTTCTGAACTTTCTCAAGTTTGTCGCAATCGGCATTCGTGGGAGGGTCCCAAACAGTGCACCCATACTCTAAAATTGGTCTGACCTAGCTCTTGTAGAGAAGATCGCGGGCCTGCTGAGGAAACAGCTTTGTGTTACGCCGCAAGAATCCCAATACCTTATATGCCTTTGCTGTAATGAAATTGACGTGCCTGTGCCAACACATGGATGGCGTAAGGAATACGCCCAAGTACTTGTACTCAGAAACAGTTTGTAATGGAGAACCAGACAGATTATAAGGTGTCGGTGCCATTCGCTTTTTTGTGAAACGCATGTGGACTCTTCTGAACGTTTATTTGAATTTCTGATTCAGGGCACCAGTTTTCTATTTTAGCTAAATCATTCTGCAAAATGACGGTATCAGCGACGCTTGTAACTTCCCTATATATTATTAGATCATCAGCAAACAATCTGATGGAAGAAGCGATGGTGCCGGGAAGGTCATTTATGAATATTAAAAAGAGCAAGGGGCCCAACACTGAACCCTGAGGGACACCAGATGTTACGCTAGCCACACCTGATTCTGAGCCATTTACAACTACGTACTGAGAGCGCAAGGACAAGTATTGCCGAATCCATGTTATCACCTGTTCATTGATATTAAACCAACGTAGCTTACATACAAGCAGCCCGTGATCTACGAGGTCGAACGCTGTCCTGAAGTCTACACAGGAGCATTCATCCAATGCACTATAGCACACTAAACAAAAATAACCAGGAACTGGAGTAATCAGCTTGTCCTCTAGCGCACTACCTTTTCTGGGTTTTTTTACTACGTAACAGTCAAGGTAAAAATTTACTCTCGCGCTGACCGAGTTTTTGAACGTAGAAACGGTAGTAATTATTTACCCCCCAGGAGGTTTTCAGCGAGTATACGCGGAGTAATTTTTTACTGCCTAAACAATGTTTTCTCGGCTTTTTTTAGAGTTATTTTTAAAGCTCATTCGAGGTTTACTGTGGCTGGGTAAACACTAGGCTTACGCAAAATGCAGACATCACTCAATTTATTGAGCAGTAAACGAGGACTCACCCTTCGAACTTATAACATTGGAAGCACGTTTTCACTCGTTGAGAGCGCAACAAGCACAGGCACAAGCGCGGGAGCAGAGATACTCGAAAGTGCGTTTTCACTTGGCCGCCGTCCACCAAGATCGGCGCTAGGACAGCCAGCATCGCTCGAACTCAGCACAAAACCACGCCGCACTGGTAACACTCGAGGTAGTTTGCCGTGTCGTCGTCGTACTGGTTGACGATGCGGTCAGTCAGGAACGTTTGCGACCGTATAGTTCCCGTGCTTTCCCAGAACTCGGCGGTGCCTTCGAAACGATGGTCACTATAGGCATAGCTGCCGGAGATATTACGGTATCACGTTGTGGTTGACGGACGCCGGCGTACGCGTAGGCGCGTGCGCCGATACGCGTAAGCGCTGATCACACTCATGCCGTTCATACTCACGCCTCGAGACGTCGCGTCCCCTCTTCCGCGACCAACGCTTTTGACGAACAGTTGCTTGCAAACGCGTACCATGTGACTAGGCCTAAATAGTCATTCGAGGACTATCACGGCCTCCACCCCTGCGCCATGGCAGTTTGGAGTTTTTTACCACGTGACGTGGTACGTAGTTTTTCATCACGTGGCTTTAAAATCAAGACTGTTTTTTTTATCACGTGACACAGAACCCCCTGCGTAGTAAAATAGGGCAATAACGTCCTTTTACTACCTTTCTAACAGGTGGTAGTAAAACTATGTCATATGCTCATTTTACCTCCACGAGACGTAGTAATTTTGAAAACAAGGGAGTTTTTAAGGCTCATGAGCCGAAAAAACCCAAATATCGGGCAACTTTTGCTTACAGTGTACAAACTTCGTGAACAAATTCTGTTAATTGAGTTATGCAGGAAAGCCCTCGTCTAAAACCATGCTGTCTTGGATTAAGAAGATTTTGATTGGTTATGTGTGCCATTATATTGCTGAACAAGACGTACTCTAATATTTTGCAGGCTATACTTGTTAGAGATATCGGTCTGTAGTTGTTGACTGTAGTTGTTGTTCACGAGGACCTCATTTATACACAGGAACAACGCATTCCACCTTCCAATCGTGCGGCAGGCTTCCCGTGCTCAATGATTTTGAGTATAGCACCTTAAGGAAGGGCGCGATGAACGGTGCAAAAATTTTGAGAAAACCGCCTCTCAATCCATCCGGTCCTCCTGCTTTGCTGGGGTATAAGTGTTCGAGAAGACGCTGAGTGCCGTTTTCATCAATAGCTACGTCATCCATGTCTGCCATGCATCCGTTAGTAGGCGACGGCAAAACGCTGTTTGACGAACACGATTAAAATATGGAAGCAAAAAATGAGTTCAAACAGCTGGCCTTATCTAAGCTATGTTCTATTTCTTTTCCGTCATGCTGAAGCGAGGGAATACACACTCCATCTTTTTTATTACATTTGACAAGATTCCAGAACAACTTCTTTGTTGTTTTGAATCGAGAAGGCAAATCGCCGAAAAATTCTTTTTTCGCATGACGGATTTTTGTTTGCAGAAGTTTTGTGATCGTTTCAAGTTGCTCGCAAGTCTCAGAGGTGGGGTTTTTCTAAAATTTCGTATATATCCTGTTCCGTTTACCGGTAACACCAGTAAACCATGGTTTCGATTTAGTACGACGTGGGGTCTGCAACCACGAAGGCACGTACTTTTCTTGTAGGTCAAGCATTTTTGCTTTAAAAAGGAGCCATAACTCTTGAATGCTGCAAGCCCCGGAAAGGTGTTCGAATTCTGGAAAGAAAGCTTGTAATGCAAGGCCTATCTGATTTACGTTTCCCTGGCTGTAATTATACATCTTTCTTGGTACTGATGTTTGCGTCTTTTCGTATGTTAGCTTCCTTTCACACAAAAGAGCTTTATGGTCGCTAATGCCAGGTTCTACCAAAACCGTTTTTACCGAGTTTGGCTGATTAGTTAAAAATAAGTCTAAGATATTATTTTGTCTCGTGCTTTGTGTTACCATCTGAGTTAAGGAGAAACTGTTAAGCATGTCCAAAAATTCTTTCGTTACTGCAGATGTAGCCCTCGCACTGGAAGTTTGCACATTCCATAAAAGCTCTGGAATATTAAAGTCTCCGCCTATCACAAGATGATCAGTATGCACGGTCTCTAGTGTCTTTGAAAAATCAGTCATGACAGTTGCAGAACTTATAGGAGGCCTATAAAATGAGCACACTGATTTCCGTTTGGCAATCTCATCTTGCACCATACATCCTCGCAAGTGCGCCACCGAGATCAAGTGCGGAACAAGAAAGCGAACTGTCAACAAGTATAAAGACCCCACCGCCTTGACGGTTTCTATCGTTTCTAAATCAGGTGTAACAGCTTGGAAAAACCTCGGCGTCTCTTACGTCAGCATCTAGCCACGATTCGGTTCCAAGTACAATGCTTGGTTTTACCATGCATACCAGGTTATGGAAATCTTCCGCTTTGTTTTTAATGCTACGGCAATTGACAACCAAAAAAGTTACATCTGCCATAGAGCTGCGCATGCGTCATGTTGTTTGCACAACCTGGCCCCGACTTTCATCGTACACATACATTTGCCCATTTAAAAACAGTTTATCATATTTCAGATTTACGCGAGCACCGTCAGAAGCATTCCTTTTGCCGAATTCCCAGAGAAACGTTCATTTCCTGCGCACTGCCTCTGAGAAATCTTCTGATATACTAATACTGGAGCCTTTTCGCTTCTTAGCGTTGGCTAAGATCGCCTGTTTATGTTTGTACGTTGAAAACATTGCAATAAGCGGTCGAGGTTTGTTGTTCTGGTAACGTCCAAGCCTGTGTGCCCGCTGAATCTTCACTGACGATAGTCCCAAACTGGATACAATTTCTTATTGGTAAGAAATTTGTAGCCGGCAGCTTACCAATTTCTTATTGGTAAGCTGCCGGCTTACCAATAAGGAATCTAATTGGTATTGGTAAGCTGCCGGCTACAATTGGTATTGGTAATTTCTTATTGGTAAGCTGCCGGCTTACCAATTAGATTTCTTATTGGTAAGCCGGCAGCTTAGCATGACAGAAAGCAGACATAAACTTAAATGACAAGAACTGAAGGATCGTAGTAGGCATATTAGAATAAAATTTTTCCACAATATTTATTATTCTAAAACAGGCATAAACCTTGAACAATACATCCAGGCACCACACTACATATATAAGCGACTGGACCACTCTTCGAAGGTCAGGGAATTTTCTTGTAGGGGTGACGTTTTCCGATATGCTTTTTTTTGTTAGAACTGTTCGAGATCGGAAGCCATCGCGCATTGTATACATCACAGAAAATGATGCACTTACCACGCATTGCAATAGTTTGTTCTTGTATTTTGTATAGCTTGTAACCTCCCTGCTGTAATGCCCAACGGGGCGATCCAGGTAACCAATAAATAAATAATAAAAAATGTTAAGCACAACGTATAGCAACAAAGGGCGTAGAAAACGCATAAAACTAGCTTTAAACCCAGATGATTACATATGACCCCTCTTAACCCGGGAAACGAAGCACCGTCATGCTGAGTGCCTTACGCCCCTCAGCACTAAGACCAATGCGTTTAAATTTTCATTTTTTCCACACACGATAAACACTCGATTGGAATGCCCTTCCGTTGACATGGTTGCATAGTACTGAGCTACAAGAAAAAAATGAATAAATAGGACGTATTAGTAGGTCGTTTTGCTTTGATGTAACCTACGTACTGTATATTATGATTACTGCGTGTATTTATATATATTCTACATTTTTGTATATTTACAATGCATAGCGTTCTTCGTATTTATCTTTTTGATGTTGTTCTACGAAGATACTACATACGTACTATATGTGTACTATATGTATAATGCTCAGTTGAATGTATACACAACCACTCCTGCTCGGGCCTCTGAATGGACCTGCAGTATTATTTAAGTAAATAAAGACAAAAAATACATAAATTACGTTACTGATCACCAAGGTACACAAGCAGCTCCTTAGTGTCAGTCATAAACCGCGTCTGCTCATGCACGTAAATATAGCATAATGTCACGTGGTAGTGAAGCACGCAGCACTCAAGTCTAAGCACGCAGGACTCAAGCGATATCAGGCGAACTGTTTATTGGCTGAACTTGTGCCCAGCAAAACAAAGCCAATGACAATGCACACCAATAGCGACGTGAACAGTCGTCGGTCGACGGAAAGACTGACAAGCGGCGCAATGCGTTGGCTTTTATACACATGTCATAACGCGTTCTCGCATTATCTCTGGAGTTCCAGAAGTCACTGAGATGTGCGCGTCGACACGGTTCCGGAAGTGGCATGCAAGATAAATGCTGCCTGCGTGGCGCGTAACAGAAAGTGATAACGGCGCTCCCCGCAAACAATCAAAACCAGCGCGCGTGTCACTGGGAAGTGATCACGGCTTTCCACTTAAACGAAAACAACCGCACGTGTCAATAACATGCAATTTACTTGTAAAATTAGGTACTTCACGTTTGATCTCTTGTTTTAATTTTTATTTTTACCTTGTGCTACATATTTGCCAAGAGGGTTCTTAAGTTCGTGCTTTCTTTGTTCTTATCTTTCTCGTATATAAAATTAAAGCAATTATAGTTTCTTCTTACTGTGAATATTCTCGGTATGTCCCCTGCCTGTAAAAGGCGTGAGACCATAGTCAAGCGTCCCTCGCTTTTTCGTCTCACACCATCCGTCAATCCTTTGCGCTGGTGGGAAATAAACTCTTCCATTGGGTTCAGCGAAGAGCCCCGAATTCTCTTGTTGGGATGCAGGAGCCCTCACAATGCACGCACCGAGTTGAGGTATGTTGCGGGCATTGTGAATAGCTCGAGAGAGCAGTAATCATGTCTAAGCTATTCCGGTTCCCAACCACGTCCTGCTGGTATCAGCCGCAGAGGACCTGTGGCACAGCAGATAAGTTCGGGCAAGTGGATGTTGCGAAAACAGAACGCAAGTAAAACAACAATAATAAAGAGACTGCAGTAATCCCCTAGATATATATATTGAAAAGGATAGCTGAAATAATGACGCCAACGTCTTTTCAGCGCCTAAGAAGTTGGTGAGTCCGTGCGAGAATTTTTATTATTATCTTTATTATTATTACTAGGTATGGTAACATAAAACACACAAGGACACAAAGAAATGAAGGAAAGAGCAAGCTGGCTACTGTCACCGAGTGGGGCACAACGCCTGCTTACCCTTTCAGGAGGAGGGAATAGATAGAAGTCAAAGAAGGGAGGAGAGAGGAAATAAGGCAGAAAAAGAAAGAGGAATAGACGAAGAATAAACGAAGACAAAATGAAGTAAACACGTAAACATAGGCGGGAGGCCAAACCAGCGGCGTTCAAGAAAGTTAATATGGCTCGATGCGCCTGTCACGTCGCCCAGCACTTCCACTGGGAAAAAGGCAGTCGGTAATTGAGGCACACCGAAGTCCAATCAGTCCGTATGCCTTTATTAACAATGCACACTGCGTAAATGTTCGAATGTCTCACTGGAGGGACGCACACGACGGGCTGTGCGCACGTCCTTGATGGTATAGGCCCCGTGCAGTCGAGTTTTCCATGTGCGACATCAGCGCCAGAATGCACTGCCTGGCGGAGAGAAGAAGCAAAATTGGGCAGACTGTGACAGGGAAATACGCGAACGCGATGCGCGTCTCCAACCGCCCGTCCCACCTTTTTTCGTTTTATTTCCTTTGAGACGCGCCCTCCAAACCTGCGGCAAACTGTTCCAAAGGGCGACGCCGCGAGCGTTCGTGTGGTTCACAGCACGCCCGGAAAGCAGCGAAGACACGCGCCCGTCGCTGTCGCCTCGGTCTCCACCGTGCGCGCGCGTCTCATACGTGCGACCAAAGCGGCCAATGTCAGCGATACTGAGCCGTCCGACGAGAGCTACGTAGCGCCCTCTGGTCAGTAGACGGAGCCCATAACCGTTCACGCACTAATCCAGAGGCACGACGATGCAAGCCACGACCATGGGGAGGAAATGACCCTGTTGCAGGACGCTGATCTGCGTACTGTTTCAGTAGGTGTCGATGTATCAGTAAACGCGCGTTGTCAAACGTGCAAGTTACGCTCCTTGTCGGCACAACTTGAAGCTAGGCGATCAGCCTCTTCGTTGCCGGGATTGCCAACGTGCGATGGTATTCATTGGGCAACAAGGGACGCACTCTATAGAAGTTACTAAATGCGAAGCATTTCTTAGCGAACTTCGGCGAGATTGAGCGTATCTATCTATCTATCTATCTATCTATCTATCTATCTATCTATCTATCTATCTATCTATCTATCTATCTATCTATCTATCTATCTATCTATCTATATAGCCGCCTACGATTTTGTGTTCCCCTGTCCGTTTCTCTAATCGGATATTTACGAAAATTGGTATGCCACATCATGACTACACGACGAACATAAATCACAAGTCATAGCATGAAAATCATGATATGCATGTCATGAGCGACATGATTTACATGCCACGGTCTTGGTGCTCTCCTGGCCGTTTCGCTAATGGGATGTATGCCAAAATTGGTATGGCACAACATGACTGCGTAACGAACATAAATGGTAGGTCGTAACATGAAAATCATGATATGCATGTCATGAGTGGCATGATTTACATGCCACGGTCTTAGTGCTCTCCTGGCCGTTTCGCTAATGGGATGTATGCGAAAATTGGTATGACACAACATGATTGCCTGACGAACGTAAATGGCAGGTCATAACATGAAAATCATGACATGCGTGGCATGAGCGGCATGATTTACATGTCACAGTCTTGGTGCTCTCCTGGTCGTCTCGTTAATGAGATGTATAGAAAAATTGGTATGCCACAATGTGACTGCATGGCGAACATAAATTACAGGTCATAACATGAAAATCATGACATGCATGTCATGAGTGACATGATTTACATGCCATGCGTTTCGTTAATGGGACCTATAGGCAAATTGGCATGCCACAACATGACTGCATCGCAAACAGAAATGACAGGTCATAACACAAAATCACGACATGCATGTCATGAGTGACATGATTTACATGCGACGGTCTTGGTGCTCTCCTGGCTGTTTCGTTAATGGGATGTATACGAAAATTGGTACGCCACAACATGACTGCATGGCGAACATGACTGACAGGTCACGACATGAAAATCATGATATGCATGTCATGGTCGACATGATTTACATGCCACGCGTTTCGTTAACGGGATGTATGCGAAAATTGGCATGACACAAGGTGACTGCATCACGAATGTAAATGACAACTCATGACATGAAAATCATGACATGCATGTCATGAGCGACATGATCTACATGCCATGGTCTTGTTGCTCTCTTGGCCGTTTCGCTAGTGGGATGTGTAGGAAAATTAGTATGCAACAATATGAATGCACCACGAACATAAATGACAGGTCATAACATGAAAAGCATAACATGCACGTCAAGGGCGGCATGATTTGCATGCCAGGCGTTTCGTTAATGGGACGTATACCAAAATTGCTATGGCACAACACGACAGCATGACGAAGGTAAATGACAGGTCATAAGATTATAATCATGACACGCGTGTCATGACCGGCATGATTTACATGTCATGGTCCTTGCGCTATACTGGCGTTTCGTTAATGGGATGTATGGGCTCCGTCTACTGACCAGAGGGCGCTACGTAGCTCTCGTCGGACGGCTCAGTATCGCTGACATTGGCCACTTGGGTCGCACGTATGAGACGCGCGCGCACGGTGGAAACCGAGGCGACAGCGACGCGTGTGTTTCTACGTTGCTTTCCGGGCGTGCTGCGAACCACACGAACGCTCGCGGCGTCGCCCTTTGGAACAGTTTGCCGCAGGTTTGGAGCGCGCGTCTCAAAGGAAATAAAACGAAACAAGGTGGGAGGGGCGGTCGGTGGTGCTATAGAGTTGGAGATGCACATCGCGTTCGCGTATTTTCCTGTCACAGTCTGCCCAATTTAGCTTCTTCTCTCCGCCAGGCAGTGCATTATATATGTCGCGCATGGAAAACTCGACTGCACGGAGCCTATACGAAAATTGGTTTGGCACAACATGACTGCATGACGATCATAAATCACAGGTCATAACATGAAAATCGTGACATGCATGTTATTAGAGGCATGATCTAGATGCCACTCGTTTCCTTAAAGGGATGTATACCAAAATTGCTATGGCACAACACGACTGCATGACGAACGTAAATGACAAGTGATAACGTTAGAATCATGACATGCGTTTATGAGCGGCATGGTTTACATGCCACAGTCTTGCTGCTCTTGTGGCCGTTTCGTTAACTTCATATGTACCAAATTCGGTATAGCGAGACAACAATGCAAATCCATTTTACGTTCCTTATGCGTGCTTCGCATTTCCTTGATTCCCACTGCACGTGGGATCTGTCAATTTTTTGTCGGCAGATTCCTTGATACTATATTGAAGTGGACTGCCAACGTGACTTCTCAGCATTCCGCTAAGGGCAGCACGGGAGTCCGTAAGGATGACGACCTTGAACGCATTAACTTGCTCGTTTATGTGCTTCAAGGCAGCATCAATTGCTGCAAGTTCTGCTGTAGTCGTCGAGGATGTATGGGGTATCCGATATACCCGTCCGGTAAAACGGCAAGTTGGGCTAGTTGGTTGGGATTCATTTGTTCACTTGGTTGCAGCGCAACATACACGAGGACAATAGAAGGAACACGGCGCTGCCTCGTCTGGTGTCTGTCGATGGCCAGTAGGAAGCTGCAGAGGCACCTTGGGCGTCGCTGTGTACAGATGCGTCCGCAAATACCTTAAGATAACCGTCATATTTTTCGAGTAAGTACCTCTGCGCGAAATGCAATAGTGCCGAAGTAGGCTGGCGAGATTTTTTATGTAGTTCTGGAGTCGAGAGATATATGGGGAAAGGACATTTTTCATAGTCCCTGCCTTTCGGTATATGAAGCGAAGTGCGTTCTTGCGGTCTGCCAACCGTGTCAACAGACAAAGCCGTCATTTTCCCCATTTGAGAGAGCGGGCGCTGAATTAGCCTACTAAGTAGTGCTTGGCAATCCGATGCTCGGTGCAAACGTTCGATGTGATGCAATGCTCTCTGGTCTGCTTGCAGCCGTAGGGGCAACTGGTGTGAGTAGGGAAACAGATTGCGCGTCACGAGGTAAGCCAAGAATGACTCTGAAGGCAACACGATGGTCCTGCTCCATTTGGGACATCAGGCTACGCGGTATATTCAAGACCATAGTGAAAAGGACAGGCGTGCAAAACAGGCGTGCAAAACAGGCACACAAGGTGAAGAAGTGGACAACGAGAACGCCGACTTTCAACTCTTAGTGGTCCAATTGTCCCTCTACTTCCGGCATCAGCGCTCATAACTGCTGCAAGATTTAGGAGAAGGGCGATAAAGCAGGCATCTAGTAATTCCATTGGAATAGAAATGCGTTCCTCTCCAGAAAACTAGAAGTTATCTTTACGCAATTACGTTGTCGCATTCCAAAACTAAACTTTTATTTGCACAGAGCTGGTCTGGCCCCATCTCCTTTGTGTCCATATTGCGGCGAAGACGAATCTATCGAACATTATTTCTTAAAATGCCCTCGGTTATCCTCATTAAGAAAACGCACATTAGAAGATTCTTTTCATAGGGTTGGGTTGCAGTTCACCGTGTCTAATGTTCTGTCCTTGGGAGCCTCCTCATTAGGACATTGCCACGGGGATGTGTGCTCTACTGTTTCAAAATTCATAATTGATTCAGGCCGGTTCTTTTCATAAATTCGTACACTTCACTGTTAAGGTCATCGTGATTGTTCGATTCTGATTGGTATTCCATAGTACCTCAGCTTAACTATTTCAGCTTCTACATCTTGGCCAATCCCCCAGGATGGGTATGTGCCAGAATTGAAGGAAACAACAACAACATCAACTCAAGCAGGGCAAAGAGGCGAAAAAGAAAGAAGACACACAACTTATCTGCGCGTGCTCAGGAAAGGTAGCGCCGGTTGTACGTGCCGGTCTATGCGATAGGCATTCTATCTCTTCTCTGTTTAAGCTAATCGACGGCTGACTCACGCACGCACTTCCACTAATACTGATATGCCAGGCCTCGACCAATAAACGCGTCTCTTCCTTCTTATGTCTGTGCACTATCTCGCTTTCGTCTAACATGGGCGTGCGGTGACAGACCTGGCAAAGATAGATTAGACGGCGTTCCACCTGATAGCGACCTTCTATGTTCAATTAATCTTTGATTAATACAACGCGAAGTTTGCCCTACATAGAAACGTCCGCAGCTAAAACGAATCTTACAAACCACACCCGTGCGACAGTCGGTAAAATTATTTTTGGCTGTGTGCTTTGCGTGGTAGATATCTGTTCGCTTCTTTCCTTTCATCAGCTCATTTTTCCTATTCACGGTAGCACAAATCCTACCTAACTTATTGGGAGCCGTAAACGCAAGCTTAACCCCATATCTACTTCCCACTTTCTTAAGCCTGTGTGAAACTGCGTGGATGTACGGAATAGTCAGCGACCCTTTTCTTGTTACGGTTACTCACTGCTGCTGCATTCGTTCCGGTCGAAATCGACTTCTTCAGACGCTCAGCTACTGTGGCTATGACTAGTCTAGGGTAACCTGCATCTAAGAGGCGCTCGACCTGCGCATTAAAGCTAATGGTCAAACGGTGCACGCACGACATCGATAGGGGTTGACTTTAAACAGGACAAGGCTATTCCGTTTTAGGGGCGAAGCTCCTTAGGGTGTGTGTCTGTCCCGCCTCTGTATGTATGTATGTAGCCACCTCTAGTTTAGTTTATGAATGACTCAATAGATGGCGTTGTGTGTGTGTCCAGGCTGCCACCTGGACAAACGCATCATCATCATCAGCTACCTCTTTCCTGAAGCCATCCACTACGCCACGAAGCGCACATGGAAACATGCACCACGATGACACTAAATACCCAACATTAACGAAAGACTGCCCGTTTCTAACGATGATGGTGATGATGATGATGATGATGATGATGATGCGTTTGTGCTAGCGCTTTACGGCGCGTGTAAGAAGCTGGTGTAAGACGCTGTGGCCTCTCCGCCTTATACTCTTTCAGCAGTCATGTGATGGCGTCGGCAAACGCGGTGCGCGTTCCGGCCTGTGTAAGGGGCTGCGTAAGACGCTGTGGCCTCTCCCCCCTTACTAGAGTGTACTGCATGTTTCTAACGCGTTTGTGCTAGCGTCCCCTTAAACGCGAGATCCCAGCGTTCGAATACAGTGTTTCTCACGTCTTTACATGATGATCGACTGGGCGAATTACACGGAAGATTCACGGTTTACCGATGATTCACTCCGGAGCTTCGCCCACTCATCATCATTCACGCCGTGGATATGCTGTGATTTTTTTAAACTATACTTTCGAATGCTTGGAGTGAAAGTTTAACAACGGCTTAGATGCTCTAGGGGAATACTGCCAGCACACGTGATTCTGCTTCAGTGACCAAGGAGATATCTAGAAATTTTATTTACGTTTCTCGCAGGCAGTTCTTTCGTAAACCTTAGACCATGTCCATTAAGTTTAAATTGATCGCTCACATAGGTGACCACGCATTCAAAATAATCTATCTACAAGATATCGAGTAATCGTCAGCATACCGAAATACCCTGATGCTTCAGTTGATAGTTGGCGTTCGTATTGTCCACTTCTTCCCCTTGTGTCCGTGTTTCGCACATCTGATCTTTTCACTATGGACCCTTACCAACTCGCTCAACTTTCTGTCCTTTTGACATTGAGGACTAGCAATGCGTACATCAAGCCAGAAGGTGCAGACGATTGGTACACTTGAAGCGCAGTCGTCTGGTCCACGGATGAAGAAATGTTTAGGAGGTGAAACTCCCGCTAGAACGGGTGTTGGCAGGCGTCCAGACAACGTCACAAAAACTACAAAGAACACATACGCCGACGGAGGCACTTCGATTGGCGGCGTCTAGCGGCGCGAACCCGCAGCTGCTAAAAATAGAAAAGGAAGCGCTACCGGCCGGGCGAGCACGCCCACACGCGTTCCCTCTAGCAGCGTTTGTGAGGAGCGTCTGTGAGCAGCGTTTGTGAGGCATGTATGCGTTCGGTGCAAGCCAGCAGCGCATAACTAGTCATTAAATATCATCACGTGGCTGTGAAACCAAACAGCATCACGTACAAACAAAAGCAACAGATTATGTTACTGTAGCGATCATTGATAGCGACGGATTACTTTTTTTTTCTTCTTCAACGGTGCTGAAATATTAAAAGCGTCGTACTAAATTCTCGCGGGCCACGGAGCTTCTTCCTCCGCGTCTAAAAAAAGTTGGCGTTCGTAACTGCTATCAGTAGGAACAGCCAAGCCCACGATGACGGAGCGAGAAACTAGTGCGGCCGAACGTGCTCCGCGTCCTCACTCCGTGACTGCGGCGGAACAGGAGCGAGCGCGCGCGACCGGTTCCTTCGGAAACAAAAACGGGGGCATTTCGCATTTTTGCCGCCAGACGCCGCCAGCATGAAATGGCTCTCCGGCAATGTGACGTTATCTGGTCGCCTCAAGGAGCGCAGTTGCGCCCCCTAAATGTTTCTTCCTCCGTGGTCTGGTCACAGCCAGAGCCCCTGGCTGTGAAAGCGGCCACATACTTGAAAAGCGACTGCGATCTGCATCGCGCAGAGATCCCTTACGGAAATGTCATCTATGGGCCAGATACGTTTTACAAATGGCCAGATATGGACATATAAGCGCTCATATCTGGCTCGTATCAGGCGAGTAACCACATGGTGCTCAGATTGCCTAATGACTTTAAACGTTGATAAGTGTAATCAAATGACCTGCACTCGTAAGCGCACACTCTCAACATTTCAATATTTCCTTGATGGTAGCCCTCTAAAACCTACTTCATCTTATAAGTACCTAGGTATCCACCTGACATCGAGCCTTTCTTGGTCTAGCAGAATTTTGACTTGGGATAGTTGGTTCATACTCTTCAAATTGCAGCGCGACCAAGACGAAGACAGGAGACACATGAATCACACAGACGAGAGCCGACTTACAACTAGATTTATTTGCACTGCACCAGACCTTTTTATGCAAATTCTTGCCACATCACGCCAAGCAGTCCAACAAAACACACACAGAGAAAAAAAACAACAAAGAGATGTAAAGCATACAGGCAAGATAAAACCTGCGCATACGCACTCCCTCAAGGTACACACTCAGGCATGACAAGGCGGTTCATCTATGGGGGAAAAATTTCAACGCAAGCCTTCAGAACGCAATCATCCAAGGAAACAAAACAGCAACAAAATCCTAACGATAACACAAGTCGAAGATGAAACCGATGGCCAACAATAAACACGGAAGGCTCGTGAGGATGAAACGGATAAAAACTAGAACAATAACTTAGCGTCGAATCGTAAAACATACGTCGAGGATGAAACTGATGACCAACAATAAACACGGAAAGCTCGTGAGGATGAAACGAATAAAAAACTAGAGCAATAACTCATCGTCGAATCGTAAAACTAAGAAAAGGAATGAAGGAATGACCATAAAACACGTGACAACGGGTGAGGGTGAAAAACAAGGCTAGGCATAACCATCTAAACATTCTACTTCGGCGTCAGTGATTAAAAGTGAAGGCTTGCTCACACATTTATCTCCTGCTTTCTTAATGTGGAATGCTTCAACAGTTTCCCGTGCCGTCTTGTCTTTTGATTTACTTAGAAATTTGGCTTGTTTGAATTTGGGGGTGCAACCACAACGCTTGCAATGCTCACTTAAAAAGCCACCAGCATTATTTCGTACCTTCCAACTGTGCTCTTTGGCTCTTTCATTGTAACACCTGCCTGTTTGGTCTAGTCATATCAACAAGATTACAGCTAACGCTCACGTACGCTTGGTTACTTAAAACGCAATGTTCGTGATGCCCCTGCTTCCACGCGTAAGCTCACATAGCAAACACTCGTGCGTCCCAAACTCGAATACGCATCTTCTATATGGTCACCTGATCAAGATTATCTATCCCGAAGCCTGGAATCGGTTCAAAACCGCGCTGCTCGCTTCATCGTCAGTAACTACAGCAGGCATTCTAGCGTAACAAAAATCAAGCAGTCGCTCTCTCTTTCCTCCCTCGCCTCCCGCATAAACGTTTCTCTTCTGTGTCTGTTGCACAGAATCACCAACAGCAAGCAGCGTTCTTCCTTGCCACTTCTCAAACCTCATCGATATTCCCGTCGTTTGCAGCATAACCTCAGTTTTCAGCGTCTATACGGCCACACTAACGCATTTAATTCATCTGCATTACCACGTGCCATTGTACTGTGGAGCAATCTTCCTGAAAATATAGCAAACGTCAAAGAAACCGAGATCTTTAGGAGGCTGCTTGAAAAACTGCATCTTGAACCCTAGAAGTGTGCGTCTTACCTATGTACTGCTGCTAGTTCCTGATTCTTAATCCGATCGCCTCTAACACTGTGTAACGCTTTATCCCCATTTACCTTGCTGCTTTCTTAGATAAATATTTGACGATTTTGTATTATATATTATGTATTATCGTTTCGAATTGTATAATGTTATTGTTTGGTGTTTCTTTCGTCCGTTTCGATTTTGCGCTGCCAAGTGGCCTTTTGTGGCTTTCGTTGAAAAATATTTCACAATTTTATATTATATACTTATGTATTATCATTCCGATGTTATTTGCTGTCTCTTTCGTTCTTTTCTATTTTTGCGCCGCCAAGATTTTGCATATGTATAAGTAGGTTTTCATCGCTCTTTGTAAAACAAAATGTACCCCCCCTTACGCAATGTTCCCTCGTGGACCCCGTGAGGTACTTGTATAAATAAATAAATAAATAAATAAATAAATAAATAAATAAATAAATAAATAAATAAATATGCTGCCGTATAAGGGTCAATATAAGGTCATACACAGCCAGATATAAACGTATATGGCGTTTTATATGCCATATAAGGCAGCTATATACTACCATATATGGCTTTATATTGCGCCTTATATGATATATACGGTAGCAGCATGCTTCCATATACGGCGTACGTGGCCCGTATATGGCTTAATATACTCGATATAAAGAGTGTGCATCAAAAGTCATATAATGCACATAATGCAAGTTAACAGTCATATACATATGCGTATATTATTTATGTGTCGACATCCAACGGGCGGTTTCTCACGATATATATATATATATATATATATATATATATATATATATATATATATATATATATATATATATATATATAAACTCAAATTTTCTCGCGTCATGGTGACTGATAATATATCACGCGAAGCGAAACTATAAATACCCAGTAATGTTATTTATATACACACAAATAATCGATGGAACCACATATCTCATCCCATCCAGCAATTAGTAATTACAAAAGAAATCAATGCAAAAAGTAAACACTAAGGGTAAATGGTAAAAGAAAGTAAGGGAGGGTTGGTGGTGAGTTCTGCTTTCTCATGGCATCGTAATTTCAATTAATGCGCGATTTACCTACAGCGCGAGCTAATTATGATCTGCATAAAAACGATGTATCAAGCTGAACTATTATTGTTTCGTCGACGTTGCAGTTGCGAAAGCCAAAGCAATCGTATATACGTGCGCTTTATAGTGGTGCATTAATGCAAAACTTGTGCCAGCTTTACCACAATAAGCACCTAGATTGCATGTTCACTGTAAGTTATAGCTAAACGAATGATTGTTGGAATGTGTCAGCAACGTTCTTTACTTTTATTTTTGTTCTTTACCTCGTCTTGTCCGATGCGGCGCGAAAGAGGGCTATCGCTTCTACTCTTTCTACAGGTGCCCCACCATTGCTCAAAAGACTGCAAAAGACGAGCCAAAAAATAAATGACAAAAGGAACACCCCTCTGTCCACCTCTCCCCCCCCCCCCCCCCCCCATTCCCGGTTCTTTTCTTCCGCAAAGAGCCATGCTTTTTTTTTTCTCGGAACAGTGCGCGGGACCTTTGGAGACGGCCCCTGACTTTTTCCACGTGCACGTGGAACAGATTTCATGCATCAGGTGAAGCGCTGCCAAAGGTAGTGCTCGTGTTTACGTTGTGTACTTTCGCGACCAAAAAGTAGTCCATTGCTTGTGGTAAGCAAGAAAATATACGTAGCACTGGCAGCCTTAAATCATAACACATTTCTGATCAGCTTGAAAAAGCGCGCTCGTATTTTCGGGGGAACAATCGAAATATGCGAGTTTCTGCTTTTTACGTTTGTCGTTTCCTCTCGGAACGGTACACCTCTCTCTTTTTCTTACGGACTATGTTTGCGTAGCCTTCTACACTGTTGAGCCGTTTTCTCCACCAAGGTTTCGTTGTGTGTGGGCTGCCTGGCTGTACATTCCGAAAAAGGTGGTGCTGTGATACTGAGTGCAGTGAGTGGCATGTTTCGATCGCGTCGCAAATAAGTGGATAACCTTCGATGTTCTAAAATTACCTGCGTCGGGAGTGACGGAAGAGCACATTCCTAACGAAGTGGTGCCACAAGTGCAAGTTTGGTGGCAGTACAAAGGCTTCTTTCATGCCAGGCTGATTGCTACAAGGTAAGCTTTGATGCTTGTTACTAAAATTCTAATACGGTGTGTCAGTTCAGAAGCACGTGAATTGGACACTTTATAGCTGTTAAGCACTATGTTTTCGCCATCGGATATCGGATAAACAGCTAATATCGCAAAGCTCGCGTGCCTTTTTTTGTTAGTTTCGGCTTAGCCATTTTCTGCCTCCGACCCTTTAGCGGCGTTGTAAAAAGACGCCAAATGCACTATTTTCTTGACAGAAACGAACTGCGCGAAATAAACACGGACAAGGAAGACACACGCACAAGCGCAGACTAGCAACTGAAGATTTATTGAAGAAAAACCACATATATATAAAGAACAGGATAAAATCACGTGAACCGATTAGAGATTGGCGGTTAAATAATCAATCTCCAGTTGGTGCAACAGAACCGAAGGCCTAGCGACGCACATATTGCCATACTTATGAATGTGAAACGCCTCAGCTATCTCTCGCGCTTTCCTATCTTTATGCCGGGACAACACTTTCGTTTTGCGCAACAGCGGATGACATTCACAATCTCTGCAATGTAAGCATAAATTAGATGAAGGGTGGGCCTTCAATGAAGCCCTGTGATCCATGAAACGGTTGTTCAGACATCTGCCGGTTTGTCCGATATAACACTTTCCGCAAGACAAGGGAATCGATACACAGCACCCTTCCCACATTCAACCAAACCGTCCCGATCTGGGTGGTTGACATCACATACACTCCACTTTTTTTCTTTACCTTCAGCCTTCCTATCTACCATTCCGCAAATACGACCCAACTTGTTCCTTGATGAAAAAACCACCTTAACACCAAATCGATTTCCAACCTTTTTCATACGGTGGGAAAACCCATGTAGATACGGAATGCTTATGATGGGCTTATCTTTATCTCTGGCCACCTTGTTAGCAACGTCCTTGCTCTCCTGCTTGAACTCAATCAATAACCTGTCGCTGAGGGAAGCCAGATTCACTTCCGGAAAGTTTGATAACCTGAGCCTGTTAAGCTGGTTATTGAAAGCCTCCGACATTTGATGTGGACACGATTTGCGCAGAGCAGATTCTAGGCACGATATGGCGATACCATTTTTTACCAGCTTGGAGTGACAAGATCTAAAATCCAGAATGGGCTTGACCGACCTAGGCGAATACGACCAACAAGTGTGCTCCTGCCCAATCTTGATTTTCAAATCCAAAAACTGAATACAATTTTCTTTTGGGACTTCAAAGGTATAATTCAAACCCCGCCCCTTTTCCTTGAACATCTTAAGCACATTCACCCTAGAAGTTACACAACTGTTCTTCTCCACAAAAACAAGATAATCGTCTACATAACGCAAAGTCATAAGAGCCACGATCCCAAGTCCACTTCCAGGTCACAATCAATCCTGCTCAGGTATACCTCGCTCAGTATAGGTGCAACCCTGGAACCGATACAAACACCCGATTTCTGCCTATACACTCCAGGTGGAGTGTATAGGCAGAAATGGGGTGTTTGTATCGTAACAAACAAATGCTTCAATCAGCTTGCACAAGTAGGCTCCTATACATGGCTGTTTTTATGTTGTTGCCATTTTTAAGTTTACAAAGGTGTAAACAGAAATCTTTTTGAGCAAAGTAACACCTTAAGGAACATCTTTTTCCTAACTTGTTCTGGGTATGTGATTTGTGTCATGGTGTTTGATCTGGCACCCATTTTTGTACATCTAATCCGTTACAACCACATCCAGCAGAGGGCACACCTGAAAAGCCTTTCTGAGGCGTGAAGTAAGGCGCGCTATTCAAATTTGGAAGCGACGACCACGAAGGAGATCAAGAGACTGCAGCAAGCCAGTCGCCGGCTCCTGCAAAAGGTTGCCCACCTCCAAAACGTCATTAATGGTTTAGTTGGGAATAGAATTCTAGGCAATGAGGATGTCGCCACGCAACAGAGTATTGGTGGGGCTAAAAAAGACTTGCTCAAGCGCCAGCTGGCATGTATGTCTGGTGAGACATCGTCACCCACTCACTCACCAGAGCTCAGGGCATTTGCACTGACACTGCACTTTTATTCTCCAAGAGCTTATCAATACGTGTGAGCTGTGCTTGACACGTGCCTTCTGCATCCAAGGACACTATGCAAATGGTATCAATCAAATGATGGGGCTGCTGGTTTTTCAAAGGAGGCACTGACTGCATTGTCCATGAAAGTACACCAAAATTCACAATATGGTTACCTACACTAGTGCAATCTAGTTGTGGGAGAGACGGCTATATGAAGGCATGTGGAATGGGATGGAAAAGATTTCATGGATATGTTGACGTGGGCATTCATGTGAATGATGACTGCTTTCCAAATGCCAAAGATATATTTGTTTTAATGCTTGTTGCAATCAATGGCAGATGGAAGCTACCAATTGGCTACTTTCTGGTTGATGGCCTTGATGGTGAACAGAGAAGCAATCTGGTGCTGCAGGCTGCTAGCTTTGCTCACGAAAAAGGCGCACATATTGTTAGTTTGACCTGTCATGGTGCCGCAGCGAACTTATCAGTGCTGAGGAACCTTGGCTGTAAGATGGACCTGACTAAGCTGGACGCTTGTTTTCCCCACCCAGTTAAGAAAGAGGTGTGTTTGGCATGTTGGATCCTTGTCATATGTTGGAGCTGCTGCGGAACACCCTGTGAGATAACAAGGCTATTGTCAATGCGAACCAACAGTTTATATTGCGGAAACACACTGATGAGCTCCATGAAGTCCAGAACATAGAAGGATTACATCTGGCAAACAAACGTAGACAGGCACACAGCAATTGGAAAAACCAACCCGTGAAAGTCTCGTTAGCAGCTCAAACGTTTAGTCAATCAGTAGCAGATGCTATTGGGGAATGTAGGGCTAGAAAAATATAAAAATTTTACCAATCATTGCCAACCGAACAGTTTATCACACATGTTAACAATGCGTCTGATATCTTAAATTCAAGGCAACCAAAAAAAGGACGATGGAAAAAGCCACTCTGTCCAGAAAATGAGGCTCGTGTCACTGCGTATGTCCAATAATTGAAGGCCTACTTTTGCTCACTCAGGGAGTCTGCAGCAGGTAAACTAATGGCAGAGATTAACCGAAAGACAGGCTCCATTGGCTTTGTGCTGTGCTTAGACAATGTTGTCTGTCTTTACAACCACGTTTCTTTGTTCTTTCACTCAATCATATTTTTCTTTCAACTTTAATATTGTGACTCATAACTGCCCTTCAGAGATTGTTGCATATTTTTGCCCATTTTTGTAACCAGCACCATCACAAAAGCCTCGAACTATTTGTGAGTACAGCACACATATGATTATGGCCCGTAGGGGTAAGATTGGATACAGTGTCTCTGTAAGCAAAAATGAAGCTACAACGGAAGAATACCTGACCCTACTGTCTTATTTACATGAATGTATTAGGGGTGCTTGTTGTGTAACATTATTGTACAACATTAGTGTAGATATGTCCTCTGGCATTCAAACATGATCACTAATACTGATGCCATGGACCAACAGTATGATTAGCTTTTTCTATGTGATGCTTGCCATTTTTAACTTCTACAATATACTTCAATTATCTTGTTCCTTCCTGTATTTGTGTGAAACGTGCTAGTACCTGTGTGAAACGGGCAATCAGCATTTAATAAATAACAAAAGAATCAGTGTTGTAAATTACAGAATGTGCATCCAAGTACGGTGGCAATACAATCAGTCCACAAGCCCACATGAATTCCATGCTTTCCCTTTGGTGCTGTGTGTCCAGTTTTCAAACCAACGGCTCGTATATATTGCTACGGTACGCGGTGGATGCTTAGAAGCAGAGGGAGAAGACGCTATCAAGCACTGTGGTCCCTTCGGTGATAGAGAGCACGCAACGGGGCACGAACACATTTTTCTTAGCGCAGTGGAGGGGGACCGGCTCCACGAGGACATCAAACGCGCCAGTGACTGCAGCAGAGCTATCAACTGGCACCCGTTTCATCGACTGGGGCGGCAAGAGGACATCGTCGATGACAGTGAGGGTTCCTTGACAGCTTGGAGACCCCTCACAAAACGTAGATAACAGAATTTCACCAGCGCCGCAATCTACAGTTGCGCCACACTCTTGTAGAAAATCGATCCCCAAAATTACGTCGTGTGTGGAACTGGTCAGAACAGCAAATTCAACTTTGAACACTCTGTGACCTAATGCGACACTCACAACACACACCCCGATAGGACACAATGACTCCCCGCTCACTGCACGAAACGTAGCACAGTTGTCCCAGCAAAACATAACTTTGTGTCCTAACCGTGATTTAAAATTCAAACTCATAACTGACACAGTTGCTCCAGTGTCTATTAAAGCCATCGTAAGACGTCCATCTACGAGCACATGGACCTTATTTTGCATCATAGACACTGGTAGAGGCATGCTTCGGTGTAGTGAAAAATGTTCGGCGACGTCACCTCCATCGGCCGCGCCACCTAGTTTCCCGGCGGTGGGGAAATGGCACGGCGACTAGGGGATGGAGAACGGCGCTGGCGCGCAGTTGGGGGCGTCAAGCTTCGTACGGAGGAGGGCGAGTCACCGCGGGTGGTCTGTCGGAAGCCGTTGCCAATGGACGTGTTGCTACGGGAGTTCTGCTGGAAGCCGCTCCCGAAGTACGTGTCCCGTGTCCAGCGACCACCACCGCGTCGGCTGTTGCGTCGAGGGGACACCGGCGGTTGCTCATAATACCGTGATTGTGCGAGTCGACGCTCAGAGCAGAAGCGAGCCACATGCCCACGGACACCGCAATGGTAGCACCGCGGTGCATCACGCACATCACCAAACCTTCCACTTTGCTCCACATATTCGGATTGGCCTTCCCACGATGACACCATGGGATGTGGTTGGTTGGAGGCACCCTGCAGACGATCACGACGATGCCAATCGTAGATCGGTCGCTCCGCGGATCTTGACCCGCCCACATGACCGTATCCCCTGGTATCAACGGATGCACACGTCGCGTCGTAGGGAAAAAAGGCTTCGCTCACCCGCGTCCTTGTCGCAGCGGCAGCTTCACATCGACCAAGTTCTTCCCGTACTATTTGTCTGATGGTCAACGCAAGATCGCAGGATGTCACAGGGCTGACGTCAGCACATTCAACACTGGCGACGGTGGTGACGTTGGCGAGTCTACCGAACTTGGGCGTGATGCGCCTTGCTTTAAGAGTCTCAAACGTGCGACAGTGTTTGATCACGTCTGCTACAGACTCCAAGGTGTCTTTTCCAATCAGGAAGTTGTAGACGTCCTCGGCAATCCCTTTAAGAAGGTGGCCGACCTTGTCTTCTTCTTTCATGCGAGGGTCTACAGACCTGCACAATTTCAATATTTCCTCGATGTACGTTGTGCATGTCTCGCCTGGCACCTGGGCGCGCTGCATCAAAGTCTGCTCAGCGCGCTTCTTCTTCAGAGACGGATCTCCAAAACAGCTCTTTATCTCATTCTCGAAGTCTTGCCAGGTGGTTATAGCTTGTTCGTGATTTTCAAACCACACAAGCGCCGTGCCTTCGAGAAACAATGGCACGTTGGCGAGCCGGCTGTCCGAGTCCCAACGGTTGTACCGACTCACCCGACTGTAGTGGTTCAGCCACTCTTCAACGTCTTCTTCGGCTTTTGCGGCGAAGGTCCGTGGCGTCATGTGATGTTGCCACGTACCGACAGTCGAAGACCGCATGTTGTCGCCGTCAGGGATGGCATCCATGGAAAGCGGTGGTAGTCCGGCCAGTCGGCGGCTTCGGCGCAGTTCCAGGTGTTGAGCTTCCGTGATCGTTGGTACTGGATCTTTCGTCGGTACCCGGCACTTCCACCAATGCTGTTACGGTGAGATGTGTTTATTCGGGGATGATGATGAATGAGAGAGGCCTAGGGACCGAAGGGACCACAGTGCTTGCTAGCGTCTTCTTCCTCTGCTTCTAAGCATCCACCGCGTACCGTAGCGAGTCGACGGTACGGTACGCGGTGCACATCTCACCGTAACAGCATCATAGAAATGGTTGTTCTAATGTTGTGTCACATCGGTGAAAGAAAGGTCCCTACCGCAATGTTGGAGGAGCTGTTGCAGGGCTAATGTCCCATTCGAAAAGTGCTGACTAATGCAGGGGGGGGGCAAGAGGGGCACTTACACCCACTAAGTCACACCAGCGACCTTACTCTATCACCGATGTCCCCATTCTTCACTCGTGCTTGCTTACTTTTTTGTGTTTCGGACACTGTGGAGTCCCGCTGTTATTATATTCAACCCCCCCCCCCCTTCCCCCCTCCAACCGTTCTGATGCAAAGGCCTGGCCGCCTCCAAAACAAAATCCTGCCGGCGAATTCCGTCCACTGGCTGTATTGTGTAACGAGACTGGACGCCCGAGAGCGCTTCGGCAGTGTAACGACGTGGCACCACACACTGCTAAAAACAGCCCGTAAATCCGAATAAACAGCAACGACCTCGGCGTGTCGAGCCGGCCAACGCTGTTTATTTGTCTCAAAAGGAAGGACGCACTTCGGAGACTGACAAAATGGAAACGCGACATTTGTTGTTCATCAAAACATCTGTAAGTGCAAAACAGCGAGACCAAAATTTGCTAGAAAAGACACACCGCAGTTAAAGGACACAACAGCTGATTTCACAAAGTTTAATGTGGCATAAATGGATCGCGGCCCGACGCTCTGCACAGCTTTCCACGCGAGAGCGCTGGCAAGTCCATCGACAGCAGTAGCATGCGTAAATGGCACCTTATCAATTATATACACACGGGTCAGGCACGCCTTTCGTCGGCCTCTCGCCGTCCTTCCTCCATCGGGGCCCATGCCGCGAACGCTGCTGCAAGCGGCAGGCGCCACTAACTGTTACCGGGTGCCAAACAAACAACCTCGAGTGTTCCGGCAACCTTGTGGGCCTAATCCTACCCAAGATGCACCGCGCACTATGTCCTTGAAGCGGCGACAGAGGAGGTTGGCTTGCCGAGGCTAGCGAAGTCACGTGACGCCCGCCTCCTAGTTTTCTTGTTTCTTCCAGTTCGCCTACCTTACTGAAAAAGATACGAGAGGTCTTTAATCTCTCATAAAATGCACAGCTGCACTGTTTAATTTTCATAATCTTGTACTTATCCTACATTGCCTAAAACAAGGTTATGATGCAGCAGATGTGGCTTTCATTCATCACCACTCACTTTTGTGGGGTTTTAAAACACCATTTGCACACGTATCTCGCAACATGTCACACAACATGTCAGTGTAGAAAAGTGTCAGCTGTTGATACACTCATTTTTTTTTTACTCTCAGGTGTTTTAAAGCTGTCAATCTTACAATAAGAAATACCAGTGAAAATGGCTCGCATGCATATGTAAAATAATAACTACTTCAAACGTGAGGCCCATAATATATGTTGCAGCGAAACGCTTAATAAGCATTGAGCCTTGTGATCATTAATAGGCAAGCATACCAGTTCATACTCGACTTGGGAAGGCTCATCAGCAATGTCTTCTCCAGTGAAGGATGAGCTAGCGGATGTAGCAAAGGATTGCACCGTCGCAAATGCCGTCGCAGATGTGGCTTGGTTTCCTTCACACACTTGCAGGACGAAAGTCTTCCCCATTTCGATGCTGGAAAGCACACCAAAACGCGACGAGTCGTCCTCAGTGCGGTAGTGGTCGTTGGGCACAAAGCCGCTCACCATGCGAACAGCTTCGTTCGCTGCTACCCGGTGTCCGCAGCGGCGCGCCGCGTCAACGTAACGTTCAGTAGTACGGCAGTAGTTAGATGCATTTCCTGGCTTACATTACAGAGACTCGGCAGCATCACACGTTCGAACCTTCGACAACCTCGGCCAGCGCGTTGCCTCGGCGTGCGCGTTTGTCACACCGCATATGCTCCCTGCAGAAACCAACGCCTGCCTACGCCGCCTCCGCAGCAGACGCATCAAAAGCGAAACTCCCCAGTCGACTAAGTCGACCGCTTGCCTATCACGTGATCAAGGCCTATTTCCCATGATCCTTTCCTTTAAATTTTTTATGACTAGGCTTCAAGATTGTGACGTGACGCCCGTTCCTAGTTTTTCCTTCCTCCATCGCAGACGCACTGATGCCTTGCATCGGCGTTGAGGAGAAGGGGAGCTTCTAAAGGAGGAGACAAAGGCTCACGCTAACGAGTCAGAAAACGCTGCTTCGGGGGCTCGTCATAACGGTTTGTTTTGAGTGAAGCTGCGCCGTTTCAGTCGTAACAGGGCATGGTTCTCGAAGATAAAATTCGTCGAGTGCCAGTGTGTCGACGGCCCAGTTCCCTTGTGCTTTTCCGTGATTTTAAAGGAGAATGTCGCCATATTCTACAGCGCTGGCAAAGCGGCGCCTCAGAAGGCTGCGCTGGAACGTGTACGCACGACAATTAAGACCGCTTTTTCTCTCGCTCATCTCGAATTTTGCGCATTGCTGCACTGACACAGCGCAAACCAGTGTTTCCAAGCTAGTTTCCCTGCGAAACGACGTCACCGCTGTTATTTTTTTTTTATCGTCGAAGCTACGAGAGAGATTCAGAATGACATACGCGTTGCCACTGTTTCCGATGGGAGAGGCCACTTTGGTGACATTCATAATCATGAACGCGTCTTGCTTATCCCTGTGAAAGCCAAGAGAAAAGAAAAAAAAAAAGACGACACGGACTGAAGGGGGCATTTGTTGCATAATCCGGCTTCGTGGGCGCAGTCACGTCGGGCCCATAACGGCAAGGTGGCCACGACAGCCACTGGGGTGGAAACGAGCCCGATGAAGAATGGCTGCACGGGGAACCCCGAGTTTGGGCATAAATCCGCGTGCACACACACGGGGGCGGCGGCGGCGGCAGCTGCACTGGCCACGCTCCCTCGCGGCGAGGGTTTCTTGCCACGTGGCCACTCGCGCTAACCGCGACAAGCTATCCTTGGCCGACCTGTAATGCACCTTGTGGTGAGCATTTCTGCGTGACATCAGTTTGCAACTGAACCTAAACATTCACTTATTTACGTGTTGGCTGGGCGATGGGAAATAACGCAGGTGTCTGGAAAAAAAAGTTCGGAATTACCAAATGTAATCCGGTGGCCAGTGCTTTACCGAGCAGTTTGTTATGGACCACGGTGGCAATTTCAATGTCAATTCAATGTCAAGCCGCTGCGCTATTCCGTCCACCTTAGCAGGTTTTCACCCACAGTCTCAGAAACCTCATGTATTTCTATAGGTTTAGGCGCCTACTATGCCATTCAAGGGCCTCATTGTCATCCTGAAGTTTGGCTTAAGGGTCCTGAGCCTTTTCCATTTTTTTCTGCCTTTGGTTTTACGTTGTTGATGTCTTTTTCGTAATAATCAAGGCGTTTACTATTTTGATTAGATTTATCGGATAGCATCTGGATAGATTGCTCAACGCCTTTCACTTTGCTTGAGAAGTCCAAAAGCAAATTAAGTTTCTTGTCCAATTCGACCAGCTGACTTCGGAACCTTTTACCTGACGATGTACAGGCCCAACTGTTCTGCCCCCTTCCCTTCGACACGTGTCACGCTTCCTGTTTCTCTGGAAAGCTTCTCGTTCGACCTCGCTCACGCCCGAACGCTGTCCTATATGAAGAAAAGAGAGAGAGAGAGAGAGAGCCAGGCCTGCACGGAACCGCAGGACAGTGACAGCGTAAGCTGGAGGAGCCACCTTCTTGGAGGCCATTGTAAACGCTTGGGGAAACTAGTGCAAGTACAGGTGGTGGGTATCCCCTGCGCCATACCTCTGCGGTTTGGGCCTCTCTCTGCACAGCGGTCTGCTGTGCCCGAAGTTGCCCTGCTGCAGCCGCGCGCGTAGTTCTGCGATTCACTTCTGCGGCACTGGTCCGCACCTTGCGAGGAGCCGCCATCAGGTATATCGAAGAGCCAAGTCAGGTTGCTGTCGGGGCTGCGCATGTCGCCTGTCGCGTGACGCTTGGCACTATACGACAAAACTGATTCACGAGGCAGCGCTTTGTAATAATGATGGCGGGCCGCCGCCAGTGACATGAAAATATTACCCCAAGGATTTTATGTTCATTAACTAGTTCTATATTTTGGCCTGAATAAGTGATTGAGTACTCCAACTGAAAAGGTTTATTTCTGGCTCTAAATAGAATGGCTTTGGTTTTGGTGGGGTTAATTCTAATCACATTTAAAAGTGACCAATCAGATAGTTTCACTAGGAATGCATTACATCTGATAATTAGTTGGTTTGCATCCTTTCCATTAAAGAGTATGGTGCTATCATCCGCATATATAAAGAAATCAACTGTAGGATCTATATTTACTAAGTCATTAATATACAGATTAAATAATAGGGGGCCCAAAACACTCCCTTGCGGCACTCCGTTTTTAAGTGTTACGAAAGAAGAGAGGATGTTGTCGATACATACACACTGAGTTCTGTTTGCAAGATATGATTTCATCAAAGCGAGTGGATGCCCGCGTACTCCGTACATTGATAGCTTATATGCAAGAATGTCATGGTTGAGGCAATCAAATGCCTTGCTAAAATCAATGAAGAGTCCGAGGGCGAATTTTTGGCTGTCTATGCTTTGCACGATACTTTCTTTCAAGGATAAAAGGGCTGCCTCAGTAGATCTACCTTTTCTAAAGCCAAACTGTGAGTTTGTTATTACATTATGTTTGCCCAGAAACTTAGTTAGGCGTGCAGCAATAATTTTTTCTAGCACTTTAGAAAAAATGGGTAGGACAGATATCGGCCTATAATTGGAAACATTATTTATATCGCCGTTTTTGAATAACACAGACACCCTAGCTCGTTTCATACCATCTGGAAAAGTCGCCGATTCTATTGCTAAATTGAATATATGGACCAACGAGTGAATAAATGGAAAGTAATCTAAAACGTATTTTATTGGCTTAATTTGTAAATTGTCGATATCTAATGCTTTGCTGTTACTTAAATTTTTAATTATTGTAAACACCTCGTGTTCGTCAGTTGGCTCCATAAATATGGTTTCTGTAACGCATTTACTTAGTGAATACCTGACTTCGGAGTCATGGGTGTGCGTAACACCTGCATTCACAAAATGAGTATTAAAGTGGTCTGCCAGTGCTTTGCCGCTTAACTCGCAATTTTTATAACTTATCGATTTTGGTACATTACTTTTAGTTTGACGACCTAAAACGCTATTTATTACTTTCCAAACCGCATCCGGACGTTTCCTGCTAATTTCAGAAAAAAGGCATTGATAGTAATCTATTTTCGCTTGCCTTAGTATTTTATTCAGTCTATTTCTTTCTGTCTTGAATTCCTTAAGTTTAATTTCTGATCTGGAGTGTAGAAACGCATGGTAGAGGCGGTTCTTGTTTTTTATCATTTTGATATGCTCGCTCATAATCCACGGTTTTCGTATCTTTTTAGATTTCCTAACTTGCTTGAATGGGAAATGTGCAGTGTAGATGCGCACGAAAGCTTCAAGAAACTCGTTATATGCTTCGTTCACGTTTGTTTTTCTTAGCACAGAATCCCAACTGTGCGTACTTACAGCCAAACTGAATAAATCCAGTGCTTCATTAGAAATGTGTTGGTAAGTGATTAAATCAGTGTTTTGTTTGATAGTGTTTTCCAGTGCATACACTATAAAGACTGGACAGTGATCACTAATATCATTAGAAATCGTACCCGCAGTATGCACAGACGTTTCTATATTTGTAATGAGAAGGTCGAGGGCAGATGAGGTCGACTGAGTAACCCTTGTTGCTGTAGTGATCAGATTGGCAAAGCCAGACGATAGTAGTAGACTGTTTAAATCATGCACATGCTTATTGTCGTCTAAAATATTTATGTTGAAGTCGCCTCCACAGACAAAATGAAGATTATTAAATGAGCAGTATTCTAGAAGCTTACCAAAACAACTAAAAAAATTCTCAATATTTCCGCTCGGAGGGCGGTATATTACTGATAAGACCCTTTTCTTGTCCTTCACAGTTAACATCTCGCAGTCAAGACTTATGAATGTAAATTCCGGCATCAATTCGTAATGGCAATTATTTTTGGTATAAAGAGCGACGCCTCCCCCTCGCCTATTCTGACGGTTTATGTAAAATGACGTATAACCATCAAGTCCGACGACATCGTAGCTGTGTTGAAACCAAGTTTCAGATATCATGATGACGTCGAACCGGAAAGAAAATTGGCTGAGTAGACAAGAGATACTGTCACTTTTGTAAACAGCGGAACGAGAATTAAAGTGCAGAACAGAGGTAAGCTTGGTATCTTGCAGATGAACGTTTTGTGGTAGAACAAAATCAAAATATTCCATTTTGAACAGAAAGGGCGAAATCTAACGGAACACTAGCATATCTTTGAAAGGTCCTCGTCATGCTCTATTCTTACAATCGGTGTCTCGTCAGACTTTCTCGCGAAGATCTTGCCATTGTACGACCAGACGGATTTCCATCCGTTGTCACGTTTCCTACCAATAGCAATTCCAAGCAGTCGCTTTAGGGTAGGGCATAGGTGCTCGTTCACGTAAATTTTCTGAGTGTTATCACTGCCAATGTCCTTGTTAGAAAGACGCGCTTTCTTTGCTTTGTGAAGTACAGCATCACGCTTGGTCCGGGACTTAAACTGCACAATGATGTTCGATTTTTCAGGGTCTCGTGTGGGCACACGGTGACATATTTCAATGTCAGTCTCAACAATCTCTTCTTTGATAGCCTTCCCGATTACTTGAACAGTGTCCAGCACACTTTCATCATCTGTACTCACGACGCCCTGTATCTCGAGATTTTTGTTTCTCGAGTACTGCTCAGAGCGCACAAACCGTTTTTCAAGCTCTCGTGCTTTGCATTCGAGGGCTTGACATCTTTTTTGAAGTGCTATATTTTCATTTTCTAGTTTCCGTCTTGCGGTTTCCTCAGCACTCAGTTTTGCCTTCAGTTCCTCAACTGAAGCGTGACCGAACTCAATGCTCTGAATCCGATTTTTGTGCTCTACCTTCATTTCTCGGATCTCATTGCGCATGTCCCTTTCCAATGCTTCACGATGCTGCTTTAGTTGCTCTTTAAATTCCTGTTTCATTTGAGCAAGTTCAGCTTTCATATCTTCTCTTAGTTTAGTTATTTCCTTGGCCATACCCTATCAACACAAGTATTCACGTCACAAAATAAAAGCAAAATCAAATTGAAAGGCAAAGAAACCAGGCAGCAGCGACGATAAATTGTATGCTATAGTATAAGGGAGCTTTCTATGCACCAACCTGCAGCAAAAAATGCAGACAAGCGTTCAGCGTTGCAGTAGATGCGTCGTCGCTGCTGCCAAGTGAAGTGAACTGCCACGAAGCACTCCTTTTGAAGCTTTGGCGCTGTGACGTCGCCGCCGATGCCGCAGTTGATTGGCTCAGCTAACAGTCGTGCCTGTAGCTACCAGGAAAATCGTCGCCGTGTCCGCCACGTCACAGACAGGCTTGCAGACGAACTGGTGAGGGGCACAACTTGCAGCTTCGGAAACAGGGAATCTGCAGCAAAAAATGCAGACAAGCGTTCAGCGTTGCAGTAGATGCGTCGTCGCTGCTGCCAAGTCTGGATAGATTGCTCAACGCCTTTCACTCTGCTTGAGAAGTCCAAAAGCAAATTAAGTTTGTTGTCCAATTCGACCAGCTGACTTCGGAACCTTTTACCTGACGATGTACAGGCCCAACTGTTCTGCCCCCTTCCCTTCGACACGTGTCACGCTTCCTGTTTCTCTGGAAAGCTTCTCGTTCGACCTCGCTCACGCCCGAACGCTGTCCAATATGAAGAAAAGAGAGAGAGAGAGAGAGAGCCAGGCCTGCACGGAACCGCAGGACAGTGACAGCGTAAGCTGGAGGAGCCACCTTCTTGGAGGCCATTGTAAACGCTTGGGGAAACTAGTGCAAGTACAGGTGGTGGGTATCCCCTGCGCCATACCTCTGCGGTTTGGGCTTCTCTCTGCACAGCGGTCTGCTGTGCCCGAAGTTGCCCTGCTGCAGCCGCGCGCGTAGTTCTGCGATTCACTTCTGCGGCACTGGTCCGCACCTTGCGAGGAGCCGCCATCAGGTATATCGAAGAGCCAAGTCAGGTTGCTGTCGGGGCTGCGCATGTCGCCTGTCGCGTGACGCTTGGCACTATACGACAAAACTGATTCACAAGGCAGCGCTTTGTAATAATGATGGCGGGCCGCCGCCAGTTACGAAAGCCGGCGGCCGCGGCGGCGGTCAACTACGGCGCCGAAAAGGGCCGTTGTCACAGAGCGGCACACGCACCACAGAACGGCACGCGCGACAACGTGACGTTTGAAGCAGACCTTGCGTACAACCGCAATCCCGGGCACACACCAAGAAAGGTATGACCGTAGTGGCTGCCACAGAGGATGCACAACTACAGTCAGCTTGGAAGCAGCAGTGCAGCGCGAAACAGGAGGGCTCGATATTAAAGAGGAAATATGCCATCCTTTGAAACAGAGGCTTTCGTACACGCACCACCGCGCACCACCAATATGAAAGAGAGCAGTGAAGGTGTTCCGTTATTTATATAGAAAGAGCGTTGACACACAGTGGAGGAAAAGAACTAGGAGGCTCACCAGTAAATATACGGCACTAAGAGAACAGACAACAAAGAGCGTAAAGGGAAAAGTCAGAGAGGCGGAGAGGATTTACTGGATGGCAGCGATGGAAAAAAACCGACTCCGAATAACTACTGAAACGGTAAAAACGAAATAAAAGAAGAACGAAATAAAAGAGGGAAACATTTTATGATAATTCGAGAGGAAGCGCTTTACTGTTTTAAGCGAGATCGGGGTGCCTTAGAACGCGTAGTTATAAAGCGAAATTCAGTAAAGAAGAAAAATGCACATGCTGTGAGAAAGATAGAAAACGACGGAGCAGGTTCTGAATGAATGCGGAAATATCCACTCAGGTGTACATCTTGGCACCACCCTACATGAAGCCTTGGTTTTAGGGAGAAAAATGGAAAGCTGAATGTACCGGCGACTGCAATAAGTTAGAGACGGTTAGAATACTGGTGGCAGAAAACTAGAGAGAACGGACAAAAATAATTATAGGGAAAATAAGGACCACAAGGAGCAGAGAACTGGGCTATGAATTTACGTTTTTGCTGGGAGGGGTGTTACCCATGGCGTTAACGAAAATGGAGGGGGGCTACCCACCTGGCTAAGTTTTAAGGGGGAGGAGTGTAAACAAAAGCCTGCTTGTACGTTTAAAGTGCTCACACAGAAGTCTTGCCCTATTTTACGAGTTACACCAGCTCTAATAAGACAAGAAACTGATGTGTGCTCGGTATGCGTGTGCCCCACCACTGTTACTAGAAGAAAAAAAATTATGTTACAACAGTGGCAGTTCGGGCATGTTCATACACCATCTTGAAAAGTAGAAGCACGCAGAACACACGGACGAAAGAGCATGAAGAAAGTTTGAAACCAACACAAGACTAAATATAGCTTTGGTTCGTGCTGAACATTTCATATACGGAATAATCGGAAGATGCTGGACCGCAAACCACCATGATAATGGCAATACTTGCATAGGCACATAAAGCTCTAAAACAATGTGGTGCACTGCAGGCCCACAGAAGACGCATATATGACGAAATCTCCGTAAAGTGACGAAGAAATTCAGTAGCTGTTTAGTGTTTACATGTTTCTACATACATCTTGACGATAGAGCGAGCCCCAGCCTTTCTGTCGCTCCCAATTAACTTGACCAACCCTTCGCCGCTTTTCAATATATCATGCGCCTTCTCTTTACTCAGCATCCAAAACACAAAAATTCTCACGCAGCTTTGTGCGCTTTCAAGAAGGTCGCTCAGAAAATTGCAAGTTTTGACGGCTGCAGCAGGTAGGGTAGTTCGACGAACGCGGCGCTAAATGGTTTTATCCGCTGGCAAGTTTGGCGATATCCATGAGGAGTGTACGCAGGTTCATTAACAATCTCTCAGTTGCGCTTCATAAGGTGACTTTTATGTCAATTATTATGCGATTATGTCACGTATGTAATCAGTGCTATCAAGATCGCTACATAACGCACGCCAGCATCACGTATTGTTTGCTTCATTGTTTGAATTACCACTCTGCTCAAATTATGTGTGTTTATTATTAAGGTACAGATATTAAGGTACAGAGACGGCAATGTGGCAACGGTGCAATTTAAAAAAAAGAAGGAAATACAAGGCGGCTACTTCGCACGAGCTCCACTTCGCAACTGGACTTTTTCACGGTGGTCGGCGGGATGCACCTGACAATTATATGCGGACTGGTTTGTCCTAAATTGTGTTAACGGCACGCGCGTGCCCACTTTCACAGAGGCCCGATTCTTTCCTGCAACTGTCACCGCAACAGTAGGTGTCCGGCACGCGAACGAAGGGGAAATCGCAGCCGCGTTCCTCGGCCATGCCCATGCCTCCCAGCGCTGCAAAAAGCGTTGTCGTCTGCTCGGCCTCCCGAGAGTACTGTCGGCGGCGCCCGCTAGGTGGCCATCAGTGGCGCCTCTATAGGCGGTGCACCAGGCGTATAGTATGATCGATATAATTGAAGTAGACTGAAAAGGCATGAGGCCAACTTAAAGAGAGAGGGGAGGAAAAGAAAAGTTCTTAAATTTTTTTACGAGCATCGTGGCGCACATGTCACCGCCCCGTTACAAAGGGGACGCTAATAGCATCCATCCATCCATCCATCCATCCACCAAGAGTACAATGAAACCGAGGCGATGTTAATTTAAAAGCAATTTTGCTTCCTAAATATGCTTCATACATACACTCGGTGTTACCGTAAATCACCCGTGACATTGCACACTCGCGCATATAAATGAGTAACAACGCCTGTCTTTACACACGCGTTGTCATTCATGGTCCTGGTCCTTATGATGTTTCTGCGCTCCCACGTCGTAGATCTTGCCTGAAGTCCCTAGATACTTTTTCCGTTTTTTAAGTAGCGACAACTACCTCCTCTCCCGGCACCCTCTCGCTCAAAGCCCGCGTTGGCAGCCATGTTCTTCCTAAACACGTGGAGCGGAGCACGCGCGCGCATATATATATATATATATATATATATATATATATATATATATATATATATATATATATATATATTATTTACTATTTATAAATACTGTGGAGCCACTTGACTCCAAGCAGGAGTCGACACAGAAGGAAGGTACATCTCAAAAGCACAGCAACAAGAGTTTTTTTTTTATTTCTTGTTGCTTGCCTTAAGGGCAAGCAACAAGAGTTATACAATAGTAAGCATGAATCAACGCATAAAACATTGTTATTCAAATACACTGTAACTCGAACACATTACACCAGAAAACAACGCATGAGACACTGCAATCTAAATACGTGATGGGAGGTAACCTTTACCGACACATTTTCCTTAATTGTGTAAAAAACACTTCCACACTGGGGCTATCGACAACTTCTCTTGGTAGTTTGTTCCAAGCACATATGATTCTCGGAAAAAAGGAATATTTAAATGTATCGTTTGAGCATTTGTATTCCTGCATCATTTCCCAGTTATCAAAACGTGCACTTGCGCACAATGTGTGGCGTTTAATGGAGTTTTGATTCTTCATTTTTGTTAGATTGTTATATATTAAGTACAAATATTTTAATCTAGTTTCGGCACGTCTCGCTTGTAGAGTATCTAGGCCAGTATAATTCATCATTTCTGTCGCACCATCAGTGCGTTTGTATTTGCTGCAGATGAATCTCACCGCGGATCTTCGTACCCTCTCGAGCTGAACAACCTTTTTTTGCTATAGACAGGAGGCATACTCCAGGCATGGCCGTATGCGAGCGCTTTTTATGCTGCTAGTTTGACGCTCAGTGGGGCTTTTGGAAGCTTACGTCGAATAAACCAGAGAGATTTAAAAGCGTTGGTGCAGATTGTGCTGATGTGAAAATCCCAACTCATATTTTGTGTGATAGTAACGCCGAGATATTTACCAGCCGCTGTTTCCTTTTGTATAATGCCATCTACAGAATAAGCAAGCTGTAAAATGGTTTTGTTCCGACATATATTGAGGACTAAGCATTTGTCAACATTGAAGAACATGTTACATTTCTTGCACCAACCTGAAACTTCCGTGAGAGCTTTCTGGAGTGAGATCTGACCAGCTGTAGATTTAACCGTGCTGTAAAGGGCGCAGTCGTCTGCAGAAAGCTTTATCTTAACATCGCTGGGGATCACGTTTGCAATGTCGTTTATACAGATAAGGAATAAAATCGGGACCAGAACTCACCCTTGTGGTACCCTTGAAGTTACCTGAAGGGTCCCTGAACAGTACTTACCAATCTGAACATATTGATAGCTGTTTTGCAGATAAGCCCGTATGAAATCAATCAGCTTGCTATTTATTCCCATGGCGTAGAGTTTATATAATAAGTTGTTATGAGGCACTTTCTCAAAAGCCTTTCCACAGCCCAAAAATACAGCATCTATCTCATCTTTGTTGTTATTCGCGAGTGAAAAATCATGGCATACACTAAGGAATTGCGTGACTGTTGATAATCCACGCCGGAACCCATGCTGGGCGTCGGATAGCAAAGATTTTCTTTCTGAAATATGGTCAGGTGCAGGCAAATTATATGTTCGAGCATTTTACAGCTTATTGAGGTCAAGGATATAGGGCGGTAATGAGATACACTCAAATGATCAGCTTACTTGTGTCTGGGAAAGATACGAGCGCCCTTCCAGTCTGACGGAAGCGAACACTGCGCTAGAGACGCGTTATAAATTATTCACAAGCAATGCGAAATCCACTCTGCGTATTGTCGCAAGAAGGCTGTAGGGATGTTATCAGGACCACCAGCTTTTTTGGACTCGAGATTAAGAAGCAAGTTAGAAATAACTTCCTGGTGCACAACAAGATCCTGCATAGAAGTAAACCTTTCCGGCTCAGTAAGATTAGTATCTTTCGGGGAATATACAGAGTGGAAGTATTGATTGAACTCCTCAGCTACGGCTTTAGCCTGTGAGACTGGTGTACCTTCAATCATTAAAGAAATACTACTGGTTTCGCTGTCGCCTAGATACCTCCAAAACTTCCCTGGTGCTTCCTTGAGGAAATTAACTAAAGTGGTATTAAAAAAAGTGTCCTTAGCTTTCTTCACTTCACTTAACTGCGCTTAGTGTGATTATGGTAGAGTCCCGTGGCCGGCCGGAGCGTCTCATTCTTCTTAGCTTTCTTTTCATATGTATTATCTGTCTCGTAACCCAGGGGTTCAGCTTCTTATTCTTAATCATGTCAGGAACAAACATGTCGATAGCATGCTGCGATATGTCTTATGCTTTTAATTTTCCCGCGTTCTAAAGAAGGCCCGCGAAATTTGAAAAGAAGCCACGTGAAGGACCGCGAGCGTACTGCTCTCAAGCGTGCAACCGGGGAACGAGGTCGCCTGCGGCTGCCACGGGAAAGCGACAGGGTGCCTTGAAGACGGTCGATGTTTAGGCGTCTGTCTTTGGTTGAATGACGGTGCAAATGCACGCTGCTGGCCGAGCGCTGCCGAGATGAGCACCCAACACGCACAAATAAAACAAGCAAATAGCTTTATTTTCTCTTTGGAACTTGAGATGCGTAAAAGGAGGCGACGACGTGAAGCTAGTCGCGGGTGGTGGTGGGTAGGCGAACGGCATGGGCAGAATTCTTTTTTTTTAATGCGAAGCATTTTTTAGCGAACATCAGCGACCTTGCGCGTATCTATCTATCTATCTATCTATCTATCTATCTATCTATCTATCTATCTATCTATCTATCTATCTATCTATCTATCTATCTATCTATCTATCTATCTAACCGCCTACGACTTTGTGCTCTACTGGCCGTTTCATTAATGGGACGTATACGAAAATAGGTATGCCACAACATGACTGCATGACGAACATATATGACAGATCATAACATAAAAATCATGACATGCGTGTCATGAGCGGCATGATTGACATGCCGCTGTCTTGGTACTCTGCTGGCGGTTTCGTTAATGGGATGTATAGGAAAATTGGTATGCCACAAAATGAATGCATGAAGAGCACAAATGACAGGTCATAACATGAAAATCATGACATGCATCTCATGATAGGCACGATTTACATGCCACGGTCTTGGTGCCCTCCTGGCCGTTTCATTAGCGAGATGTATACAAAAATTGGTGTGCCACAACATGACTGCATGACAAACATAAACGACAGTTCATAACATGAAGAGCATGACATGCATGTCATGATCGGCATGATTTTATTAACGGGATGTACACGAAAATTCGAAAACCACAGTATGACCGCATGCGAACATAATTGACGGGTCATAGCATGAAAATCGTGACATGCATGTCATGAGCGGCATGATTTACATGCCACGGTCTTGGTGTTCTGCTGGCCGTTTCGTTAACGGAACTTATACGAAAATTGTTAGGCCACAACATGACCGAATGACGAACATAAATGACAGGTAATAACATGAAAGTCATGATATGCATGTCATGAGCGGCGTGATTTACATGCCACGGTCTTTGTGCTCTCCTGGCCGTTTCATTAGTGGGATGTACACGAAAATGGTATGCCATAACATGACTGCATGACGAACATAAATGATAGGTCATAACATGAAAATCATAATATGCATGTCATGATCGGCATGATTTACGTGCCACGGTCTTGGTGGTCTTGCGGCCGTTTTGTTAACTTATATATACTAAAATTTGCATGGCGAGACAACAATGTCTCACGACCATGGGTGACACGTTCTAAGAACATTAGATTCGTGACATGAATGTCACGAGCGGCATCATTTACATGCGACGCGTTTCGTTAATGGCATGTATACCAATATCGCTATGGCACAAACGACTGCATGACGAACGTAAATGACAGTCCATAACATTACAATCATGACATGCGTGTCATGAGCGGCATGGTTTACGTGCCACATTCTTGGTGCTTTTGCGGCCGTTTCGTTAACTTCATATGTACCATAATCGGTATGGCGAGACAACCATGCACATTCATTTTACGTTCCTGATGCGAGCTTGGTATTTCCTTGATTCCCACTGCACGTTGGATCTGCCATTTTTTTCAGTTATCGGTGCTCGTAAAATTCAGCCACTATTACAAAACATGTTCAAACAGGTCGCCATCTGCTGCAATACAACTCTGGGATCTCTTTATCAGATTTTCCGTGACGCTCTTCACCACGGTTTCGGGAATGGAGCTGCATACTTGTCTTTTTTGTTTTATATTACCTAATGTTGTGGTTTATGCGTGGTATACGTGAATCTTGACGTAACTCCAAAGGAAAATAATCAAGGAGGTTTAAATCTGGAGACATTGCTGGCCAAGCCATGTGCCTGTGCCCACCCTACCCGCTGCGGAGGGAAATGTTCATCCAGCCAATTGCACGCTTTGCTGCTGCTGTGCGCAGGAGCTCCATCATGATGATACCAGATATCCTTAATCCTGGCCAGTGGAATTTCGCACAGAAAATATTGAAGTGGTCCATTCAAGATGTCGCTGACGTATACCGTTCAACTGTAGTTCGCTGTCAAAGAAGACAGGTCGGATTATAGTACCACCATAAATGCCGCACCACACTTTGGTGACGCGCCTGCCAAACCCAGGCAGGCGCGTCACCATTATCAGTGGTCTCTCAATGTGACTCCAATAGTGAGCGTTGTGGATGTTCACTTGAGCACTGCGCGAGAAGTTAGCTTCGTCAGTCCAAAGTACCGCGTTTATAAAGCCTCGGTCCTCTTCTGTCTTGATCCCGTTTGCAAAGTCTGTTCGATTATGCAAGTAGCGAGGCTCCAATGCTTGGTGCAGCTGCACGTGGTAGGGATGAAGCTGTCTCTTCTTTAGTATTGTCCACACGGAAGATTTCGAGACACCAGCTTCAGTATTCTCCACGCCGAAGATTTTGAGACACCAGCTTCAGCGCCCACACTACGGACACTTGCCTGGGGGTCTGCAGAAAACTTGGACAGGATATCCCTCCCCACTTCCTCGCCCAAAACTGAAGATTTGTGCTGTTTCGTGGTGAATGTCCCATTTCCTTTCAGCATGTGTACGCAGAATGGTCAATGAGCCGAGTTCATTCGTTGGCAGAAACCATGTAAAGGAAAATATAAATTTTCTGCTTAAGACTCAGTACAATGCACAAGCAAATCACAACTCGTATCTAGCAGAACAGATAGCACTGCATGAATCTTAAGTAGCGGTAAAAACCTACTGTAAATGGTAGGACGCATTGTACTAAACATGAAAAAAAAAAGCGAAAAAGTCTTTCTACTTACCTTTTGACCATACCGCCTTGGATAATTGAAGGAACGTGTATATCATTTCACTTCTTTCATTCACGCCAGCAGGGCTCATGCACCCTATAAAACAGACGAAATATATTATTATACTTGCCAGATAAGTTCTTAAAGCATCAAACAGTATACAAACCTTGGAGGATGGCTCGTACTCATGTAATACTGCAGAATACTGAAGCCACAGTGTATGGCTAATTCCGTAGTTTATTACGAGAAGCTGCCTCGTTTCATAGGACCTGCGGTAAGACGCAGTGGAATGCTTGTTAGAGATAAAAACGTGAGCGGTTAGCTTCACGTCTCAAGCATCGGAGCCACTCAGAGCTTCTTGTGGACTTATAATTTGAAAGAATACGAAGGCAGGCGCGAAGTAAGGTTTGATAGTCAGCTGTACAGGTTGGTTTTGTACATGGGTCAGCTCATTATACAGCGGTCAAGTCGTTGGTGAGACACGCAGATTTTGAATCTGGGCTAGGTCTATTTTGGGAATGGTCAGGTCGGCTTTAAACGTCACTCAAGGCAATTTTCGAGTTGGGCAAAGTCGGTATATGGGTGTGGGCTGCCAACATTTTCGGAGTGGCCAAGCCAGTTTTGGGAGTTGACTACATCAATATTTAACGTTGATTGTAAACAACTGATTGCTCAAGTCACAAATGATGGAACGGAAATTACTGGCGCAGGCAAGGAGGGTTGTTTGTATTCGTATCCCCATCCCCTTTCCTCCCACAATTTTCAATTTCTGGGTCTACATAAACAGACAACACACACGCGTGCCTAGATCAAAAGGTTGAGGACAGCCCTAAATAACATCTTGGCAATGGCTTCTCCACATTGCATAAATATCGATGTGATATGGAAAGTATTACGGTGAAAATCGAACACAAGAACTTTGATTTTATAACCCCTCTTCCAGTATTAACCTCTCATACGGAGGGGGGGAGCTCATTTAAAGCCCCAGGCTTAATCCTCTCTCAGACAGCTGTGCAGAAAGAGAGAAGCCCAAACAGGAGCTCGCCGCCAACACGGGGCCGAGAGTTCGATTTGTTCTCGGGAAAACGACGCCAAGAGACTCTCTGCGATGCGCAGTTATACATATTTGCACGTTACAATACGGCAGTAATAATGGCGTAGTGGGTACTGCCCTGCTTGGAAGGGGATACCTACCACCTCTACTTGCACTAGTTTCCTCAAGCGTTTAAAATGGACTCTAAGAAGGTTGCTCCTCCAGCTTACGCTGTCACGGTCCCGCAGTTCTTTTTTTCTGGGAAAGCGATTATCCACAGTTCTTTAGAATAGAATCGGAGAGGGTCGAGCGCAATGTCCGGGACGTTTGGCGCGTAATGAATGATGCGCGTGTATTTGAAGCCCGTGGCACGAAGGTTGAGGTGCGAGGAAATGTTGAATTTCCCGACACATTTTGTGCACCCCACGGGGTATGTCATCTTGCGAGCTCCGCGTGAAAGATGGCTGAGAGTGCCTTGTGAAATGGAACGCATGGCTTCGTCTGCGGGGACATGTGCGAACTCGGCCTCCGTCGGTCTCTTGAAACCTGTGTTAGAATGCGTGAAAACTCATCATCTATTCCTCCATCGTTTCGCCCAGACTCGAGTATAACGAAATTTCATTTTGGCTATGTACAGTATAATATAATAAACAGTAAAATGAAAATACACTGACACCACATTTCTTAACAGCAAATGCATGAACAGAGGAGAGACTGACAATGAATTTTTTTTCTGGTGTCCCAGATTTGAAGGGCCGCTGCAGCCGAGTCGTATGACTGCACATCAAGGCACGACACAACCATACACAAGCGCATAAATTACCTAAAACAGAATATTACTTACATGCACGTCTCATTTACTGCTGCTTTCGGCGTCCTCAACACCACATGCAACACAGCGGATGTCCACCATTAAAATGCGAAGAATCTGCACTGCGGCTTGTTGCGAAGGCAGCCGACCAACAAACGTATTTCTGTTGAATTGCCTCATGGTCTCACTCGCAGCGGCTGGCTCACGTTCAGAAATGTCCTCGCTTGACTTCACGACCGTCACACACAGCTCGCGCACAGAGCACAATAGTTAACCGCAAGTTGCCAGTTCGCAGAGCGCAAAGTGCTGTTTAAATCCATGAAACAAAAAGCAATACGGCCGCAACCGCACCAACGGCTTCTCACTGAAACGCTGTTCAGAGCACGCGTCTCGGGCTGCGCAGCACTGAGGAGAGGACAGATGACCCCACTCTTCTTTCGCTAAAGCTGAAGCGACGCTTGAGGGCGCCATTGGTCGTGCCTGAGCATAGCCGCGATTGAAATAAGTAAGAGGCGATTAGAATACTGGTGGCAGAAAACTAGAGAGAACGGACAAAAATAATTTTAGGGAAAAATATGGACTTTCTGCCATAAGGGGCAGGGAACTGGGCTATGAATTTCCGTTTTTGCTATGGTATGATCGATTTGATTGAAGTAAATTTAAAGAGAGAGAAAAAAAGTTATTAAATCTTCTTACGAGCCTGGTGGCGCACATGTCACCGCCCCGTTACAAAGGGGAAGCTCATAGCATCCATCCATCCATCGTACCGTACGTCATTTTTCTGCGTCATTTGTCCCTTCACGGATCGGTCACGACAGCGTTGTAAGGTACACTGCAACGGTTACATGACACTTTGCGGTGCGGTAAACTTTAAATTAACAACATACTGACCTTGGATACCTCTATCAGCAGGGATGCCGGAGAAAACACAAAGATTACACTATTTTAGAGAAAGTGTAGCCTATAAGTCAAAAGTTACATGGCGTTATAAATGTGTTGAAATGTGGGTCAGTTGGTACATACTGTTGAACGTGCAAGCCCGCGCCAAAGGACGACGGGCGGAAGAGAGAAGTGACACACACAACGGCTGGAATAACAACTGTGCTTTGTTAACAAAATCCATCTTGCAGGAAAACCAGGAGGGCATGCGCCGAGCAAACAACGAACACAGAAGCTAAGGTAATTGCGATAAGAAGCTAAGTTCCATGTGCAACAATGACAGTGAAGCAGTGCTGACACAACTGGCACCTTGCCTGCTAATGTAATACGCCTCGATATTTTTCGCGCTCAAGTTTACCCTTACCTCCACCAAGTATCCTATAGTACTGGAAAAAAAAGTGGGACACAACCACAGTGCCGGCAATGAGGGGACAGAATAGCCCCGTCCGAAGGGTTCATTGAGCAGTCGTGTTCGCGCAGCCTATCGTTAACACCTTTTCACAGGTCAGCGGAATCTCGTACACAACACGTGTGGGGCTCGTTTTCGTGCTGAGTGGGACACACTATGATTTTAGTGGCGCCACGAGCAACACACAAATATCCAACCGATTGAAGCGATGTCTGAACGACAACAATGTTCGCGGCGGCTTTGTTCCCTCCAGGTCGATATCAACTGCAGTCTTGCCACTTATGCAAGTAATAAATTTAGCACTTCATCAAAATAAACTAATTATAGGAATACTTTTGGGTATAAAAACGCATTTGATATGGTTTCCCACTCTATACTATTGCAAAGAACTACAAAGTTATGGAGTTACAAAAACCTCCCTTGAATTTTTTTCCAGCTATTTATGATCACGGAAACAAATGGTAGTAATGGGTCGTTGCATATCATTCTCGTTGTACATTAATTACCTCCCTAATTTTCTACAGAACTCAAACGTCTCAATGTATGCGTATGACACAGCTTTATCATTTACAGGACACACTCGCTGCACTGCAAACAGTTGTGATAGCCGAGTATCAAGAATTTCCTCGTGGTTTTCAGAAGACAATTTAACTATAAATTGCAAGAAGACAAAATGTGTAGTTTTTTGACCGAGGAGAAACAATGTTGACACCAGTCAAATAAACATTAAGATTAAATAATAGCCCCTTCAAGGAGTTGATTCGTTTAAATATCTGGTCGTCATATTTGGCCAACATGTACATTGGGACGCTTATATTCATAGCGTATGCAAGAAGATCGCATACGGTTGCTACACCCTAATTAAAGCAAAACAATATTTCCCTCGTGAAGTCTCAAATCCGTTTACTATGCGTTCTGTCATAGCCGTATTAGTTATTGTTTGGAATCATGGGGCGTGACTTACATATCGTACTTACAACCTTTACATAAACTACAGAAAAGGGCTCTGAAAATAATTAGCACTTGAACGTACAGCAGTAATACATTTAATGATATTTTCCAAACAGAACACGTGTTATCGGTTAAGGCACTGTGTAATCATAAGGTATCAACTGCAGTTAATAATATATTGTGCACGAACCTTCCCATTCCTCCAAACGTCTTTACTTTTCCAACTCGCAGTACTAGACATGGTTTCAAAGGTAACCTCAATATACCAAAATGTTATAACGTATATGCCGAAAGGGTAATTGAATTCAGTGGCTCAAAAATTTCGAATATTTTACGCCTAGAGGTTAAAACCGCACGCAATTTTAAGCAGTGTGGTAAATTCTTTTTTCTTGATAACCAGAATCGTTAAATTACTTGCATCAGTTATTTACGAATATTTCCTTGTTACTTGTCTGTTATAAAACAAGGCCTGTTCCGAAAGTCTGCTGTTGAATACTGCACCTGATCTGTCTGTTATGTTTTGATACTGGACCGGAAACTAGCATTCTCTGGCTGTCGGTCCAGATACCCGTGTAATCAAGTTCACGTGAAGAAAAATAATGCACCTCCCTGCAAAAAAAAAAAAAAAAATCGCCTAGAGAGTCTGCAAGGGGCCGAAAAAACAACATTAATACCCTGTCTCACAGCAACCTTTTTGACAACATGGGAAACTTCGTGCAAATAATGCATAACTTCAAAAGCATTCCGCTGACCACTTTGTTGTTCTGCACCTTTCTTAATCAGCCCTTTGACCTTTTGCAATAACGTTTATGCTATAGCTATGAGACACTGTTTTGAATAGCCGGCGGAAACTAAACGCTCGACCTGACCTGAAGTCGAAACTTGTCTTTATGCTGTGGTGGCAACTCTTTTGCAAAGCATTACGAAAGCAGTTCATGGCAATTCCTCTCTTGACGATTTTTGTGTGAGCCGACGAGTAAGGTAACAGCGCCTTCTTACTCCTAGGTGAAAAGCGCCAGCACAGGTGGCCATTGTCATGCAAAATTAGTAACAGATCTAAAAACCTTATGGAAGTCGTTTTGTGTGTCACTTCTCTCTTCCGTCCGAAGTCCTTTGGGGTTGGTTTGCACCGTTCAACGTTGGCGTTATAAGTTACTCCGTAATGTGCCGTGTTGAGGGTGTACAGTCGTTTGGAGCATTTCCGGCCAGCTAATTTCTGTCAGCCTTAGTATGCACACTATTTGGTCTCAAAATGTCCGGGATGATATATTTTCCTGATTGTGACACCCAGGACGTCACGGTTTGCGTAATTTACTGGAAGGCTAGAACCGCGTGCGTGGTTAGCCCCGTGACCGCGAGTTCTTTCGTACTGAGTAAAATGCCTTTCTCGAACGTTCATTTCGCCCTACAGGTAACCACATGCGGGTGTAGGAAAAAACAAATAAAGGGGAAAGAGACAGAGAAAAAAAAATTGGCAGATCCCACGTGCAGTGGGAATCAAGGAAATGCGAAGCACGCATAAGGAACGTAAAATGGATTTGCATTGTTGTCTCGCTATACCGAGTTTGGTACATATGAAGTTAACGAAACGGCCGCAAGAGCATCAAGGCTGTGGCATGTAAACCATGCCGCTCATACACGCATGTCACGATTCTAACGTTATGACTTGTCAATTACGTTCGTCATGCAGTCGTGTTGTGGCATAGCAATTTTGGTATACATCCCTTTAAGGAAACGAGTGACATGTAGATCATGCCGCTAATGACATGCATGTCACGATTTTCATGTTATGACCTGTCATTTAAGATCGTCATGCAGTCATGTTGTGCCAAACCAATTTTCGTATAGGCTCCGTGCAGTCTAGTTTTCCATGTGCGACATCAGCGCCAGAATGCACTGCCTGGCGGAGAGAAGCAGCAAAATTGGTCAGACTGTGATAGGAAAATACGCGAACGCGATGCGCGTCTCCAACTCAATAGCAGCAGCGACCGCCCGTCCCACCTTCGGGTTCGATCCCGGCCGCGGCGGTCGCATTTCCGATGGAGGCGAAAATGCCAGAGGCCCGTGTACTGTGCGTTGTCAGTGCACGTTAAAGACCCCAGGTGGTTTAAATTTCCGGAGACCTCCACTACGGCCTATCTCTCCTCTCTCTCTCTTTCACTCCCTTTCCCTTACCCCTACGGACGCTTAGCCGTGCTCCCTACATGGGCTGCAGAAATTTGCGTCCTTTCCTAACCGAACCACACTCACTCGCACCTTCCTTCGTTTTATTTCCTTTGAGACGCGCTCTCCGAACCTGCGGCAAACTGTTCCAAAGGGCGACGCCGCGAGCGTTCGTGTGGTTCGCAGCACGCTCGGAAAGCAGCGAAGAAACGCGGGCGTCGCTGTCGCCTCGGTTTCCACCGGCGCCGCGCGTCTCATACGTGCGACCCAAGCGGCCAATGTCAGCGATACTGAGCCGACCGACGCGAGCTACGTAGCGCCGTCTGGTCAGTAGACGGAGCCCATACATCCCATTAACGAAACACCAGTATAGCGCCAGGACCATGGCATGTAAATCATGCCGGTCATGACACGCTTGTCATGATTCTAATGTTATGACCTGTCATTTACGTTCGTCATGCTGTCGTGTTGTGCCATAGTAATTTTGGTATACATCCCATTAACGAAACACCTGGCATGTAAATCATGCCGCCCATGACATGCATGTTATGCTTTTCATGTTATGATCTGTCATTTATGTTCGTCATGCAGTCATATTGTTGCATACCAATTTTCGCATACACATTAACGAGACGACCAGGAGAGCACCAAGACTGTGACATGTAAATCATGCCGCTTATGGCACGCATGTCATGATTTTCATGTTATGACCTGCCATTTATGTTCGTCAGGCAGTCATGTTGTGCCATACCAATTTTGGCATACATCCCATTAGCGAAACGGCCAGGAGAGCACTAAGACCGTGGCATGTAAATCATGCCACTTATGACATGCATATCATGATTTTCATGTTATGACCTGCCATTTATGTTCGCCAGGCAGTCATGTTGTGCTATACTAATTTTCGCATACAGCCCATTAGCGAAACGGCCAGGAGAGCACCAAGACCGTGGCATGTAAATCATGCCGCTCATGACAAGCATATCGTGATTTTCATGTTCTGACCTGTCATTTTATGTTCGTCATGTAGTCATGATGTGGCATACCAATTTTCGTAAACATCCGATTAGCGGAACGGCCAGGAGAGCACAAAGTCGTAGGCGGATAGATAGATAGATAGATAGATAGATAGATAGATAGATAGATAGATAGATAGATAGATAGATAGATAGATAGATAGATAGATAGATAGATACGCTCAAACTCGCCGAAGTTCGCTAAGAAATGCTTCGCATTTAAAAGAGGAAGCCCGGGGTGGGGGGAGGCAGACATTATTGCTGGATTTTGAAAAAGGCAGTTGCGTGAGGCACAATGAATAACCACTCCTATAATTCCTTATGTCGAATTTAACGCGCGGATTATAAAGACTCGTCAGGTGAAAGAGAGAGGGAGAGAAAGGGCTAGCAGACATGCAAGACACCACCAGCACAAGCACGCATTTATCGGTTGTTGCGGTGAATTTAGTCGTAAGATCACATGAATGCATCTGTAACACAGAGCTTGTTGACATTAGCTGCGCTACAGACCCTTGCGTGCATGAACGCAGACATCTTGAGCATGACAATGTACGACAATTGCTTAAGCGGAAATTGGAAGGCTGTTCGTTAAATGCAGTACACTATAGCATACCGGGGTTGTACAGCAAAGCCAACCCAGGTTTCATGTTGTCCGTTGTCCCTGCTCTTTAAGATGTACATTCAACGCTTAATATCCATTGCCAACTTGACAATTTTCGCTAGAGAATATCGTCACAAGTTTTTTTGGGAATGCTTTTATTCGCCATAAGCAGAAATGTAAGTTTGCGGTGAAAATGTATGTATTTTATGCTTTGGTTCACCAGGCCTAATTGCGTTAACTCGCAGAGAAGGTAATGAATTAAAAGGAGGGCACGTTTGCAAGAATGAAGGGAGTTGAGTAAGTCAACTGATGAAATCCAAGAGAAAGGCCGCAACCAATCGAAGCGACGGTGCGCTGATCGCGGCATTGCAGTTACTGAATTAACCGCTTTCTTCGGAACCGATAACAGGTGTTATTTTTCTGGTCACCGTGTTCGATACTCTTCTTAAACATTTACTGCAAGTTATTCAGCAGTGTGACATAGTTGCGTCGTACATCCAAACCTTGCTTTTTCATTTTCTTTTCCGAAAGTAGTCATAAATATGGGCTCAGAAGTGGCGTATTGCTTTACAACCGAGCACATCGTTAGACGCAGGAGGGACCGCCAAATAAGAAAAAATAAAAGCCGTAGGCAGCGCACAACGCATTACGGGACAGCACGGACAACAAATACTTGTCGTGCACGTATTTTTTGTTGTGCCGTTGTGCGCTGCCTGTTGTCAATGTCACCAGCCAGCTAGCCTACCAGTATGTACTACGTCTACAGCAGGAGTCGGAACATGCTAGGTCGGCCACAAGCTGGCAGTCCAGCCTTGCAGCGCAAGCTTTCTGTTGTCTTGGCGGCACTGATGTCCCGGCTTCTTGGACGACGAACTTGCAAAAGCGAGCGGTCGCGCGATTTCGACTACATCGACACACACGTCGCACCCCTTTAGCACGAGAGAAGTCGTGGGAAGTACACGCCAGGGCGTCTCGTGCGATACTGTATTCTCGGTGTCTCTCGCAGCGGGAGGGCTGGTTCTACCCGATGTGACAGCAGCGCCCACTGCTACGCGCCGACGCTGCACGACACCCTCCTTCGTCACTTGCGGCAACATTAAAATCGACGTAGAAGGGAGGAAATGTTTTTCTTCAATAAGCACTTAGCGACAGCAAATTGCGCATCTACGGTTGGCACCGAGAACAGAGGTGAAAGGGTGATAACTGGAATGAACAGATGGAGGCAGATAACGAGCATTCTGTAAGCAGGGCGGGGCAAATTCTGGGCGCCTACTACGCCAGGTGAACGCGGCGGGTCAACGGCTCTGCGGGAGCGTGGGAGCTCGGCGGCCTTGGGAGCCACCAAATGGCGTCTCTCACGCACGCAAGATGTTGCGCGGCCGACAGCAGGTGCGGATGTAACAGCGGACAAGTTTAGTACGACACAGCAGTTACGTTCGATCCGAGCCCACGGGACGCTCCCCTGTGGTGTGTGTCGCACTGCTTTGCGAGTGCTCGGTCAACTGCTTCGTGTCCCATCTCTCTATATTGGCGAATTGCACTGGCGGATCTGGAGCGTGAAGGACCAAAATAATTCGTCGCGGAGCGACCCGATCCCGATCGAACAGTGAAAAGTAAACACGATCCCGCAGGGATTAAAATTTGTTGCACGCATCCGGTTGCCTATGTTGCCAACCTTGCATTGGACCACGGTGGGTGTTCTAGGCACTGCGCCTGCTGCACTTTCTGTCTCGTTAAATCCGCGCTTCTTAGCGTGCAGCAGCTCGATGGTCTTGCTGTTCAACGCATTTCGATGGATTTGGTAGCCAAGGGCACAACACTACAGGGTTACCAGACAGCGCCTCAAAAAGCGCGGCAAGCAACCGATGTACACGATTGTTCCGGAAGTGACGGCACCGTGTCGTTCGAGTTCCGGCGAAATCAGGCTCTACTCGAGAGATGAACACGGAGAGCAGCGAGACGGGACAGAGCGTTACTATACTCAGTGATTTTTATTTCGTGTGGTCACATATTGTACACATATGCACACCGAGCAAAAGGAAAATTGAAGAAGAGGGAGGACACACACCACCCAAATGACCCGACAGTCAAGCAGGCGGCTTACGCGACAGAAACAGCATTCCTTTCATCGATAAAACACATTCACGCGCGGCTAACAGTGTCTCTATCTTTAATTTCCACTTACTCAATTATCTCCATCATGAGCTGATCACGATTTCTCGCCAGCGATAACGCATGCTTTAATAAAGAGTTGCACCCGCGTCGTCTGTGTTTGGTGTGTGCTATGACTTGAATAGATGCTTGGCCCACCAGTCTCGTTTAGCAGCGTTTCTGCGGCGGCTTGGTGGAGCGTGTGGGGAAAACCGGCCTTTAGCAATCTGGCTGCTTCAACATCAAAGCCTTCCGCTAACTTACGTGGGCAAGACTTTGCAAGCGATAACGTGAAAAAAGATTTCGCAATTCCCCTTTTAAGAATTTTTGAGTGCGGAAAATCGTAGGGAAGAATGGCGTTCCTGGTTCATGGCATTAGGTGTGACCACATTCACTGAAATATAAACGGAGATCGGGGATTTGAATCACGTGTCCTTCCTGCAGTTGAAACGTGAACTTCAACGATGAGGAACTCTTGTTAAAAACTTCAACTATCGACGTAGCCATCAAAGATAAAATGATCGATGTGTCTAAATTCAAATAATTGAGAAATCATCCGCCTAGTATAGAATACGTTCGCTACGCCTAGGTCGGCTGCGTCTGCTCGGCGTTTAAGCTGACAGTCCAAGCTAGCCAGAAAAAGTTCGCACAGTACGGACGCTACGGAACGCAGATACCCTGCTTCTGTAAATGCAATTACTTCGGCGCTCAGTGTGTGCGTGTGTGTTTCTACGTCTCTGTCGTGTGTTCTTCACGCAGTCGGTTTGCTCAAATGAACCAACTAGCCTAACAACATGTCTTACTACAATTTCTTTTCAAGAGAGACTAAGGTGGCGGTGAGGTAGCACTTCAGTAGCTCAGCGAACTCTTCCTACGCCGTAAGCAAAAAATTAGCCTAGATGGGAGCTTTTACCAGCGTGTCAACCGCAAAAACTCTCGTGCCACAAAAATTTACTCCGTCATAGCGGAGTGAATACGGCACATGGCATCATTTTACTACCCTTACTAAGTGACGGAGTATAAAAACGACATGACCTTATTATTTTATACCTACGGAGTTTCAGGTCACATGGTCACAACCTCCCCAGGGAAGTTAACAACCATCTTCGGTAGCGACGCGCTTGCGTCGGTGTGATGTGTGTGTGTATGCACGCGCGCGCTCGCGCGTCCGTTTAGCGCTTCCGTGTGATGCTCCAGTGCATTGGTTGGTTCGAGGAATCGTCGGTGGGAGTTGTATCTGTGCGTGCTCGCACGTGTGTTTAGTGCATCCGAGTGAAGCACCACTTCGTTTTTAGGGGCGAAGCTCCTTAAAGCGGCACCCGTTCGTCCCTCGTCGTAGTCGTAGTAGTGCGTAACCAGTCTTACGCTTTGACCTCCAAGGTGGTGCCGGTGGGAGATTTCTCCTGTGCGTTGTTGAACAATAAAAAATTCGCAGCGTGCGCGTTAACTAAAAGCCGAATTCTTCTGTCTCTCATTCCCCATTAGCAGCCATTTCGTGCGTCCCCGATGTATGTAGTAGTAGTAGTAGTAGTAGTAGTAGTTAGTAGTAGGTAGCCACCGGCGCGTGCCTGCTGGAGCGCACGCACGCGCCGAGGACGAGCGCGTGGCACCTGGCGCTCGCCCTCGCCGCGAGCGCCGGGAGCCACGCGCTCCACGGCAAACTCGACACTGCCCCGGCAAACGCGAGAGACAACGTTGGCGCAGGCAGCGTCTCCTAGCGAGTTTCTTGATTGAGAAATACCGACTGCTCGCGTTGGAGAAGCGTTCACCGGCAAAACCTATATATATATATATATATATATATATATATATATATATATATATATATATATATATATATATATATATATATATATATATATATATATATACACACTGGATCTTGACTTGCAATGAAGTGCCGGTGGGAGATTTCACTTGTGCATTGTGCATAGTTGAACCGTGAGGATTCGTAGCATGCGCGTTAACTAAATTAATCCGGAACTCGGCACGATCTACGATGCACATCCCGAGCTTCGCCCACTCATCATCATTCACTCCGTGGATATGCTGTAATTTTTTTGAAACAACGAGTCATGAGTGCGCAGTGAGTTTGCAACGGCCGATCAGTGTTCTGTGTAAACGTGTCAAAGCTCTTTCCACTGGTGACACCTCTGCTTCTCCAGCCAGAAGCCGAATGCCACAGACAGTGATGCGCGAATCGGAAATATTTTGTTATGAAGTGGCTGGGACACCACCACCCACCGAGTGTTGACGTGGTTCTAGGCTTCCGAGATCATCAAAATATTATACCGACAAACGAGGATTAGCGGAAAGCAAACATGAAGACTATCGACCGCAAGGAGAAAGGATCAAAAAGGTGCGAAATCTACGCAGGTAGACCCAATATGAATAAAATTATACAAGGAATTGTCCCGGACTACGCCTAGGCTTATCTGGCTTCAGCAAAAAGCTCCTACATGGTAAACATAAACTCCCTTATAGCTACCCGCAATAGCTCCGCGATGGATGTAAACATATACTCCCATAGCTACTCGCAAAAGCTCCTCGATGGATGTAAATACAGCTCCCAACAGATCCACCCAAAAGCTCCGGTCAAGCGGAGTAAATCTTTTACTCCGCATGACTGGAGTCATGCGTCAGATAAGAGTATATTAAAGTCAGATAAGAGTATATTAAACTCTTATCGCGGAATGCGCTAGAGGACAGGTCATTTACTCCCATCTCGGCTAATTTCTGTGTACAGGATAGTTATCGTAATTAGCGCAGTTATCGGAATAGCGGAATGGAAATGCGCATGCGCAGTACCGTAAACGGCCGATACCGTTTAGCGTGCCCACGGTATTTCTCAGATATAACATTGCCGTGTTTGCGTGGTTATCGTAGTTTACGTAAAACATGACGGTGGTCTCGGACGCCCGCTTCGAACTGAATTTGGCGTTGTTGTGGCAGGATTCACTTAATTCGCAGCAAATGACTCAGTAAAATGGTTTCGCTTGCCTTCAGGTAGCTTCGACCACGTATGATAACATAGCCGAGTTATCGTTACCGCTTCCAGTTTCGAACGTTGCTAGGCCTAGCGAGAGAACATCTGTTTACATTTCTGCACCATGTCAATTTGTGCTCTTGGAGCTTGGTTCATATGCATTTATTATCTTTATTCTCGAAAAATTAGAATGCCGCTGTCGGCGGGAGTGTAAGTGAACGTTCTAGATTTAATTTCTTTTCACTTTTTGAACGAATGTATCCTTCGCTGTGAGCGCCACAGTCACAACTGCCGAGCTGTAAACGGTATCCTTCCAAGTATCCCGTTTCATTGACGAATGTTTGCGGTACGGTAACGCTATTCCCTTAGCCCCCGCTATCACGCTAGCGCGCTTAACCAAAAATGTCTAATGAGTTCGCTCCACTTGCAGTATAGAGAAGGAGAGCTACCTTAGAGCGGACACATAATCGGCTCCAGCTTCCCTCTAACGTTGTCGCGCTATCATGGGCTAGTTGGCGCAAATGGCGTAAAAAGAAAAATAATAGCAGAAAGAGTTATGTGAAATGAACCCACAGCCAAGTCATTTTTATTTTTATTCACATTCAGGAAATGCCAAGGCATTTTATTTGCTTTGCAATCGAATATTTGTGACATTTGTTCGCCTGCGCCACCGCATGCCACAGATCACCCGCGGAACGGCGCCGGTGCGATTGTCCGCGGTCTTCGCATTTCTCGGAAAAGTGTTATAGAGGCTGATGCGGAGAAGGCCTTACACTCTTTCACATTACCTGGGGCTGCCCAAGACAGCCGGAACATTCGAATGATAGAGATTCTGCGGCGCAACACTCGTTGGGGCCATGAGAAGCACGACTGTCCAGCTCGGAGTGGGTCGACCAGCAGTCGCTCATCGACGACGTATGACTTCCGAAACGTGGTTTCTGAGCTGGCTATAATAGCTCCCGTTCATTTTCAAATTTTCGGTGTTGCGCAGCTCTCGAATCACAACTGATGTCTTTTCATGGAAAGAAAGAAGGTGCCGTGACAGCGCAAGAGGTAACAGGAACTACATATGAGCTACGGAAAGCGTGGCCTCAGGAGACCCCGCGCATGACGCGTGCCGATCTCAGAGGCACAGCTTCAGAAGAAAGGCATATGTATTGGATAGCACGTATAGCACCAATTTTCAGTGATTTTTTTGTTGCCAAGTTAGACAGAGCAGTGCTGGGCCATTTAAATGGTCTATTAAAAGGTGCCCCGGTAAGTTGATGACTACATTCATTTATATAGAATGGTACGGGTTCGGTGCAGAACGGTGCTGTTCTCAAGACGTTGAAAGCTTGTTCTAAATCCCTTGAATTTACGCATAAAGTCCCCACCAGCAGCACTATTAAGTTTCTTGACACTAAAACTTTTTATAGACGTGCAAAACCTGCTGGTGCTATGAACCGCGAACCAGTAAGCCGATTTTGCCGCTTTCATCGGCACATTCTAAACTCGGAAAAAAAGGAATTGTGAATATATCAAAAAGACAAGAAGCTGAGCGAGTTCGTAAGGGTCCATAGTGAAAAGAACAGGCGTGCAAAACACGGACAACACGGCATTCGTGTTGTCCACTTCTTCCCATTGTATTCCGTGTTTTGCACGCCTGTTCTTTTCACTGTGAATGTATGTTTCCAGAGCTCAGTGAAAAAACCTTGTCCACACCAGATGTATTCACGTGCTCGCTTCCAGTCTGAGCGTTTCATACAGGCTGGACGACTTTTGAATGTACAGTGTTCTGTGCCAAAAGCATTGCTCCTCCGAAGAATGCGCATGCCAAACAAACGTATACATGTTACATCATCCAGAGCATATCGATATGTTGTTGTCATTTCTTATATTCTTAAGCTGCCCGATAATATGGAAAAAGTTGCAGGTCGCTCGAGAGTGGTGTTTGCAGCACCACAGAAACTCGGCAATCAGATCAGCGCTAGTGTGCAATGAGGCTGCAAAAAGAATGCCTGTCCACAGTCCCGTGGAAAGCAATCAACATATCGGGTGCCTGAATGAGCTGTTGCAAGAAGATGCGCAGAATGTAAAGAAAACGACACGTTGGTTGTCAATGCACTGCAGTTATTGTGGCTGCGAACCTCGTTTGGCGCAGTGCTCTGTTGCCAGCAGAAGTGGTGACAGGGCCACCCGCCAGATAAGAGAGATGGGAAAGAGTTTATTCATTAGGTTCAGCCTGTGCCCCTACTGTGCGCTTGAAAGAGTTGGTCTTTCACAGAAAATAGCGTGCACATGTGCGACGGTGATGAGCACAGTATAAACACTTGTGGTGATCAGATAAACCTTCGTGGGCAGTTGGCGTTCGTTAATGTCTTATTTCGTGTGTGTTTCTTGCGCTACAAATTGTTTTCGCTTAAAAGCGCGTCCCACTAAGCGGGAGAGGAAGGGCCACCGTTGTTCACATATCACATGTCGCGGTCGGGACAGAGACGGCAACATCTCTGAGTCACGGGAGTGGATTCGCAATCGCGTGGTCAGAGTAGTAATTTTTTATCACATATTTGCGAATTCGCACTAATGGCACGACGTCGTCAATCAATTTCGCAAACTTTCACCAATATAATACCTCATTTGACCGTCTGTTGAACGGTCAAAATGACGACACTGCGACTACTAGAATTGATCTCAGCAGGCTAATTATTTGGGCTTATTCGTTGTTTAAAAATTCGGAATGTATGTCTTGTCGGGAGCGTCTAAACCTCGCATAAGCCAGCGTAAGCCGTACGCCTGTACACCTTTCCATTTGTGTAAATACTGTTCTTCCATAACCCCGTTTAGTTGCATCATGACCAAGTTGTTCAATTGTTCTTACAACGGTCCTCTACATTAAGATAAACGAAATTGTGTAGAAACGTGTTTCAACTTTGACTCATTCTGTTATTTTTCTCTGTATCGTATGTACTACATTGCTCAGCATGCTTGGACTTTTTGTCTGCAGTACTTTATGAAAATAAATAAATAAATAAATAAAATGTGCCAAAAACATAAAATTACGCTTTGCGATGTACGTTCTTCTTTCGCGCTGCAATTCCAGCAACCAGGAAAGCTATGCAGCAGGTCAACTCTGCTGGTTCACCGTATCTTCATGCTGCAAGGAACCAGTTGAGAGACGTACTCCTTCGTATGCATCGCCTGCGCCGAGCCTTATATGCGCCGTCGGCGCACGAAGAGAGAGGGGGCCCCGTGAATGCCTCCACGAGGAGAAGAAAAAGCGTGCAAAGCGGCTTCGTAAAAAAAGTTTTGCGCCATAAAGGGGTTTAACGGGCATCGCGAAGCTTTGTCGGCCGACCATCTCGAGCAGTCGGTCGACAAAAGAAAGACGAGGAGGGGAGCTCGAAGCACCGCCTCCAAATGTTCTTTACTCTGCGCCGTTTTTGTGCCTACCAGGGGTTTCGTGCGCAAAGCGCCGTTTCCTTCCTCGGTGTGTCTGTGTGAGCCTTTCATCACCATGGCAACGTCAGCGAAAAAAAAAAGAGAAGCTACAGGACCACCAGCCAAAAAGAGTCTCTTGACCCCGCCCATCGGTGCACCCTCTCTCTCTCTCTCTCTCTCTCTCTCTCTTTTACATTCAAAGTGCGTTTGTAGTGACGTTATTTATCGGGCTTCCAGGCGCTGCCATCTTCAATCTTGCGCCGCGCTTTCTTTTTTTCCTCAATGCGCGCCCGTTTGCGTCAATCTTGCGAAACGATTGCTTCGCGAGCTTTTCTCGACGCTGCCGTGTTGTAACGTTAGATTATGCAGACTTCAGGACAAAGAAAACACGGGCGCTTTTTCTTCCATTTCGCCTGCTGTCGCTGGGGCGCTCAGCGTTGCGGAGGGCGCGGTGCGTAGCTTTCGTTTCTCCTCCCTCCCCCCCCCCCCCCCTTTCTTTTTTTATTTTCACTTTCAGTCGGCTCCTTACCCGACGCATATTTCTTCCTAGGCGCACGTACAATCGTTAAGGCACCCTCAAACATGTGCTACAAAAAAAAAAAAAAAGACCTTATCGAACGCCTGGTTATGAGTGGAAAAGACGAGCCTTCGTTGGTACAGTTTTGAAAGAATGCACCAACCGAAGTGTTTATCAAGGGGCCTTGTTGCATTATAGGCAGTAAAGACCTACGTTTACAGAATGGTGTAGTACTAGTCAGTAAGTATCGACGAATTAGAAAACATGTAAATCACGGAGTGCACCGAGTTTGAAGGGACCCAGTAAAGGAACCCTGTTTTAAAAGGTTAGTGAAGTTAGAAGTTAGAAGGCATTAGCTTGGATGCCAGATGCCATTGGTCTAATCGAAGTCAGGAGAATATGCGGCATGCATATGCGTTATTGTAAACGGCCACGTCCTATGCTGCGGAGCGCTCTCCGAAAATAGTGTGGCCTCGAGTTTTTAATCTACAAAGGTGTCGCGGGTAACGTGGACGAATTCTGGAGCACTAGCATGCGCCTTGATGAACGTCAATAAAGGATTTAAATACGAAATAATGAGCGCATAAGAACCCACGAGCAGTGATGGTGAGGAATTATGATAGAGGAAGGAAGCGGAACATTTCTGGACAGCACGACATAGTAATGGCAATTTTAACGCCAAAGAAGGAGCAAAACGAGAGCGGAGAACAAGCAATCGGCAATTAAGGTACCGACAGGAGGAATAACAGGAGATCTGTTCCAGTGGAATTTGCAGGAAGAAACCACTTCCGAATAATGAATGCGTTCTTTCGCAAGCATAGAAATAGGAAGCGGGGAAAAAAAAACGAAATAGATTTCATGGTGCATGGACACCCAGCCGTATAGAACAAGGCACAAAAGCAGTGTTGTTAAAATAAGATGCCTGATGAGAGGTTAGTAGGGTCGAATATGGGGCTCAAGCTGAATAAAACAAGAAAGAACCAAAGCAATGATAAGAAAAAACACAGGCAAACCTAGACATAAAATCAAGAGAGATTTAGAACAGACTGGCTCGAAGAAGAAATTTATTACTCGCCTTGCTCAAAAAAACATCTGCGTACTGGCTCACGTTTTTACCGATAACGGTAAAATGACAGCGTAATTCTACAGTATTAAAATGCGGAATGTCCTAAAATCTATAAAGAAAAGGGAGTGTCGCTGGTGCCAACGTTTACACAAGTGGACTTGTCTTCGTCAGGACGGCGACTGCCTTCTCGAGCGCTCGTTCATGTACTCCATTGCGAGCTCTCCTCCGTCCACAGTAGGAGGAGAGCGCGCACAGAAAGATGAGGAGAATGGCACGTGCGAACAAGAAGGGGGAAGGGGAAAGTTGGGTGACAGGTGTTATCGTGAGCAATATAAATGGAAATAGCATTTAAGAAGGCACTTAATGCCCATTTTATAAGTATGTAATTATTACACGAGTTCTTCATTGCATGTTCTCTGTTCTTTGGTGTTTTTTTTTAACGCGAAAGTCCTTTATGCCCGGGTCCACCACAAAATCAGTGACGTACTTCCGTAACGAAAGTAGATCTCTGAAAAATGAACACACGTTTACAACGTAAAAGTTCCGCCCGCTCGGCCTCTAACCCACACTCACCTGGGGTCCGACGGAAGGCGCTTTACCGACACGCCACCGCAACGCTGCTTATATAGAGAACAAATAGGCCTTACATCTGCACAATGCGCTTTGCAAGTTGCAGGTAATAGTCGTCCGGTTAAAGTAAAGGCGTTTAGTACACTGAACTATAGTGTTTAAAAAGAAATTACACCACCTCCTGCTAAAGGGGACCATGAAACGATGCGAAGCAGCACGGGGGGTGCACACCGCGTTTGCATCGGTTTGACGGGAGTTGAGTTGACAAACCTTTATTGTTAAAGAAAAGAAGGTTTGAGAAGCAGGTGGGTGGGGCCCCTAGTCCAGGTGTCCACTGGCCTCAGCAGCCCACCGTGCCTGGTCGAGGAGTGCCACTTGGGCCCCGTTTCCTCGCTGGCAAGCCAGGCCTTGCACTGCTCCGTTCGGAATCTCTTGCGCCGAAATATGAGGCGTATTAATTTGAGATGGCCTTAGCTCGCAGTCCCACTTAATGTGCGCGAGAGTTGGCTGTCCTCCGCACCACGGGAAAGTGGCGGCGCATGCGGTTTGGTGGATGCCATGTTTCAAACGCAGGTGCGGGTATGTATTTGTCCGCAGAAGGCGCCATTCGTGCGCTCCCTTTACATTTAGCCGAGGGTGTGGTGCTGAATAGCGCCGTCGTTGTCGACGCTGGTGTTCTAAGATATCTCTAGGAGTGTGGGGCGCCTGGGGTTGCAGACGGGTGTCTAGACGAGGAACAGTTGCTCGGTGGGTAAAGCCTGTTTCACTTGCGAGCGGCTTCGCGTTCGCGCGATCCGGCGGCAGGGCAGCGCGCGGACGCGGCTTCGTTTCGCGCGATGCTTGCGCGACGCCCGCCTCTGCGACACGCAGTGCAGTTTGCGGAGAGCGCCCGCACACGCGGGGTCCTGCGCCTTGCTCCAAATTTTCTTGTTTTGGTGCAGTTCAACTGTGGACTTCAGCTTTTTGAGTTCCGTTTATTTCTTAACTTTCTTTTCGTTTTTCTTTTATCTTGAAGGTTCTGTTGCGAGCCCGTAGAATTGGCCGTATAGAAGCAAAAGAAAGAATTAGTTCCTGTGGTTTGAAACTCGCCCAGGAACTTCAAGGGTCTTTGCTCCAACGCGGCAAGGCACTCGTGTGCCGACGACCCTTGTTCTTATCGGGGCAGTTTGACGGAAAACCAGACTATTCTAGTGAGGTCGAAGCTATAAACAAGAAAAAAAGCAACATGTGCTACGAATGCGAAGCACCAAGCGACGCGGGGTCCCTCTTCCAGGACCCGTATGGTTAACAACACCCGATAAAAATATAAAGCGCAATATAGCACGTGAAAACAATCTGCCCATGTCCAATGGAAACCGTCGGCAGCAACAAAGGAACAGGGCGGCACATCTACGCCTCCAGGACCCCTTGGAAACGGAGTGAGCAAGTAGCAGGGGATGTCTGCTGGAAAACGTCGTCTGCTACGGAGCTTCGCCTGAACGAGAGCTCTCCTCCGCACCCATCGGCGCCGCGACTCCGTCCCTGTCACGTGCTCCCCACGCCACGCGCCTGACCGTCCAATAGAAATTCCCGCCGCTCGAGCCGCTCGCGACTTTTCCCAAGGTTTGCGAAATCGTTCGCAGCGGCGCGAGACGCTCGAAAAACAGGTTTTGAGGACCGTGCGGCCGCCACCGCGCCGCTCTCGGGGCAAACTCGCTCGCGCATGTCTGGGTCCGTTCCGTACTGTTCTGCGTGTTTTCTGCCGCTGGCGTCGCGAAGAGCTCGGTAGTACACCGGACTCATGTTTTTCGGTAGAAGAGCGATATGAATTTGGGAGCGGACCTGAGCAGAAAGGGGCACAAGTTCCTCATCACCGTATTGTGGTCGTACAGGATACCCTAGGCCACGTAGGACTTCACTACCAGCGCTTGTGAGGCAGAGTCTTTCTCGTTGCGAGATTAGGACAGTGGCCCGAAGTTCCTCAAAAGTATTGTAGATCCCTAACGCTAGGAGCCGCTCCGCGCATGTTCCTCTTGGCAGACCAAGGGCGGCCTTGTAAGCGGTCCGAATAAAAATATCCGCTTGCTCAACCTCAGCATATACTGAGTTCTAGGTAGGGGTACTGAGTTCTAGGTACGTTAATCTTCTGATTACAAAGGCATTGATTATGCGGAGCGTGTCCGCCTCTCCAAGGCCTTTGCGACGGTAGGACACTCTCAGTACCACGGGGGCAATGACGGGAGATGGTGTAATTTTTTCATTCAAGAAACTTGCCAGCAGACACTGCCTGCGTCAGCGTTGTCTCTCGCGGGCGAGGGCGCGTTCTCGTTCCTTGCGAGCAGGTAAAGCGTTCATCGAAGAAAGAGCGTTTCCATAGTCAACATAGTATATAGTGTTGATCCGTTGATTTAGTGTATTTGTGTATTGTATGTATTTAGTGTATAGAGCTCGCTCGCTCCATAGTCAACGCGCGCCGTTCGTTGAAGAGGTGTGTGGAGAAGGTTTGCGCATGCGCAGTAAGGGTGGTGCGCCGCATTCCACCACCGGATTGAACTCCGCCATAAGCTGCTTGGCATCTAAAAGGAAAATTACTCTTAAACTAACACAGCCTTCCTTATACGGCACTCTTAGTTCCCTTAGGTTCGCTGACATGGTACACGCAATCTACAGTGTAAAAAAACTTTACTCCCAGGTTGGAGTAAATTGCTGTTCCTCCAGCGACCGCTCCACTGGGAGTTAATTATACTCCGTAGGGTCGGAGTAAACTACCACTCCGCATCGGTCGGAGTTCATGCGTGGTGCCTTGGGAGTATATATTTTTATTTTTTACTGCGTGCTAGACAGGATTCCTGCGTGATGCCGTGGGAGTATATATTTTTAAATTTTACTCCGTGCCCGACGGAGTGTTTCAGCGGAACAATGGGTGTCTGTCCTATATCGTAATACTCCCTTGTTGTCGGAATTCCTGCGTGGTTCGTCGGGAGTATTTTTTTGATTGCATACTCCGTGTTTGGCGGAGTTTTCAAGAGTCACATTGGGAGAATATATATAAATTTTTGTACTCCGTGCCGGACAGTTCCTTTTTGGTACGCCGGGACTATATTTTGTATGTTTTTCTGTTGTAGCCACTTTTTACTGTGTCATGATCGTATATTGTGTTACGCATCAGCACTATCTTTACATAATGGAATATTCATGACAGCACTTCCCCTCTGCGTTCCAGTGGTTTCTTCAAAGAGCACAAGAAGGTATTCAAAAGCCCAATTGAGTTGTTATTCGGTTTATTCACAACAAACACCGGTCTGCGGTTGCAGATCAAGCAGATGTTCAAAAATACAGGGAGTAAACAAGGATGCAGAAAGCGCCCGATAAACAGAACACAAGAAGGCAGCTCGCGGGAAACGTGAAAACAAGTGCATCCAAGTTTTAGGTGCAGTGGGCGAAAGAAAGCAGAACACACGACAGAGATGAGCTCCAAGAGGCGCAGTAATAGTCAAGCACAGGGCAACACACGTTCGGCAAAATGCTAAATGCGAACGAAGGTTTCGAGAACAGGATCAAATAGTGTGAGTAATTTCGTTACTAATCCAACTTAGAAGTAAACTTGAATGATTGCTCCCTAACAAGAAATCCCACATTTGGCATATTGCAAAGCCAGGGCGCGCATCTGACTGAGCCAAAGTGATAGGAGAAGAAAATGTCGAAAAAGTGTAGTTTTTCATTATATTATCGCCGTTGCAAATAACCTCAGCAAAAAAATTTAAAACATTTAAAAGTTTTCAAACACTCAGCAAAATCTGCACGCTCATCAGTGTAAAAAGATGATTGCTCTAGAGCAGAAGTGAAACTTTTACGAAATAAGGAGAGAAAGGTACTTGTACATCAAGAATAGGGATGTGCGAATATTGGAATGTTTAGAATATTCTTGAATATCGCATTTTAGATAACATTGTATTTTATTTCTGAAAGCTTAATAATGCATTTCCTCAAAATAAATTTTTGAACTAAGTTATTGTTACGGAAGATGCATCTTTCTTTTGATATTCGATATCTATTCCATATATAAAATTTGATATTTTTACTCTATTCGTATTCGAAAAATATGGCCTTCGCACACCCCTCATAAATATATCTTTAAACATCTCACCCATAATGCAGACGTTTCATGTCCTAACCAGAAACTGCATAAACCAGAAACCAAAGCAGTAATTAAAATTTCGGAAGAATAATGGTCTACGTAGAGCTAGCTATAAAGGGTGTTTCAGAAAATGTGCCCAAAAAGTTTTGAACACAGACAATCATCTGCAAAATCTTTGCGGTTTTCCTTCATGGCAGCACGCACCCTGTAAAGGGTGTTAAAATGGTGAAGGTAATTAACAATATTAGAATGATTAAAGCTCAGACACCCAAACCTAATGGAAAAATCCATGTTACTTATACGGAAATTCGATATCCATTGCAGTATTTATAAAAGGGCGCCTTTTTAAGATTGCCACAGCGCGATGAAATGCGGCTTATTTCTCTCAGGAAACCGAAACTCAATGCTCAAAAAGCGCTGTTGTCGGTACTTTCCGTGGTTCTCTGTGCGACATAGTTGCTGCCCTTACGTTGCTGCGCAACAGTGAACAAGCGTCGTTGTAAAGCGGCTATTCTAGCAAGTATGGTGAGGCGTAGCAAAGAAACAATAAATATTGGCGTTTGATGACACTTGCCAATCCTCGCTCGCCGCCAAACGGGAGGAAAACTGGTATACGTCACACTGGGCACATCCAATTGTAGCTGCAACTGCGCTCTTACACCATTCAGCTTGTGTTTCCTGAGTGAAAACAGTCGGATTATTATCGATATGCAGAAATTAGCAGCATCGCGCTTTAGCAATTATGTTGGGCGCGAACTCCCAGTATAAGCAAACTTGATTTTCAATTAGGCTTGAACGCGTGGCTTTTCAGGTTATAAAGTTAGTCAGTCTTGTCATACTATTCGATTTCACTCCTACCATATTACAGTGCGCACTGCCGCGAAAGAAGCAATTGCGCAAAAACTACGCAAGTATCCGGTGTTCTGTGTATATAAGGTCTTATAAGATCTGTATATGGCCTCCGCCGTGACTCTGCAGCCATCACGTGCTCATCGACCTTTGCGGACAATTTATCTGCTTATTGTTCATCATGAAGATCACTCTCTGTAACCCTCATCTGTAAACCCACCCCTTATGTAATACCCCCTAACCGGGATCTTTAAGGCATTAAAGTGAAGTGCAGTTTTCCCAATGTAACGTGCGCAGGACAACGGAATCCGAGTATGACACCGGAATTGCACTCAGATTTTTTTCCCTTGTGCTTCTTTTGACAACCACGTTTTGCCTTCTTTGTGGGATCAGTGCCCCTTCTTCTTCCCCCCCCCCCCTTTTTTTTTTCTTTCACAGATCCCCCTGTTTGCTATAGTGCTGCTAATATAATCTGCACCTTTTCTCAAGGGGCTAATTTCCTCACATTAAGGGAAACGTGGTAGTTGTTGGGAATAACACCAGCACAATACGTTTCTCAGATGTATACATAGGATTGGCATTAAAGTTGGATACACCAGACACCGGCTTTTAAAAATTATGAAGATTGCTCACCGAAACAAGCTTGCAGTAAGTGTGACCGGACTTAAAGACGCTCTATTAATAAACACCCGTCTTAGCAAGAGCACGTTTTACCAGTTTGGAAGGGCTGAAACGAAAGGCGATAAGTGCGTCATTAGCCCTGGCTGAACAACACCAACATGTTAGGTGATCACTCATCGCACATTGAATGTTCAGGAGCTTAGTAGTTTCATTCGTAGGTATTTCGACAATCAGAAGGAAAGGGGAGATTCGCCTATGATCAATGCAAATTCATCACACACATACGGAAACACTGGCTACTACAACCGTTCCTGGCGCATCCAAAGCTACTCCTGTGCTTCAGCTTGGGAAATGCATAATAAAAATGAACCTGTCATGCTATACATTCACTAGGTTTAACATTATCTAAATAAAACATCCCCTAGAGGCAACGTACTAACTATTTCTCTCAGCCAAGTCTTCGTAATAATAATAATAATAATAATAATAATAATAATAATAATAATAATAATAATAATAATAATAATAATAATAATAATAATAATAATAACGTGATCCTATGAAAATCCCATGAAAGCAGCGCAAGGAAAAATTATTAGGGCAAATCTATGTCGTCTGTCAAATCCCGTTCTCCTGCGACATACGTTACATCAGGCAAGCAGGTCAGTGCATAAATGAATAGGTGCGGGAGTATTGCAACCAGGCTAGTAAAATGCGAGAAGATGTGTTTATGTGCTACGTCGCCCTGGTGGTGGATATGAACGCCACCCCCCCTCCTCCCCCCCCCCCCCCCCACCCTGTTATCGCAGGCAGAAAAGATGCGAAGTCACTAGCCGTGCAAACGAAAGTGAGAATTTCGTTAAAATTAGTGATGATGGCGCAAATGAAAATAAGCTTTGACACACGCTTTAACGCATCGTTGTCATCTGAAGTGCCTTAAGAGTTCGGTATCGTCCTCTCATTTGCCTCCTCCCAGCTGAAGTATTCTTCCAGTTCTTTTTTGTCTTATTTAAATACGAAAACGTGGGAAGGAAGGAAGCATTATAGCCTGCTGTCCCAACATCATGATATTGATATTCACAAAAATAAGCACAATACCAAAAGCGAGAAGAAATGCAGAAGAAACGGACAACTGAAATAATCAAGACCGCCATGTGCAGGTATCATCTCTCGCTTACAATGGATAGTACCACTAATGGCTTAGTTCCGAAGATTGCCAAAGATGCATTCCGTACAGATAGTGCTGTGCCGCTGCGTTCACCTGACAGTGGTGGGGGTCTCGCGAGATCGAGCATATGCACCCGCACGAAGGGGAGACACTAGCTGCTAACAATTAAGCGTCTTTCGAAAGGCAACATGCAGCGCACTCGCTTGTCTCCGTCGGCTCTGGGGGAGGTGTGGGAAAGCCAGCGAACCCTCTGCAGTGCATGCCTGGAGCGTTGAAAATTGGAGAGGGCACTGCCGAAGCTGGTGGACTTGGAGGCGCCAAGGCCGGGTGATCGAAAAAGTGCGGAAACGGACTCGACACAAAAGGCGCTTGCAGCCTCGCTTGTGGAATGTCCCTCTTTTTTCTTTGCAGAACTCGTCCGGTCCTGTCTTCCTTGCCCGCCATGCAGAAGCATAGAAAACAAAAAATAAAAAAATAAAAAGGCCACCGTTTCGTGAACGAAAAGAAAGCGAGAACGACAGAAATTCTTTCATAAAATTTCTAAGTCGATATCTCTGATTTCGTGATACTATTAAAGGATTTCTTTTTTCACCAAGATGAGCACACCGATGTGCTCTTAAAGTCGATACCAAAAATGAATCCTTAGCGCAATTGGCTAATTTTATAAAAAAGTATATTGCTGATTTCAGTTGTTTTTATTTGGTCAGTTTAGAAGATAGCTTAAAATAAATTGCACCTAGTGACAGGTATTTAACTAGCGCTTGTTAGCGCACGGAAGCTTAACTTACGTCTATAGTAAATACAACAAAATAACATCTTAGCATTAAACTCGTTACAACTCTGTAAGTGATATAGATACAATTATATTTTGCACCGATGATATGGATATTTAGGCAGTCGCTAAGTATGCCAATTAGTAGAGGTTTATCTCTAAATTTGCAGAAGTTAATTGCATTCATTTCGCTCTCCGAACATGTGCTCCAAACAATGGATTGTCCGGAATTCGGCAGACCTTTTCATCTATGTCTTCTGTACTATAACTACTCCTTTAGAGACTAGTTTATACCAGCAATGACGAAGAGTTACCTATCGAATGGTACCTAACTTCACTCCGTTTAAATCAAAATGAGACAAATAGTTGAAATAGCATACAGAGCTCACTCACCAACGCGGCCGCTGCGCCCGTTATCCATGGTTGTATTCGTTCACTGCACAACACCGGCACACAATTTCAGCTCCCTCGACGCTTGACACTGTAGATCATAACCTTCGTTGACGCTCGTCGTGGCTTGTAATATTCACAAGATGGACGAAACGATTTCAATTTTCGTAACGTGGCAAAAGCCTTTGCCAACTTCGCAAAAGTCTCGCGTCCGTTCGACGTGCTGGTTTGTCCGGCCGCCATGTTAGTTCCGGCTCCCGAGGCACTCCCGTCGGTCGGGCTCCGACGTCGCAACCCCGGCAGCCAATGAAAACCCTTTGCGCGATGCAGGGGAGGTTTTTCATCAACATCAATGGGGGTATCGTCAGGGAACGTGCCCGTTATAGTCCCTGGGGAGTTTGATGAAGGCATGTGCCTCATATAGCCTCATCGACTGCGATGGCTGGGGGTACATGTTTTGGCCATAGGAGTTTGTGGGGAGCGTATACTTGCAGGACCTCCCAGCTGGGTATATTTTCATTTACAGCGTAGGAACGATAGACAGCGAAGCAGACTGTCGGGCTGATTGGGGGCGGCAGTCAGCGCGTCTGTAGTCTTCGCGCCTCGACCGCCGCTCAAGTTAGGGGAGTGGCGGCCTCATGACGGTGCGCAGTCTTGGGCAGTAACTAGTTACTAGTAACGCGTTACCGGTAACTAGTTACTTTTTTCAGTAACTTATAACTGTAACTAGTTACTTTTAATTTAGAGGAACTTGTAACTGTAACACTGTTACTCTTTCGCCGTAACTGTAACTGTAAATACCGTTACAGTTACTTCCTTTTCAAATCCAGCAGCAACACTTCTTAAAATCAGGGCCCGGCAGTATCGCGAAACAAGGCTATCGCGATGTTCCTCTTAAGTATTTATGAATATGCGTACCTCTGTAGCTTGATAAATTTGCAAAATGTATTTGTATCTCACTAGTGGAATGCTTTTCCAATGCATCGTTTGTATCGCGATGCTGTGCAGGACGCGGACATCTCTTGGCTTTTTTTTTCTTTGTAGATGTGCTGACGTGTTTCCAGGCCGGAAATGAAGACTTTTTTTTCTACGAAGGCAAGCAAAGAACCGCCGGCTGGCGACAAAAAAGGGCGGGGAAGGGTTCTTCTCCCCGCCCCCATGCAAGGAAAGGTGCGCGACACTCCAGTATGGTCGGCCTAAGTGACGAAAGTCACTGTTGTTCAGAGGCCGGTGCGGCATCCTTAATTTTTTGCGTGGTTAGCCATTTCTTTATGACCGCCCGCTCGGAAACCACCTCGATACAGACGCTTTTCAATGCCTCGCACACGTTCAGTTCTCAAAGCGACAGTACTTCCAAAAAGCACTTCCCAAAGTGCCGGCAGCAATGGCTCGAAGGGGCCTATACCCTCTTTGTCTTGTCTCAAGATGAGCTCTCATTTCATTTACGAGCGTCCAGCAGTGCTTCGTGGCACCAGGCTGTCCCAACGTATTAAAGGCGAAGCATTTCTTAGCGAACTTCGGCGACTTTGAACGTATCTATCTATATAGCCGCCTATACGACTTTGTGCTCTCCTGGCCGTTTCGTTAATTGGATGTATAGAAAATTGGTATGCAACAACATGACCGCATGACGAACATAGATGCAGATCATAACATGAAAATCATGACGTCCATGTCATGAGCGGCGTGGTTTACGTGTCATGGTCTTGGTGCTCCCATGGCCTTTTCGTTAATGGGCTGCAGCTAAAATTTGTATGGCACAACATGACTGCATGACGAACATAAATGACATGTCATAACACAAAAATTATGACACATATGTCATAAGCGGCATCATTTACGTGTCACGGTCTTGGTGCTGTTGCGGCCGTTTCGTTAACTCGATATATGTACCAAAATTGGTATGGCCAGACAACAATGTATCACGACCATGGGTGACGCGTCCTAAGAACATGAAAATCGTGACATGCATGATATGAGTGGCATGATTTACATGCCACGCGTTTCGTTAATGGGATGCACGCAAAAGTTGCTATGGAACGTGCACGACTGCATGGCGATCGCAAATGACAAGCCATAACATTAGAATCATGACATGCGTGTCATGAGCGGCATGGTTCACATGCCACAGCCTTGATACTCTTGCGGCCGTTTCGAAAATTTCATATGTACCAAAAACTAGCAGATCCCAAGTGCAGTGGGCATCAAGGAAATGGGAAGCACGCATTAGGAACGTAAAATGGATTTTCATTGTTCTCTCGCTATACCGAGTTTGGTACATATGAAGTTTACGAAAGGGCCGCAAGAGCACCATGACTGTGGCATGTAAACCATGCCGCTCATACACGCATGTCATGATTCTAATGTTATGACCTGTCATTTAAGTTCGTCAGGCAGTCGTGTTGTGCCATAGCAATTTTGGTATACATCCTATTAACGAAACGCGTGGCATGTAAATCATGACGCCCATGACATGCACGTCATGCTTTTCATGTTATGGTCTGTCACTTGTATTCGTCATGCAGTCATGTTGTTGCGTACCAATTTTCGTACACATCCCATTAACGAAGCGGCCGAGAGAGCACCATGACCGTGGCATATAAATCATGTCGCTCATGACATGCATGTCATGATTTTCATGTTATGGCCTGCCATTTATGTTTGTCATGCAGACATGTTGTGGTATGCCAATTTTCGTATACGTCCCAATAACGAAACGCGTGACATGTAAATCACGTCGCTCATGACATGCATGTCATAATTTTCATGTTATGACCTGTCATTTATGTTCGCCATCCAGTCATATTGTGGCATACCAATTTTGTATACATCCCATTAAGGAAACGGCCAGGAGAGCACCAAGGCCGTGGCATGTAAATGACATGCATGTCATGCTTTTCATGTTAAGACCAGTCACTTATGTTCGTAATGCAGTCATGTTGTAGCATACCAATTTTCATATCCATCCCGTTAAGGAAACGACCAGGAGAGCAGCGAGACCGCGACATGTAAATCATGCCGCTCATGACATGCATGTCATGCTTTTCATGTTATAATCTGTTATTTAGGTTCGTCATGCAGTCATGTTGTAGCATACCAATTTTCGTATACATTCTTTAACGAAACGGCCACGAGAGCACAAAATCTTAGGCGGCTAGATAGATAGATAGATAGATAGATAGATAGATAGATAGATAGATAGATAGATAGATAGATAGATAGATAGATAGATAGATAGATAGATAGATACGCTCAAAATCGCCGAAGTTCACTAAGAAATGCTTCGCATTTAAAATCGGTATAGCGAGACAACAATGCAGTTCCATTTTACGTTCCTGACGCATGCGCGTTTTCTTGATTCCCAATGCACGTGGGATCTGCCATTTCTTTTGTAAATGAATTCCACAATCAATAAAGAAGTTGCAGCAATGAAGAATACGGAAAGATTGCTGGTGTTGGGCTTTTGAGTGAGCGGATTCCATTCCTTCTATCTGGTGCTTTCCTACGAGCAACTTCAACTACCCGCACGCCTTCATGCGTTTCCGTTGAAAGAACTACACAATTTTGTTTGCGGTGTATTAATCTTGTACAGTAACGGAAAAGTAACGACGTTACTTTTTAGCAATAACTGTAACTGTAACAAGTTACTTTTGGAAGCTGGGTAACTGTAACTGTAACATAGTTACTTTTCTGGCTTAGGTAACTGTAACTGTAACACTGTTACTTTTTACTGGTAACGTGCCCATGACTGACGGTGCGTTCCTCGGGAAAAAGCGCGGCCGCTATAAATTTGTCTTGAGTGGCCAGATGAGTTGCGACGCGAGCTGCTCCAGGAACGCAAGCACAGAAGTCGACAAGCAGATTTGCCTTTCGCTGCAGAGTGGCCTGTGTGTTCAAAAAAAAAAAAAAAGAACGATCCGGTGCAACTCATTGGGTTTCGCTTACAAGGTGTCGTCGTTTGCGCACACTCCTAGTTTATAGCAGATTTTCACACTGGCAAGTGCAATTCAGTATGTCCGCAGGAATTTGAGTCGTTCGCAAACTTTCCCTCGTGTATAACTGTCACGGTTCCCTGTGCTGTGTCGAGGTGCCGCTGATGTCTACGCGCAACATGCTCACATGTTCACAGTACTCAACCCATTTCCTGGCCCTCGACTCGCCAGATTGCCCTTTATGCATTCCACAACTTCGCGAGGACAAGTCTCATTTTCGTGTTATACCGGTTCCTGTGACAGAAGGATCAGCCACATTTTTCTATTATAGTTACGAGTTATATTACATAAAAATAATGCATTGTTTATTATTCGTGCTGGTTTCCCCCCCCCCCTAAATTTCAATGTTAGTTTTTATTTGTATTTATAAGTGAATCATGTCATTAGAAGACAGTTTTGTGTTCTTATACACTTCTTTTGTTAACATCTTTATTTTAACGTGTTGTTTTTTGAGTAACTATTGCCTCACACTTTCCTTCGCTCGTCTGAATATTTACATATATATACTCATATTGTATTTTGTATCTAATGGATCATGTACAGAAGGTCCCGGAACGGTCTGCTGACATTGGGGCCCTCTTTATATTCTCACATGGTCGTGACGATGAAGGACGCAGCAGAACTCAAGGCGTTGTCAGTTGAACTGTGTTCTGGGCGAACCTGTGCCAAGCAAAGCAAAGCAAATCGAAGTTCAAGATGTAGCGGCGTCAGCAGTCGGTCCTCGTAAAAACTGACTAGCGTCGAAATGCTTCGGCGTATTACGCACGTCATAGCGTGGTCTGGTATTATCATAGACTCCAAAAGACACTGAAATGTGCGCGTCAGGCATGCAAGGGAGGAGGAGGAGAAAGGAATAGGAAAGGCAGGGAGGTTAACCTGGGCTAAGCACGGTAGGCTACCCTGCACTGGGGAAAGGGAGGGAAAGTTCTGGAAGATAGAGACGCGTGCAAAGTTTGTAGAACGGTCGATACCATTCTCGAAGCGGCATGCGAGATAAACGCGTTCTGCGCTTCGCGTCGCAGGAAAGTGATAACGGCGCTTCCCGCAAACAAGCGCGCCTGTCACTACACCCCTCTGAAAAAAGCATTGTTCCACTGCTGAACACGGAAAATGAAAGTGAGAATATGTTGGTTCAATACACTAAGCTAGCAAGGTGTCGCAGTTTACCAGCGCGTGTAATAGGTCCCACCACGTGTACAACTTTAGGTCGTACGTAGCGTCGCTCAAAGGACGTTAAGCCATCGAGCACGACCTAGTTGTCCGGTGCACCACAGCGTCGGAGTAGCGCCGCAAGAGCTTTTCACACAGTCCGCGTTGTCGTATCTGCGCACACACCGAGACATGGTCGCCAGGCTTGTACTCTGTGTGGCGTGTTAGAAGGTTAAAGAAGCGGCTGTCCACGCTCGGCCGGTTCTTGATACGCAGGCGGCCGAGCTGTCGAGCTTCTTTCGATTGCTGAAAGCAGCTGGCAACGTGGAGGTCTTCATCGTCGGTGACAACTGGTAGGATGGCGTCAAGCGCCGTTGCTGGGCTCCGCCCATAGACAAGCTTGTATGGCGTAAGCTGCGTCGTTTCTTGCACGGCCGTGTTCTACGCGAAGGTCACATACGGAAGTATGGCATCCCACGTCTTAGGCTGGACGTCGCCGTACATGGCCAGCATGTCGGCGGTGGTCTTATTTGGACGCTCGGTGAGGCCAGTCGTCTGCATGTGGTAGGCGGTGCTTCGACGGTGGCTTGTCTGTCTGTACCTCAAGATCGCCTCAGTTAGGTCAGCCGTAAAGGCCGTACCTCCGTCGGTGATGAGGACCTCTAGGGCTCCGTGACGCAAGATGATGTTCTGAATGAAAAAAAAATCACAGCATATCCACGGGGTGAATCATGATGAGTGGGCGAAGCTCCTGAGGGGAAATCATCGAAGGTGGCGAGAAACGTCGTAAACGTCGAAAACGTCGAAGGTGGCGAGAAACTCTTCTAACGAGACGAACGATCCCCTCTCCAAAGCGTCGTGCATCTCTTCGTACCGTTGCTTGAGTTTCTGACGATGTGCCTTCTCAGCCTCGTGCTCAGTCGAAGGAAAGGGGACTACAATCCTAGTGATTTTCCTTATTAACTGATTTGGGGGCCAAATTAGTTCGTTAAATCGAGTTTTAAATGTACCTCACACTCGGGGAGTCAAGTTTATGCTGCAGTTCATAAACTAGAGGTAGCAACCTGGACACACAATGCCATCTATTGAGCCATTCATAAACTAACTAGAGGTGGCTACATACATACGGAGGAGGGAACGACCCACACCCTAAGGAGTTTCGCCCCTAAAAAAGCACTGCCCAAGCACTCCGTACAAATGGCTAACCACCGAAGCTGAAATGTGCGGCCCGGAAGCCAAAGTGCCGCTGGAGAAACTCTCGCCGAAAGCGGGCGTTCTAACGGCAAACGCGCTCCCGCAGTCATCACGTCGACGCTGTTCTGCCCGCAACGCCGCTTCTTCGGCGCGCCGTTGTTGCAAGCGTTTGACATCGCGAGCTAACTCGGTGGCGTGGTTTGCAGGATCCGCCCGCCACCGGCGCTTGCATTCCCGTTCGCGATTTAGCGCGGCTTGGAAGGCTGCCGGATCGTCGGTACGCAGCTGCTGCCGGCACTCGGCCTCGCGGGCCTGTTCTTGTGCCCGGGCTGCAGCATCGGCTCGGCGAATGCGAGCTCTCTCACGTTTCCACTGTCGGCGCTCTTCTAAAGTTGTCCGCTGCTCGGAAGTTCGCAGGATCCGTGGCTTACCCATGTGGAAGCTCTCAGTCGAAATTGATGCGCGCGTGCTCGGCGCCACGGCTGCGACGGGATGGACCACGTCATTCACGGCCCAGCCAATGGCGCGCGAGCTCGGGTACGACGCTCAGAACGATGTAACTGATAGCACAGCCAATGGAGACCACTGCTGACAGAGATGCCGAGCGGTTTTTCGTTTCTCCTAGCCATATACAGCCTTCGCTGTAAAACTTGGCCACCTCAGCAGCGCTGCCTTTAGGCACGGCACTTGTTTCGGCGTAGTAGGTGAGGTAGCCGGTCGCTACGACTATACGTTTGTTGCCGTAAGTCGACGTCGGCAACCGCGCCAGAAAGTCCATACCGGCTTGTTGGAACGGTCGACGAGGTGGTTCGATCGGCTGCAGAAGTCCCGCTGGCGTGAGCGACGGCGTCTTTCGTCGATGACAGTCTCGGCATGTCGTTACCTAGTGGGCAGCGTCGGCAGTGAGCAGAGGCCAGTAGTACTTCTCTTAGATCCTCGGGATTGTGCGGGAGAAAGGGTGTCCGGCCGTTGGGTCGTCGTGTAAAGCTTTCAGAACCTCCGGGCGTAACGCGGAGATGGTTGGCTCGCAGTGGCGAGATGTTCTTCACGAAAACATCGTTACGCAGGAAAAACAAAGGCAGTCCCCGCCAGAATACCTTCCGCACGACGACCGTCTTGCCTTCGAGGTGATCTATGAGGCTCTTGAACTCCGTACACGTGGTGCGACTTAAACCTTATTACACGCGCTGGTAAAATGTGACACCTTGTTAGCTTAATATATTGCGCAACGTATTCTCACTTTCATGTTGCGTTTTCAGCATTGGGGCAATGCTTTTTCAGAGGGGTGTAGTGACACGCTCGCTGTCGTTCCGCGAAGTCGGTGAGAGGGGGGGGGGGGGGCACTTATAGCTCCCAAAAAAGAGTCGTTGTCCTAGCCACCCTGCGGCGGCGGATCTACGGGGTCCCGAGACAAGCAGTCGGCGTCGTAAGGCTTTCCTCCTCTGTTGTGGACGACGGCGATGTCGAATTCTTGAAGCCTGAGACTCCATCGTGCGAGGTGTCCTGATAAATCCTTCAATTTCACGAGCCAACACAACGCGTGGGGGTCACTCACCACTTTGAAGGGCCTCCTGTACAGATAGGGGCGGAATTATGCTGCAGCCCATACCATGAGAAGGCATATTCCTTTTCTGTAGTGAAATCGCTTCCGTCTTCGAAAGTGACCGGCTGGCGTAACCGACAACCCTTCCGAGCACGCCAGTCTTCTTCCCAAGGACGGCGCCCAATACTACGTTGCTTTCGTCGGTGCGGTATTGGTATGCTCTTCGAACTGCGCAAATATTGGCAGTGATTGCAGGCGTCGCTTGAGTTCTTGAAATACCTCGACTTGCGGCATTTCCGGTTTCAACTCGACGTCAGCCTTCGTGACGTACGTCTGTGGCTAGGCAATCCGTGAAAGTTCTACACGAATCGCTTTTAATAAGCGCAGAGCCCAAGAAATCTGTGTGCTGCCTTCTTGTCGGTGATCGCAACTGCATTGTGCGCATCAGGGTGTCACAAAATAGTGCCCATTTGGTCAAAAAACCCGGCGTCGAGCTGAAGGGAAAGCCGAAAAAACAAGTGGCGCGCACGGAAGAGGCGCCCAAGGTCAAGCCGCAACTAGTTGAATCTCGTAAAGGGGAGAATTTCATAGAAACCGTCAGTGAATCATCTTATCGTGGCGAGCAAGCGCACGAGACACACGGAGGGAGAGAGAGGAGGTGGGGGAGAGTGCATACCGACGCTCCTCCATGGGGCAAAGGAACGAGAAAGGACAAGAAGGTTCCTAAACATTGCGCGTGCTCGGGTCGCGCGGTCCACACCGCACCTTTGAGAACGGTTTTCCAAGGCAATATAAAGAATCGACCACGGGCCGTCACTAGCAGTCATAGCAGTTGTAACATTCGTAGTCGTATGTGACTCAGCGAGAAGACGCTGCTCCGCGAGCCAATCGACAGCCCTGACTGAGGCTTCAGCTTGAGAAGACATCACTAGTGACTTCGGTGAATAGGACTATTTTGTGTTTTGTTCTTTGTTGCAGTGCATGAGCTTGTTTGTTTGTTAGTTGCGTGTAGTGTCGTAACCCATCTGTGTTTTATTGTAAAGAGCCGACTTTGTGCACGTTGTTGTGTAACTTCCTGTTTGATGAGAATATATTGATGAGAATATATTGGTTTTGTTTGGTCATCCTTGGCTCTACTGCTGGCGTTTTGGTAGTGCGCTGAAGGGGACCGAAACCTAATTGTCCAGCCTTTCGCGGGATCATTTCCGCGGGATTGATACGTCGGTCCTTAGGATCTTTTCCCGCGATCGCGTCCCGAGCTGTGATCGGTGACACAGGGCGTACTCGACACTTGATAATAACGTCGCAAGCCCCGAGCAAAGACCAAAACGCATGAGCTTAAATCCGAACAGGTCATCTGGTGTTATGGAGGAAGTCTTCTTTCGGTCTCTTTCGTCGACTTGGATTTGCCAGTAGCCAGTCTCGAGGTCCATCGACGAAAAATACTTGGCATTGTAAAGTCGATCCAAGGCGTCGTCTATCCGTGGGAGTGGATACACGTCTTTCTTCGCGATCTTCTCGAGGCGACGATAATCGACGCAGAAACATAGAGCTACACCCTTCTTCCTTGCTAACACCACGGGAGATATCCACGGACACTTAGAGGGCTGGGTGATGCCGCGTAACATTTCGTCGACCTGTTCCTTGATGGCCTCACGTTCTCGTGCCGACACTCGGTAGGGGCTCTCACGGAGAGGACGGGCATATTTGTCCGTTATGATGCGGTGTTTGACGATATGCGGATGAAGGAGCTCTGATGACGACGAGAAAGTCTTTGTATTGGAGGTGCAAGGCCTTGAGCTTTTCTCGTTGTTGTCTGGAAAGACGTTGATTGACGTGGAAAGCGGGTTCGGAAACTGCGGTCATGGTTGCGGGTCCCCCAGATTCCGTCAGAGCGAAGGCATTGATTACCTCCACAAATTAATCCATGTGACTGACCGTCGTAACCCTTATTCGTTGCTGAAGTTTGTCACCATTACCTTGGCTCGCTGTTACGCAGCTTGCTATCTTTCTTGCGACACATATCGAGCGGCTTAGGAGAAAGTGCTGGTCGACCTCGATGACGCCTTGTAAATCTTCAGGTCCCTTGGTGCAGACGGAAATCATAGTGCTATAGAGCGGACGAACGGTTACCTGCCCTTCCGTCACATTGAAGGCATGGTAAGCGACGTTGCATTATCCCTGGAAAGCGTTGTTGACCTGGATCTTAGGTCGATGACTGCGCTGTGTTGGTCTAGGAAATCCATGCCTATAGGATTATGTCCCTCGCGCACACTGTAAGCAAGAAATAGCCGAGATGGGAGCTTTTACTAGCGTATCAACCGTAAACACTCTCATGCCCCAACCATTTACTTCGTTATAGCGGAGTGAATACGCCACATGCCATCAATTTACCACCGTTGATAAGTCACGGAGTACAAAAACATCATGACCTTTTTACTCCCCTCGCAGTTTCAGGTCACGTGGTCACAAACTCCCCATCAGAGTTTTTAGCAACCACCTTCTGTAACGACGCGCTTGCATCGGTGTGATGTGTGTGTGTGCGCGCTCGCGCGTCTGTTTAGTAGTTCCGTGTGACGTTCCAGTGCATTGGTTGGTTCGGCGAATCGTCTGCGGGTAATTGTATCTGTACGTGCTCGCGCCTATGTTTAGTGCGTTCGCGGGATGCACCACTTCATTTTTTGAAACAACTAGTCATCAGTGCGCAGTGAGTTTGTAACGGCCGATCAGTTTTCTGTGTAAACGTGGGCTCTTTCAACTCTGAACCGCATCGGAACTCCTCCAGCCACAACTCGAATGCCGCATATGGAACACACGACCACAGTGATGTGTGAATCGGAAATATTCTGTTATGAAGAGGCTGGGAACCACCACCTAGTGAGTGTGGATGTGGATTTATGCTTTCGTGATTATCAAGATTTCATGAGGACGAGCCAGGATTATCGGGAAGCAAACGTCAAAGCTATCGACCCGAAGAACAAAGGAACAAAAGGATATCAAATTTACCCATGTAGACCCAATATGAATAAAATTATTCAAGGAATTGTCCAGGACCACGCCTAATAGCGCTTTCCATTGGGCGAGCAGGAGCAAGGGGAACGAGCAGCCAGAGCCGCACACGGGGGCAGCGGGGACCTGTGCTCTCGTCTCCCGAATGGAACAATCACGCTGCTCCGAGAGCAGAGCAAAGAGAGGGAGCCCGTGATGTCAGGCGTCATGTGACCAAACTTTTCCCGCGCTCGCGCTCCGCTTCGCGGTCATGTTCAGACATGCCGCACGCTCGCACTGTCCGCGCCATAGAGTTAATATACTGACTCTAGAGGCAAAGCTCCCCATAGGGCCCGTGTATGGGAGGGGGGTCCCCCGTGGTCGACGCCATCTTGCAACGTTCACGCTATCATTAGGGACAGTAGCCGGTATTAATCTAGCAAGAGAGTATGTAAACACATAGCCTCCGAAGTGGCGCTTGGGCGCGCCAATCTCGAAAGCTATGTGGAAAATAATCAGCGTCGATAGATGGCAGCACCTATCTTGTTTACGATCAGCGCTCGTAAATCAAGGCCTTCAAAGAACACGTTTCGTTATCCCCGGCGATGGAACCCTAGAATGTGGAACGGTGGCCGTCCGTGGAGCTGGGAAGCTCAGTCTCGGCAAGAAATCGAGAGACGACACGCGTCGTTGTCAGTGGACGCGGTGCACCCGGCGTTGTGTCAGTGCAAGCTTGTCGATTATCGCCGTGTCCGAGCGGTCCGTGCGCGATGTTCAACGTGCGTACAGAGAACACCTATATAACCGTACGTACGTGTTAAGCATGATTTATTCTTTCTGGTGCAGAAAGCTCTTTCGAGGCACGACCTACTAGTTTGAGTTTCTTTGCCTGTACATTGCGGCTGAGGCGGGCTGAGGCATGATCGAACAGCCCGGCTGCCAAGCCGGTGCCCTCGAACAACACCGCATCAACCTGTCCGTCGCTACTCCGCTACGGTCACAAAGAGAGGGCCGGTCGTAACAGTAACAACGTAACCGCACGAATGCGCTATCGCGTCAACCGATGTCACCGCGCGATCACATATGTCATATCGGACACCCAAGCAGAGGGAGAATCCGAAAACAGAAATAAAGAGATCCGAAAGCACGCTTTATTGAGCGAATGCGCGCATCGTGAAATGTAATAATTACATTTTTAGGAAGTGTATTCAGTATGCTTAATATTCACACTTAATCTTCGCAAGACTATTCGTTTTTAAGGAATCAGCATAAGACGACCTACACTTGTTTTTAGCACTTTCAGTAATACTTAGGCTGGCCACATTGACACAATTGCAAGAGGGCGGCGCGCGGGAGGGACACCCCCTCCGCGGCCCAGCTTTGCCTCTAGAGTCAGTATATTATCTCTATGGTCCGCGCGCTGATTTTCCGGGCATAAAACCAGAAGTGACGTGAAAAAGGTCATGTGACTTCCTCCGCGCTCTCTTTACTCCGCCGCTGGCGGCGGAGCACCAAGAACTGCTCTCGGCTGCCATCGGCGCCGAAAAAGTGCTCCTCCTCGACCAATGAAACACAACGCCCCCGCTCCTGCTCGACCACTGGAAGGCGCCGCAACTCGCGAGAGCACTTTGAGCGCAGTTAAAAGTGCTCCTGCTCGCCCAATGGAAAGCGCTATAAGCTTAGCTGGCTTCAGCAGACACTCCTACATGGATGTAAGCATATACTCCCATATAGCTACCCGCGGGAGCTCCGCGATTGATGTAGACATACTCCCATAGCGCCCCACAGGACCTCCTCGATGGATCTAAATATTACTCCCAGCAAACCATCCAAAAGCTCCGGTCAAGAGCTTTCACTCCGCTTGACCGGGCTATATTAAACTCTTATCGGGGAATGTGCTTTAGGATAAGTAATGTACTCCCATCAAGACTAATTTTACAGCGTAAGCTTTTATGAGGTCACAACAATGGCCGTTTTTGGCGCCGTAGTTGTCCGCCGCCGCCGCCGGTGTCCGTAACTACTATCCCGCCAATTTAAAAAAAAATAACCAGGACAGAGGAGGATTCAAACCCACGTCCCTCTACGTGGCAGTCGAACATTCGACCACTGAGCTACGCCTCTTTCTTTTTTATTTAATACCTGTCTGTAGTTGGCGCCCTGACGAAGACAAGTCCGCTTGTCGAAACGTTGGCTTCTGCGACATTCCCTGTTCTAAATCGTATTTTGCGATTTGTACATCGATTGCATCAACAAAGGCATAAAAAAATTTTCACTGTGCAACACATAGAATTCCATCAGCGGGTGCTGGCTTGGTCACATTAAAATTCCGGCGAAGCAGTGAGCGGCTCTACTGTAGAAAGCCACTCAGTGGGTTCCGCATACGCATTTTGAGTTTCAACGAACCAATAAACACTTTCGCGGAAATAAGCACGTGCAGGCCGCCCGTCGTTATCGCAGTGGTGACCTGCTGTTTTAGAAAGTCATATACAGTGGAGGCCCATGAGCATGATGAAGTTATAGGGTACCCCGTCCTCATTATCAATGCTTAAAACCTTATTCCATACGGGACTAGGGGGAAATCTTTCCTTATAGTCTGTCCTTTGCAAAACGACCCCCCCCCCAAAAAAAAAAAAAAGAAAGAGACTCCCTCCTAGCAGTGTAAAAACATGGTCTACTGTTTCTGGCTGCTTCCAAATTAAACATTGTGAACCCCAAAGCAAAAATAAACCCTTCCCCCCAAAAAAGCTTTTAACAGGCAGTGTTCCCGAGTGGAGATAACAGAAGATGGTTTTAGTCCCTGGCTGAACGTGCATTCTCTTAACCTTCTTTAGGACATCTGTGCTGGGACCCCCACTGTGCAAGGACCTATACAGAGGCACAGGAAAAACATCACACAGCGCTAGATTTCCAACCTTGTACCAATATTCCAATTGATATTGGGCTTCATTGCTGAACTGTTCGAAAGTCCATCATGAGTGTCTTACGTAAAGGGAGCTCGTCTTCGTAGACTGTTCCAAGCACCGCTAGTGCGGGACGTCCACGGAGTTCCGGCGACTCGTCGATGGCGAAATAAATGGGGCGGCCTTTCATCGAAGAGCTTATCGTCGCAACGCGTTTGTCACTGACCTCACGTATCCGACATAGTTGATCACTACCTTGCATCCTGCGTGCCACCGGACACTTGATCCGAAAGAGGCTGCCAAGAGGACCATCAGCCTGGTGCAGTAGAATCCCAGCATGACAGAGGGCACGGCGAAACTGGTGCAGGATGTCATCCGCGTCTTGTCTGTTTGATCGGGCCCGAGTGATGCGTTCTTCCAGCGATCATATCTGTGGCGAGTTGCTTCTGATGAGACAGCAATAACATGAAAGACGCCGTGCACAAGTTGGATTGCGACCACGTTAAGACAGGGCATGCCCCGCTTTCCGTCAGCAGGCTTTCCGCGCTTGATTCTCACTCTCATGACTGTCTGCAACTGCTCTCTCTCTCGCACGCGCATACGATAGAGAGAACACACCACCGGGGTCCACGTATTCGATGCTGTCTTGGCGCCCTAGCGTCGCTGTCGCCTGGCTCGACACAGTGTCTCCAGGGGAGCGTATATCAATACGCCGTCTCGCGCTCCTGGTGCTTTACACATGTTGACCCGCTGGCATCTCTTAATCCGTGCTCAGTAATGCCTTTGTTAAATATGCGATGGGTGCGATCTGCGAGATACTGCCGACACGCGGTAAAGCTTATGTCGGCCAAACCGTACGACGACCGCTTACAACATGCTCTTTCGATAAAAGACGGAACAAGGTCATATTGACCGCTAGAATCGGAGTTTATCGGATAAATCCGAATTGTAATATATTTGACCGGCGAGTGTTCACCGGATTTTTTCAGAATAATCCGAAAAAACGAAGCCTTATTCAGAACATACTCATGCACTAGCATTGATTGTAATGCTGAAGATATTGCGATTCTCTTTTTGGGTACGTGTCAGTCATTGAGTTATTCGTGCATGAAAATAAAACATGCTGAAGATATTGCTCCTTAATTGCGACATTTTTTTGCGTAATCAAAATCACAATAGCCTTTCTGCTACTTACTGCCTATTGTGACGATGACCGGGTCGCTAAAAACGATGGCGAACAAGGAATGTCGCTGCAGCCAACGCTTCGAAAAGTGCTTTGGAAAAGTCTAAGTATTAAGGTCAGATGTGCGCTTGGTGTACTTCCTCCTAGCCTATTGAAACAATGGAATAGTGCCCTATAAAATGCCTCCTTGTCGTTCACAGATATCCCTGAAGAACATTGACGAAATCATCTTGTTTTAATAAGCTACCAACTTAACTTAATAACATTAAACTATCTGGTAAAGAAATGGAAGAACTAGGCGAATTTGCCGAACGGAAGGAAGAGAAAATATTGCCGATACAAAGGCGCGAAAGCACTCACGCTACTAAGTGCGTCCAAAATAATTCGATGAGTACGACCGAAACATTCTTTGCCTCAATGCAGCGCCGAGAACACAGCAGCAAAGTGTGATAGATATATTACAAAGCCTAAGTACTGTAGAAAGAGGTCTAGAACGCTGTCTTACATTCTGGCCGACACTTGTAGAAACGTTGGCTGGGACGTTGGCTGGGAAGCGTGAGCAGGGACGGTTACGATGTGAACATTCAAAACATTGTAGTAAATTACCTACAGTAAATAGTTGCCCCTCTGAATTAACCTTTCTCGTAGCAAAAGCGGCAGGTCTTTCCCGACGCGTAAAATTGCCAATCTATATGTTTACAGGAACGCTCAAGAATCACAGGCCCGTAGCAAGAAAAAAAAAGGGAGGGGGCAGGTTTTGAGTTCCCTGAAAAATATTTTCTGAAAAATAGGCGCTCCCATCAAGGTCTGCATCAAGTGCATCCCCTCCGTCCACGTCCCCTTCGGAAATATTCCTGGCTACGGGTCTGAATTATCATATAGCTTGAAAGTCAATAATCGGCTAGGACGTCTTCTCCCTGGATACCTAATCCAGGAAGGTCATATCCACCGAGGAAACTCAGCGGACTCTTTTCGCAGGCCAGTAGCGTTCCACTCAAAACACCGTCATGATGACAATTAAATGAACGCCAACCAAGTAAATGTATAGAACTGAAAACATGTACAGCGACGTTCTGGCGTCCGTATGGGAGCCTGGTTCACAATGAAAACGAATGTTGGGATGATCTGCATATCTTGGCTCGAAGGTATGACATAGAGAGCATGCGCACACGTGCGGAAAGTTGCTGTCATTGCGATTGTCTGTGCTGCGTTGTCTGTATTCGAGAGAGAGCGGAGAAGTCCAGTTCTTGTCAGTAACCTTAGCATTCTCCCATTCTATATCATGGCGAATCACCAAAGCTTGTTCGGCGAGAGCGTTCAACGAAACATTTCTCTTCCTTACCAACATTCAAATGTATATTCCCGACCAGACCGTCCAACCCTGGATTTCCAAACACTGTCGTATTCATTAACAGCCGGCTGCAAGTCCGTTCGTCGTATATATATATCAACGCCTCCGGCACATTGCTTGCTCGATGAATCGCGCGAATAGGTGGGAAAAGCGTGGACAGTTTAACTTGTGCCGCGGGACGTTGAAGCTGCAAACGCACCATTTTTTTTGTTTGCGTGACAAGCAACCGCAATACTTCACTGCCATCGTAAAAACCGAGGAGCAGAGGGGTGCCGAATATTAGGCCATTGACCCCACGTGGGTGACGCGCACCTTCCCGCTTCCTTTAATGGAGGGGTGAAGTGGGGTACTGATAATTTAATTTCTCTCTGCCGCAGAGAACAGTTGCTTGCGTCTCTTTTTTCTGGCTGCTCGGGTGAAGAAGGTCGTGACTCATTACAGCACATCGTGATCCAAGAAGAAACACCGGAAGCCGGCAGATGTTGTCGGCGTTTTTCTTTCTTCCCTCTTAGAGGGGTTTCAATCACTCTGTTTAAGAAATCATCTCCGTCAGACGTCGGAAACGCCCTGAGGAGGCAACCTATTCATTGCCACAAATTAGCGCAATGCTGCACATGACACACGTGGCACCCGTCACATGCTCCCCTTTGGGCAGCATGCTCACATATAATTTTACAGGCTTATGCAAACTTGCAAGGCGCAGAACAGATCATTTCTGGCTGGACCTTTTTTCAGCAGAGGTGAAATGTCCCGTATGTACCGCGTCATTCCTACGTTCTTTCTGCTTAGTTCCCGAACACCGCGATCACTGGGGATATAAGCTCACGTGTTGAAGCTATTTGTCGTACTGAGCTACTGATGACTAACTGGTGAACTTACACAATGCCCTCGATTAGCCCGTGAATTATTTTTTAAATGCGAAGCATTTCTTAGCGAACTTCGGCGAGTTTGAGCGTATCTATCTATCTATCTATCTATCTATCTATCTATCTATCTATCTATCTATCTATCTATCTATCTATCTATCTATCTATCTATCTATCTATCTATCTAGCCGCCTACGATTTTGTGCTCTCCTGGCCGTTTCGCTAATCGGATGTTTACGAAAATTGGTATGCCATATCATGACTACATGATGAACATAAATGACAGGTCATAACAAGAAAATCATGACATGCATGTCATGAGCGGCATGATTTACATGCCACGGTCTTAGGTGCTCTCCTGGCCGTTTCGCTAATCGGATGTATGCGAAAATTGGTATGGCACAACATGAATACATGATGAACATAAATGACAGGTCATAACATGAAAATCATGATATGCATGTCATGAGCGGCATGATTTACACGCCACGCGTTTCGTTGATGGGACGTATACGAAAATGGGCATGCCACAACATGACTGCATGACAAACATATATTACAGGTCATAACACGAAACTCATCACATGCATGTCATGAGTGACATGATTTACATGCCACGGTCTTGGTGCTCTCCTGACCGTTTCGTTAATGGGATGCATACGAAAATTGGTATGCCACAAAATGACTGCATGGCGAACATGACTGACAGGTAACAGCATGAAAATCATGACATGCATGTCATGAGCGACATAATTTACATGCCACGCGTTTCGTTAACGGGATGTATAAGAAAATTGAGATGCCACAAGATTACTGCATCACGAACGTAAGTGACAGGTCATAACATGAAACTCATGACATGCATGTCATGAGCGACATGATTTACATGCCGCGGTCGTGGTGCTCTCTTGGCCGTTCCTTTAATGGGATGTATAGAAAAATTGGTATGCAACAATATTACTGCATGACGTACATTAATGACAGGTCATAGCATGAAAATCGTGGCATGCATGTCATGAGCGGCATGATCTACATGCCACTCGTTTCCTTAATGGCATGTACACCAAAATTGCTATGGCACAACACGACTGCATGACGAACGTAAATGACAGGTCATAACGTTAGAATCATGACATGCGTGTATGAGCGGCATGGTTTACATGCCACAGTCATGGTGCTCTTGCGGCCGTTTCGTTAACTTCATATGTACCAGACTCGGTATAGCGAGACAACAATGCAAATCCATTTTATGTTCCTTATGCGTGCTTCGCATTTCCTTGATTCCCACTACACGTGGGATCTGCCAGTTTTTGTTTGAATGTTGTTTACGGTCAAATATTTCCTTTGAAAATATTTAGCTGTTCCCGTAAACAAAAAAAAAAAAAATGTGGAAACCTGTCTTCGCGAAGATGTGGAATGCATAAACGGCATTTTGCCGAATAGAGGGGCAGGATATTGGATAGGCACTGTGAAGACGTGAACACGTAACATGTAGACATATGCGGCACCTCGATATGGCACAGGGATCCTTGACAGTTGTACATAAGGGAAAGTTCTCGAACGACTTGCATTGTCCTGGATACACTGAAATGCACGCGCCAGAGCCCTGCACAAACGTGCCGCAAACAAGGAGCGTCCGCAAACGCTGAGATCTTGCAAGGGACACCGAACTGTTTGTCGGCGGATCGTTCTGTGAACACACAGACCACTGGAGCGAAAGGCCAATCATTTACTTGTCGACGGCCGTCCTTGCGTTCAAGGAGCAGTACGCGTCGCAGCTCAAACACCTGGCCACGACAAAATTTGTAGCGGCCGCGTTCGTACATTGCCCGAGGAACGCACTCTCATGACGACGCCACGCCTGTAACTTCCGCGGCGGTTGAGGCGTGGAGACTACCGAAGCGCTGACTGCCGGCGCGGATAATCACAATAATCGGCTTCGGTCTATCTTTCGTTCCTAGATGGCGGTACCACCGAAGCGAGCTTGAGCGAATAGGGGCGCCACTGAAAGCCGCATAGCGGCGGCCGTTGGAACCGCTGGTGGGTCGCGTAGCAGAGGCCTCATTTCACTGCAAGCATGACGGAAGTGCTCGCGTGCGTTTTACCGCTTGTGCGCGTCCCAGATAATTACTTTTGCGGCGATAGTGTGCGCAAAGGAGCCGCACTTCATAACAGTGGACATGTGTCCGATGTCACAACTGCGTGGAACGGCAGTGTCACCATACGCACTAAGTGTTTGCCACAGACAAGCGTCAACAATCTTCCCTACGAAGTGGAGCTCATCTTGAGTACACCGCTTTCTTTACAACGTCCCGATCACTGATGCCTGGATGCGTTGACGCGTGAACCAACGTTTTTTCTCGACACAGTAGCTTCGTTTACGTGCCATGTGTTTATAAAGTACATTTTGAGGGATTGCTGTCGCACCGGCGCATGGATTTCACGGGTGCGGCCACGCGAAGGGTCAGCGCCGGTAAAACTTTGAAAACAGCGTGCCAAACTTATAGAAAAATATTTCGCTAGTGGCGCGAGACTGGGTCACTGCGGAGCTGGTGATCACCTAGCTTGTCATAGCAGCTTGGCTACGCATTTGCTAGGTTTTTTGCAAGCTATTACCAAGTGTTGCAAAATGACGTTCGGTTCTACGTGACCGTCAAAGGCTTCAATGTGCACAGGTACCATGTTTCACAGCCAATATGCATATAGTTGAGGCGACCGCACAGCGAATATTCTGCACCGGTGATCGTATTCCAGTGCCGTCAACAGGTAGAATGCAGCCGATTTCATGCAGCGCACGTGTGATTCCACGGCGCTTTTGTAAAGGAGCCGTGACCTGCCCCACATTCTCTGGCATTGCGCTACGCGCCATTCGTTTTTCAAGAGAGCCTAGGCATCGCGCCTTATCAGTAAGAACAACCTCATGTGCATTGTAGCGTCTACAATGCAGGCGAGGGGACCAAGTGCGTAGCAGCGTTCGCTGATGACTTAGCGACATAAAGGAGAAATAAGAACACGGTAATCGTTCTAACACTGCCGTAAACAAAGCGAGATTGCTTTGTTTCGGCAGTGTTCCACCGCAATCCACCGCCGCCGTCGCTCTCGCTCATGAAATAGCACCGGTAACCTGTAGAAGTGCGTTCCTGGCGATTTTTTTGTGTGTGTTTGGGTAGCTGGACAACGCAGCAGTTATTTTTCGACATCGCTGAAGCCCAACAGAGTCGTTAAATCACGATGAAAGCACATCCATCCGTGCACTCACGTACACGCTCGCGAGAACACTGCTCGGCCGGACCCACCAACGCTTCCGGGCCGTGGCGGTAGATGGCGTCGTCGGCACTTTGTGCATCGCCTATAGGCTCCGTGCAGTCGAGTTTTCCATGTGCGACATCAGCGCCAGAATGCACAGCCTGGCGGACATAAGAAGCAAAATTCGGCAGACTGTGGCCGGACAATACGCCAACGCGACGCGCGCGTCTCCAACTCTGTAGCAGCAGGTGCATATCGCGCGTTCCACTTTCTCTTCTTTTTGCTTGTTTCTGTCATCTGAGGCGTGCTCCACACCTGCAGCAAACTGTTCCAGAGGGCGACGCGAACGGGCGTGTGTTTTCTTCCTAGCACACCCGAAAAGCAGCGAAGAAACGCGCGCGTCGCTGTCGCCTCGGCTTCCACCATGTGCGCCGTATGGGCGAATGCGCGCGTCTCATAAGTGCACCCCTAGCGGCCAATGTCAGCGACACTGAGCCGTCCGTCGAGAGCTACGTAGTGCCCTCTGGCCAGTGGACGGAGCCCATAAGGGAGGCGATGTTAATTTAAGAGTAATTTTCCTTTTAAACGTGTTGGGAAACGCGAGGTCGCAGCGGAGCTACAGACAATGCAACCAACGTCGCAGGCTTCTAGAACCAACTGACGCGTGCCGGGTCCGTTTCCCGGGCACGCGCCGCCACTCTTTATTTTCTTTTCTTTTGCAGCCGGTACACACGCGCCGGCTGAGAACGCCGACGCTAGCGTTCCTCGTGCTGCGGCGTCGGTGGTCTCTACAAACGCTACAGTTCATTGTAGTAGTAGGAGGAAACAACTTTATTGGCAGTAGGTCAAGTGAGGGTGGGATAGGGAGGGTAACGGCAAAAGGAAAACGGTGGGCCCTCAGGCCGCCCTAGGTGGCCGATAGTCCTTGAGCTTCGGCGACCTCTATGACCCAGCGCACAATCCGGAGCTGGTCATCCGGACGTGAGCTGCGCAGAGCAGCCTCCTATCGCTCCTGTCGCTCAGCCCCTTCAAAAGGAGGAGTTGGTTTGTTGGGACAATTTCGATAAATGTGGTCGAAATCAGCTCGCTTACTTGGGCAGTAAATATCTTTACTTTAACCGGACGACAATCAGACGCAACTTGTAAAGCGCTGTAGTGCAGATATATGGTACATCTGTTCCCTATAAGCAATGTTGCGGTGGTGTATCGGTAAAGCTTCCAGCTAGATCGTCGGATCCCGGGTGAATGTGGGTTCCACTCCGAGGTGGAAGTTCTTCATCGTTAATATGTATTCATTATTCAGTTATCCACTGACGCGCGAGAAATAGGCTTGGTAGTGCGTATTTAAAGAACAAAATCCAAGAATTGTTTAACCTTTCTACGTGTCAAAGAAATCAAGGACATAACCTTCTACGCTGTGAACCTTCTACGTCACAGCCTTCTACGTCATAGCATGTATGAAGTGAATGTAATGAAGAAACCAGGTCTCGCGTGGAGAAGGCTGAATCAGGTTTTAGATAGCAAAGACATTGGAAACGCTGACCTGTGAGAGATCATTGTTAGTGATGAAACCATTTCAGGATCACCCTGAGCCAACACATTGAACGATTATTTTGTCTCTCTCCAGCGCTAACAGTCAGAGCCCACAATGTCTTCAGCACTTAGGTGCCCCAATAAATTAAGGTGCATTTCTTGCGCCAACTTATCATCATCATCATCATCCTATTGATAAGTCCACTGCAGGACGAAGGCCTCTCCCAAAAATTTCCAACTTACCCTATCCCGAGCGACTTGGTTCCACTTCGCGCCCGCAAACTTCTTAATTTCATCGCTCCATCTAACCTTTTGCCTGCCTCTGTTACGTTTTCCTTCTCTTGGTATCCATTCTGTCATTCTTACTGTCCATCTGTCATCTGTCCTCCGCATGATATGCCCTGCCCTGGTCCACTTTGTAGTAGATGCGAAGCATCTTCTGCTCGAGGCTACGTCCGTTGTCCATTGACGTCCACACCTCCACTGCACATGCGTAACAGCTGGCAAGGAACGAGAACGCGCCCTCGCCCGCGAGAGAACGCTGACGCAGGCAGCGTCTCCTAGCGAGTTTCTTGATTGAAAAAAAAACCGACCGGTCCGCCGCGGTGGTGTAGTGGTTACGGTACTCGGCTGCCACCCAAAATACGCGGGTTCGATCCCGGCCGCGGCGGTCGCATTTTCGATGGAGGCGAAAATGCCAGAGGCCCGTGTACTGTGCGTTGTCAAGGTGGTCTAAATTTCCGGAGATGATGATGATGGTTGTGATTCGGTTAGGAAAGGACGCTAATTTCTGCAGCCCATGTAGGGAGCACGGCTAAGCGTCCGTGAGGGTGGGGAGAATGGAGTGAAAGAGATAGAGAGGAGAGAAAGGCCGTACTGGAGGGCTCCGGAAATTTAGACCACCTGGGGTTCTTTAACGTGCACTGACAACGCACAGTACACGGGCCTCTGGCATTTTCGCTTCCATCGAAAATACGACCGCCGCGAAAATTTCCGGAGCCCTCCACTACGGCCTTTCTCTCTATCTCTTTCGCTCCCTTTCCCCCCACCGCCACGGACGCTTAGCCGTGCTCCCTACATGGGCTGCAGAAATTAGCGTCCTTTCCTAACCGAACCACAATCAATCAATCAAAAACCGGCCGCTCGCGCTGGACAACCGTTCACCTGCCACTCCACATATATAGGCACTGGATCTTGACCTGCAATGTAGGGCCGGTGGGAGATTTCTCTTGTGCGCAGTTGAACCATAAGGATTTGCAGCGTGCGCGGTAACTATAAGTTATCCGGAACTCGGCACGGTCTACGACGTGGGAGCGCAGGAACCTCCTAAAGACCAGGAGCATAATTGACAACGTGCGTGTAAATATTGTTACGCACAAATAAGGCTATATGCACTTGTATTTACAGGTTCCACAATAACCGTGCACAGCAAGAACAGCCAGCGTTCGGTTATCACTTCGTCGTCTTCTTCTTTCGACCAACCATGAAAGACACTCGCGTATGTGCCGTAGCACGACCCTCGGCGGTAGAAGCTCCTTCCCGGAGAGGCTAGAAAGTGTCGTCAGAAACAGAGTTGTAGGGTTTCAGCCGGGAGACACGGACGACGTCTCTGGATGAATTGGGATCGGCCGTCGTGGTCGAGACGGGAGCAATTTCGTAGGTGACTGGAGTCACTTGGCGCAACACGCGGTAAGACCCAGCATAGCGGGAAAGGAGTTTTTCGGACAATCCCATACGGCGGCATGGGGTCCAGAGGAGCACAAGTTCACCAGGCGAAAAATATAGCTCTCGATGTCGAGCATCGTAGTGACGCTGTTGACTGCTTTGTGACGCCATAAGCCGAACACGGGCAAGCTGGCGAGCGTGATCTGCGCGTGCAATGGCTTCATGGGCATATTCAGTGGTAGCAGTGGTCGATGGAAGGAGCATGGTATCTAGGGGTAACGCCGGCTCTCGTCCGTACAACAGGTACAAAGGCGAAATTCCAGCAGTATCATGGCGAGAGGAGTTGTAGGCAAACGTTATGTAAGGAAGCACCACATCCCAATCGCGATGATCGTTGAAAACGTACATAGCTAGCATGTCTGTAATGGTGCGATTTAGGCGCTCGGTGAGGCCGTTGGTCTGCGGGTGGTACGAAGTGGTCAGTTTATGCTGAGTTGAGCAAGAACGGAGGATGTCGGCGATTACCTGGGACAAAACGTTATGGCCACAGTCAGTAAGTAGCTGTCGCGGAGCACCGTGAAGGAGGATCACGTCACGCAGCAGGAAATCCGCCACATCAGTGGCACAGCTGGTCGGTAGCGCCCGTGATCGCATAGCGCGTGGCGTAATCTGTCGCCACTGCGACCCACTTGTTGCCGGAGGCTGATGTTGGGAAAAGGCCTAGAAGGTCGAGGCCGACGCGAAAGAAGGGTTCTGCGGGGATGTCAATCGACTGGTGACCGGCAGGTGGAAGGGGGGTCCGTTTGCGACGTTGACACGACTCGCAGGCAGCCACGTAACGGTGGACAGAGCGTGCAAGTCCTGGCCAAAAGAAACGGCGGCGGACACGGTCGTACGTGCGGGATACACCGAGGTGTCCGGCAGTGGGTGCGTCATGAAGTTCCTCGAGCGTGCTCCGGCGCAGGTGTCTCGGTACGACTACAAGCAGGTCAGGTCCTTCGGGCCGAAAATTACGTCGGTAGAGGACGCCATTCTGGACGAGAAATCTTCTGACGGAGGGATCATTGGGCGATGCTTGTATGTGCTCGATGATCGCTCGCAAGGAAGGGTCACGATTTTGTTCGTCGCCAAGGTTCTTGAGGTCGGACACTGAGAATATACAGTGGACTGTGTTCTCGTCGTCGTCGTGAGGGTTGCCGACGGAATAGCGAGACAAGCAATCTGATCGCGATGCAATCGGCCAGATTTATACACGACTGATTATGAATACTCTTGCAAACGCAGGGCCCAGCGCCCGAGCCGTCGTGAAGGATCTTTGAGAGTAGACAACCAACAGAGTGCGTGGTGCTCGGTAACTACGCAAAATGGGCGGAGTTAAGTTCGACCATCCGAACTTCGATATGTGATGCGACGCAGGTCAAGACCACGCCGTTATTTTGCAGTACGCCGGACGTCCACGTGCGTGTTCCTCCATTTCACTGCGGTCGGCAATACGCAGCGATGTGCACTGGTCGGAACAAAAGGAAACGGCCATCGTCCCACTCTGAGCGCACCTGAGAGCCCAGCGGGTGGCCGGTGCAAGTGGAGGGGACTGAGTGGTGTGTCGTGGTAGACGCAGCGGGAGCATGGGTCGCGGTAATCGAGAGACCGTGCAGTATTGCCGTGTGTGTTGCAAGGGGTTGACGGAAGAGACTGGCAACCCGCCGGCCTGTGTGGTTGGTGTATGTTGAGCGAGGGGCTTTCGAAAGGAACCCCGCCCTATATCGGGAGTGTATAAAAACTGTGTTTTATGTGGAGAGAGAAAGGGAGCGAGCGAGCGGTAGAGCGGCCGCCACTGATCTGTTTGTCTGCTTTTGCCCTGTTTCTTGTCGTGTTTGACTTTGCCCTTTTCATTAATGCTTCATATTCGGAAGTGGCCTCCCTGTTTGCAACGTGTCGCCGGACGGTGACGAAGAACCTGGTGTTGGGGTTTGCTGGTGTGTATTGCGGCAAAACACCACCCCAAAACTTAACTGGTGCCGTGACCAGGATCGTCGGTCGACTTACTGCATCGGGGCAGGCGAAGGCTGTTTTCTTCCTGCCGGGAGGAGAACGGAAGCGTTAATTCCGTGAGAAGAGGCGAGAGCGACTACTTGGGACTTCTTGGTGACATCAGTGTGAGCAGCCCGGACCGATCTCGTGGTTGCCCGGAAGGGAAGACTACTGCGTACCGTCTTCGAGAGACTCAAGGAGGGAGAGCTGTGGCCCCGTATGAATCGACGAGCGGCAACGGTGTGACGACGACGACAAGCGGCCACGGACATTGGTGACAGCGCTTGGGTTGACCGAGAAACGTCGTGGCGGACGACTTTGGAGGACGCCAACAGGCAACGCTGCAGGCGACGCACGAGTGGCTTCCACGCACAGAAATCAGGTAGGCCTCTACCCTATTTTCTCCGGGAGCACCATGTCGGTCACCACGCGGGCTCAGATGCAGCGCGTAGCGGGTCAGGGCACAGATGGATTGGCAGCTTCGGAGACAGGCTCGGAGAGTGTGCAGGCCTCGGAAGGGCATAGGAGTGCGCAAGATTCCGCTAGTTATGATGTTGCCGTGCGGTTGAAAGAAAAGGAGCTGGAGTTGGAAAGCGCTTAAGTTACAAATCCAGCTTCAAACATTAAGGCTGCAAGAGCAGGCTATGCATGCGAGTGAGAGTGGAGGAAGACCGCAGCTTGGTAAATATTCTAAAGACTTGCGGGCCGTACTAGCACCAATGCCAGAGTCGGACGACCTAGCTCCCGCTTGGTTCAAGAGCGCGGAGAACATGCTAAGGAACTGTGATATTCCAACAGATGCTGCTGGAGCAATAATTGTCCCATTCCTTAACGAAAAAAACTCGCGCCCTCGCAGCCAACAGATCGAATGACAGGGTACTCTCGTACGACGACATCCGGGAACTGGTACTGGCGGCATTGAAGCTGACTCCCGAGGAGTACAAACGCCGCTTTTGCGCTATCAGGAAGGGTAATGAAAGCTGGGGTCAGTTTGTCACCAAATTGGACATAGCTTTAGAGTACTATTTGCGCAGCCGGAATATCAAAACCTTAGAAGAGCTCCGTACCCTTTTGATCTCCGACCGCGCGAAACACATGATGTTGCACGAGCTGTGCGCATATGTGTTGCAACATGAGACAGGAGAATGGCTGAAGCCAAAGCAAATAGCGGATCTTGCGGAAAAGTTCGAAGAAAGTAGATCGGTGCACTGTGCGAGAGAGGTCGAAAGACAGATAAAGGTTGAGCCAAGGCCTCGTGCGGCAGCGTATGAAGTTGGAGGTAGAAGTAGAGCGTATGAGCCCCGGCCTCCTCCAAAGTGTTACGGATGCGGGAGGTTTGGTCACGTGCAGTGGAATTGTCCCCAAACTACACCTAAGACAGCAGCGGGCTGTCAGGGCGGCATGACATCTCAGGAAACGAAGTTTGCGGGAAGGGTGATGTGCATGTTCCATGAGCGAGAAAGCAGAGCTAGCAGGCTAGGGCCGGAATCGAAAACAACTCCGGTCGGCCTTGCATGTGGCACCAAGTCGGTTAAAGCTTGTCTGGATTCTGGAGCAGACATAACCATATTGAGAAAGAGCGTCCTTGCCACAGGAAGTAAAAGTGGACAGCAATGGGAAAGTACGCTTGCGTGGAGCATTTGGACACACTGTGGTAGCGGACCTCGTGTATGTGCCTCTAAGCGTGGCCGCGGTTAACGGTGAAACAAGCCCACAGTGGCCGACCCTATGTGCGGTAACCGATCAGCTAGCACAGGATGTTGGCGCCCTAGTACCGCCCGATGTTTTTAAGGAGCTGGAACATGCGAAAGCTAAAGAAGACGCGGAGAGACTACCGCAAATAACGAGTGAGACACAACGCAAGGGGGGCGCCAACAGACTCGGCAGAATACGCAGGCAAACGAACGATTAGGCCAGCTGCAGTCAGGGAACAAACTTTGGAGCGCAGTTGCGCGGGCAACACCGAAAGATATGTAGGACGGAGTATTCATGTGAATGAATCGAAGAGACATCACGCCCGTGTGTATAGCAGAAGTAGGGCTCTCGCGCGCGATGTTCAGTTTGACAAATCTAGGAGAGCTCCGCATCCTCCCCAGAGAGAGGTTGGTGTACAAAGCATGTTACGCGCAAACTCACACTCACTGCCCGAACAAGCTAGACGACGAGTGCAAATGGCACATTGCGCTGCCAAACCTGTCTCCGTGTAGAGCCTGTGCCAGGTGTGACATGGTGGGCCAAGGAACGTATGGGGTGGTGGCCTGACCTGCAAGGCTTCTAAATTTGCGGTGTCATGTGATGCAGAACAAACTGTCAGTGCTTGTGTGGACTATGTGTGCAATCGTACCTGTCAGTGCCGTCACAGTCGACAGAACACGTCGCGGCGCCTTATTGCACACAAAGGAACTGGATTGACCTTATTGAGCGTGTTCTAGTGTACTCGTTGGTGAATATTTCGCATTAGTATTATTTCTACGATGAATGTATGTAAAGTGAAGTGTCGTGATGTTTATATCGTTGTCCGTTGGCGTGTTGTTGTGTGTACAGCGAGTGTACCACAACATTCTGGGTGGGGAGGAGTTAAGTTCGACCATCCGAACTTCGATATGTGATGCGACGCAGGTCAAGACCACGCCGTTATTTTGCAGTACGCCGGACGTCCACGTGCGTGTTCCTCCATTTCACTGCGGTCGGCAATACGCAGCGATGTGCACTGGTCGGAACAAAAGAAACGGCCATCGTCCCACTCTGAGCGCACCTGAGAGCCCAGCGGGTGGCCGGTGCAAGTGGAGGGGACTGAGTGGTGTGTCGTGGTAGACGCAGCGGGAGCATGGGTCGCGGTAATCGAGAGACCGTGCAGTATTGCCGTGTGTGTTGCAAGGGGTTGACGGAAGAGACTGGCAACCCGCCGGCCTGTGTGGTTGGTGTATGTTGAGCGAGGGGCTTTCGAAAGGAACCCCGCCCTATATCGGGAGTGTATAAAAACTGTGTTTTATGTGGAGAGAGAAAGGGAGCGAGCGAGCGGTAGAGCGGCCGCCACTGATCTGTTTGTCTGCTTTTGCCCTGTTTCTTGTCGTGTTTGACTTTGCCCTTTTCATTAAAGCTTCATATTCGGAAGTGGCCTCCCTGTTTGCAACGTGTCGCCGGACGGTGACGAAGAACCTGGTGTTGGGGTTTGCTGGTGTGTATTGCGGCAAAACACCACCCCAAAACTTAACTGGTGCCGTGACCAGGATCGTCGGTCGACTTACTGCATCGGGGCAGGCGAAGGCTGTTTTCTTCCTGCCGGGAGGAGAACGGAAGCGTTAATTCCGTGATAAGAGGCGAGAGCGACTACTTGGGACTTCTTGGTGACATCAGTGTGAGCAGCCCGGACCGATCTCGTGGTTGCCCGGAAGGGAAGACTACTGCGTACCGTCTTCGAGAGACTCAAGGAGGGAGAGCTGTGGCCCCGTATGAATCGACGAGCGGCAACGGTGTGACGACGACGACAAGCGGCCACGGACATTGGTGACAGCGCTTGGGTTGACCGAGAAACGTCGTGGCGGACGACTTTGGAGGACGCCAACAGGCAACGCTGCAGGCGACGCACGAGTGGCTTCCACGCACAGAAATCAGGTAGGCCCTACCCTATTTTCTCCGGGAGCACCATGTCGGTCACCACGCGGGCTCAGATGCAGCGCGTAGCGGGTCAGGGCACAGATGGATTGGCAGCTTCGGAGACAGGCTCGGAGAGTGTGCAGGCCTCGGAAGGGCATAGGAGTGCGCAAGATTCCGCTAGTTATGATGTTGCCGTGCGGTTGAAAGAAAAGGAGCTGGAGTTGAAAGCGCTTAAGTTACAAATCCAGCTTCAAACATTAAGGCTGCAAGAGCAGGCTATGCATGCGAGTGAGAGTGGAGGAAGACCGCAGCTTGGTAAATATTCTAAAGACTTGCGGGCCGTACTAGCACCAATGCCAGAGTCGGACGACCTAGCTCCCGCTTGGTTCAAGAGCGCGGAGAACATGCTAAGGAACTGTGATATTCCAACAGATGCTGCTGGAGCAATAATTGTCCCATTCCTTAACGAAAAAACTCGCGCCCTCGCAGCCAACAGATCGAATGACAGGGTACTCTCGTACGACGACATCCGGGAACTGGTACTGGCGGCATTGAAGCTGACTCCCGAGGAGTACAAACGCCGCTTTTGCGCTATCAGGAAGGGTAATGAAAGCTGGGGTCAGTTTGTCACCAAATGGACATAGCTTTAGAGTACTATTTGCGCAGCCGGAATATCAAAACCTTAGAAAAGCTCCGTACCCTTTTGATCTCCGACCGCGCGAAACACATGATGTTGCACGAGCTGTGCGCATATGTGTTGCAACATGAGACAGGAGAATGGCTGAAGCCAAAGCAAATAGCGGATCTTGCGGAAAAGTTCGAAGAAAGTAGATCGGTGCACTGTGCGAGAGAGGTCGAAAGACAGATAAAGGTTGAGCCAAGGCCGCGTGCGGCAGCGTATGAAGTTGGAGGTAGAAGTAGAGCGTATGAGCCCCGGCCTCCTCCAAAGTGTTACGGATGCGGGACGTTTGGTCACGTGCAGTGGAATTGTCCCCAAACTACACCTAAGACAGCAGCGGGCTGTCAGGGCGGCATGACATCTCAGGAAACGAAGTTTGCGGGAAGGGTGATGTGCATGTTCCATGAGCGAGAAAGCAGAGCTAGCAGGCTAGGGCCGGAATCGAAAACAACTCCGGTCGGCCTTGCATGTGGCACCAAGTCGGTTAAAGCTTGTCTGGATTCTGGAGCAGACATAACCATATTGAGAAAGAGCGTCTTGCCACAGGAAGTAAAAGTGGACAGCAATGGGAAAGTACGCTTGCGTGGAGCATTTGGACACACTGTGGTAGCGGACCTCGTGTATGTGCCTCTAAGCGTGGCCGCGGTTAACGGTGAAACAATCCCACAGTGGCCGACCCTATGTGCGGTAACCGATCAGCTAGCACAGGATGTTGGCGCCCTAGTACCGCCCGATGTTTTTAAGGAGCTGGAACATGCGAAAGCTAAAGAAGACGCGGAGAGACTACCGCAAATAACGAGTGAGACACAACGCAAGGGGGGCGCCAACAGAAAGTTAGACTCGGCAGAATACGCAGGCAAACGAACGATTAGGCCAGCTGCAGTCAGGGAACAAACTTTGGAGCGCAGTTGCGCGGGCAAAACCGAAAGATATGTAGGACGGAGTATTCATGTGAATGAATCGAAGAGACATCACGCCCGTGTGTATAGCAGAAGTAGGGCTCTCGCGCGCGATGTTCAGTTTGACAAATCTAGGAGAGCTCCGCATCCTCCCCAGAGAGAGGTTGGTGTACAAAGCATGTTACGCGCAAACTCACACTCACTGCCCGAACAAGCTAGACGACGAGTGCAAATGGCACATTGCGCTGCCAAACCTGTCTCCGTGTAGAGCCTGTGCCAGGTGTGACATGGTGGGCCAAGGAACGTATGGGGTGGTGGCCTGACCTGCAAGGCTTCTAAATTTGCGGTGTCATGTGATGCAGAACAAACTGTCAGTGCTTGTGTGGACTATGTGTGCAATCGTACCTGTCAGTGCCGTCACAGTCGACAGAACACGTCGCGGCGCCTTATTGCACACAAAGGAACTGGATTGACCTTATTGAGCGTGTTCTAGTGTACTCGTTGGTGAATATTTCGCATTAGTATTATTTCTACGATGAATGTATGTAAAGTGAAGTGTCGTGATGTTTATATCGTTGTCCGTTGGCGTGTTGTTGTGTGTACAGCGAGTGTACCACAACATTCTGGGTGGGGAGGAGTTAAGTTCGACCATTCGAACTTCGATATGTGATGCGACGCAGGTCAAGACCACGCCGTTATTTTGCAGTACGCCGGACGTCCACGTGCGTGTTCCTCCATTTCACTGCGGTCGGCAATACGCAGCGATGTGCACTGGTCGGAACAAAAGAAACGGCCATCGTCCCACTCTGAGCGCACCTGAGAGCCCAGCGGGTGGCCGGTGCAAGTGGAGGGGACTGAGTGGTGTGTCGTGGTAGACGCAGCGGGAGCATGGGTCGCGGTAATCGAGAGACCGTTTAGTATTGCCGTGTGTGTTGCAAGGGGTTGACGGAAGAGACTGGTAACCCGCCGGCCTGTGGTTGGTGTATGTTGAGCGAGGGGCTTTCGAAAGGAACCCCGCCCCATATCGGGAGTGTATAAAAACTGTGTTTTATGTGGAGAGAGGAAGGGAGCGAGCTAGCGGTAGAGCGGCCGCCGCTGATCTGCTTGTCTGCTTTTGCCCTGTTTCTTGTCGTGTTTGCCTTTGCCCTTTTTATTAAACCTTCATATTCGGAAGTGGCCTCCCTGTTTGCAACGTGTCGCCGGACGGTGACGAAGAACCTGGTGTTGGGGTTTGCTGGTGTGTATTGCGGAAAAACACCACCCCAAAACTTAACTGGCGGCCATACAAATAGGTACGGAAATTCGCAACCGCCCACACAAGGGCCAAACACTCACGCTCTGTGATAGAGTAGTTTCTCTCAGCGGCCGATAGGAGGCGGCTAGCGTAGGCAATGACCCGATCGTGGCCACGCTGACGTTGGGCTAATACTGCGCCGAGTCCGTAGCCATTGGAATCGGTGCGGACTTCTGTAGGGGCAGACGGGTCAAAGTGGCGAGGATCGGTGGCGTCGTAAGCAGTCTCATGAGGCGAGAGAATACGGACGCTTCTTGCTGGCCCCAAGGAAACGCGACATCTTGTATCAAAAGCTCCGTTAGTGGCTTGGCTATGACCGCAAAATCCTTTACAAAACGGCGAAAGTACGAACACAACCCGAGAAAGCTGCGTACATCCTTGGTGGACTGTGGGCAGGGAAGTTCTTGACGGCAGATATTTTTCCTGGGTCTGGTTGCACGCCGTTGGCGTCGACTAAATGGCCAAGGACCGTGATTTGGCGGCGGCCGAAACGACGCTTGGACGAGTTGAGCTGGAGCCCGGCTTGACGAAAAAGGTCCAGGATGGTTGAGAGATGATCTATGTGCGTTTCGAATGTTGGTGAAAACATGATAACGTCGTCTAAGTAGCACAAACATGTGGACCATTTGAAACCTCGCAAGAGGGAGCCCATCATGCGTTCAAAGGTGGCAGGGGCGTTACAAAGGCCGAAAGGCATGACCTTGAATTGATAAAGGCCGTCAGGTGCAATAAAGTCTGTCTTTTCACGGTCCATACCGTCGACAGCAATCTGCCAATACCCGGAACGTAGATTAATTGATGAAAAGTAGCGAGCTCCGTGTAAGCAGTCAAGAGTGTCATCTATGCGTGGCAACGGGTACACGTATATTCTTTTTTGTAATTCGGTTAAAGGAGTACTGACACGATCTTGCGGCGGCTCAAAATGTGCATTTTTCGTTTTCTAGCCATGTATTGTTAGCGCCCTCCGCACACGAAAGCCAGGAAACACGTACAAAATATTTTAGTTTGGTTTTAAATTTTTCGTCGCCCAGCACTGCCAGCCAGCCCCAGCGCAATGGACACTATGATGACGTTTGAGCGCAGTCTACTTAAAATAGGCGAAATCGCTATCAGAGTCACTGGACGATCGTGAAATTGTCGTCGTTTGCGTTCCTCACGTGTAATTGACCACAGACGACGGAGTTGCAGCGACGCGATCACGAATTTCCGTTCCTACGTGACTCAGACTTCATCCGACTATGTTAATACGTCACTAGGAAACCGCCCCCCCCCCCCCCCCGAAATCGAAACCGGAAGTGGGCTTTTAATGAAGCCGTAATAAAAATATATCCATTGCCTTGCGAGGTACCATGATACTCTTTCTGGGGTTCTCCACGCCAGTGCTTTCATTTAGAGCAATAATACGAGGATGTCAAAAATTCGTGTCAGTACCAGTCTTGGGCAGTAACTAGTTACTAGTAACGCGTTACCGGTAACTAGTTACTTTTAATTTAGAGGAACTTGTAACTGTAACACTGTTACTCTTTCGCCGTAACTGTAACTGTAAATACCGTTACAGTTACTTCCTTTTCAAATCCAGCAGCAACACTTCTTAAAATCAGGGCCCGGCAGTATCGCGAAACAAGGCTATCGCGATGTTCCTCTTAAGTATTTATGAATATGCGTACCTCTGTAGCTTGATAAATTTGCAAAATGTATTTGTATCTCACTAGTGGAATGCTTTTCCAATGCATCGTTTGTATCGCGATGCTGTGCAGGACGCGGACATCTCTTAGCTTTTTTTTTTTCTTTGTAGATGTGCTGACGTGTTTCCAGGCCGGAAATGAAGACTTTTTTTTCTACGAAGGCAAGCAAAGAACCGCCGGCTGGCGACAAAAAAGGGCGGGGAAGGGTTCTTCTCCCCGCCCCCATGCAAGGAAAGGTGCGCGACACTCCAGTATGGTCGGCCTAAGTGACGAAAGTCACTGTTGTTCAGAGGCCGGTGCGGCATCCTTAATTTTTTGCGTGGTTAGCCATTTCTTTATGACCGCCCGCTCGGAAACCACCTCGATACAGACGCTTTTCAATGCCTCGCACACGTTCAGTTCTCAAAGCGACAGTACTTCCAAAAAGCACTTCCCAAAGTGCCGGCAGCAATGGCTCGAAGGGGCCTATACCCTCTTTGTCTTGTCTCAAGATGAGCTCTCATTTCATTTACGAGCGTCCAGCAGTGCTTCGTGGCACCAGGCTGTCCCAACGTATTAAAGGCGAAGCATTTCTTAGCGAACTTCGGCGACTTTGAACGTATCTATCTATATAGCCGCCTATACGACTTTGTGCTCTCCTGGCCGTTTCGTTAATTGGATGTATAGAAAATTGGTATGCAACAACATGACCGCATGACGAACATAGATGCAGATCATAACATGAAAATCATGACGTCCATGTCATGAGCGGCGTGGTTTACGTGTCATGGTCTTGGTGCTCCCATGGCCTTTTCGTTAATGGGCTGCAGCTAAAATTTGTATGGCACAACATGACTGCATGACGAACATAAATGACATGTCATAACACAAAAATTATGACACACATGTCATAAGCGGCATCATTTACGTGTCACGGTCTTGGTGCTGTTGCGGCCGTTTCGTTAACTCGATATATGTACCAAAATTGGTATGGCCAGACAACAATGTATCACGACCATGGGTGACGCGTCCTAAGAACATGAAAATCGTGACATGCATGATATGAGTGGCATGATTTACATGCCACGCGTTTCGTTAATGGGATGCACGCAAAAGTTGCTATGGAACGTGCACGACTGCATGGCGATCGCAAATGACAAGCCATAACATTAGAATCATGACATGCGTGTCATGAGCGGCATGGTTCACATGCCACAGCCTTGATACTCTTGCGGCCGTTTCGAAAATTTCATATGTACCAAAAACTAGCAGATCCCAAGTGCAGTGGGCGTCAAGGAAATGGGAAGCACGCATTAGGAACGTAAAATGGATTTTCATTGTTCTCTCGCTATACCGAGTTTGGTACATATGAAGTTTACGAAAGGGCCGCAAGAGCACCATGACTGTGGCATGTAAACCATGCCGCTCATACACGCATGTCATGATTCTAATGTTATGACCTGTCATTTAAGTTCGTCAGGCAGTCGTGTTGTGCCATAGCAATTTTGGTATACATCCTATTAACGAAACGCGTGGCATGTAAATCATGCCGCCCATGACATGCACGTCATGCTTTTCATGTTATGGTCTGTCACTTGTATTCGTCATGCAGTCATGTTGTTGCGTACCAATTTTCGTACACATCCCATTAACGAAGCGGCCGAGAGAGCACCATGACCGTGGCATATAAATCATGTCGCTCATGACATGCATGTCATGATTTTCATGTTATGGCCTGCCATTTATGTTTGTCATGCAGACATGTTGTGGTATGCCTAATTTTCGTATACGTCCCATTAACGAAACGCGTGACATGTAAATCACGTCGCTCATGACATGCATGTCATAATTTTCATGTTATGACCTGTCATTTATGTTCGCCATCCAGTCATATTGTGGCATACCAATTTTTGTATACATCCCATTAAGGAAACGGCCAGGAGAGCACCAAGGCCGTGGCATGTAAATGACATGCATGTCATGCTTTTCATGTTAAGACCAGTCACTTATGTTCGTAATGCAGTCATGTTGTAGCATACCAATTTTCATATCCATCCCGTTAAGGAAACGACCAGGAGAGCAGCGAGACCGCGACGTGTAAATCATGCCGCTCATGACATGCATGTCATGCTTTTCATGTTATAATCTGTTATTTAGGTTCGTCATGCAGTCATGTTGTAGCATACCAATTTTCGTATACATTCTTTAACGAAACGGCCACGAGAGCACAAAATCTTAGGCGGCTAGATAGATAGATAGATAGATAGATAGATAGATAGATAGATAGATAGATAGATAGATAGATAGATAGATAGATAGATAGATAGATAGATAGATACGCTCAAAATCGCCGAAGTTCACTAAGAAATGCTTCGCATTTAAAATCGGTATAGCGAGACAACAATGCAGTTCCATTTTACGTTCCTGACGCATGCGCGTTTTCTTGATTCCCAATGCACGTGGGATCTGCCATTTCTTTTGTAAATGAATTCCACAATCAATAAAGAAGTTGCAGCAAATACGGAAAGATTGCTGGTGTTGGGCTTTTGAGTGAGCGGATTCCATTCCTTCTATCTGGTGCTTTCCTACGAGCAACTTCAACTACCCGCACGCCTTCATGCGTTTCCGTTGAAAGAACTACACAATTTTGTTTGCGGTGTATTAATCTTGTACAGTAACGGAAAAGTAACGACGTTACTTTTTAGCAATAACTGTAACTGTAACAAGTTACTTTTGGAAGCTGGGTAACTGTAACTGTAACATAGTTACTTTTCTGGCTTAGGTAACTGTAACTGTAACACTGTTACTTTTTACTGGTAACGTGCCCATGACTGGTCAGTACTCCTTTAAGCTGCTGATAGTCGACGCAGAATCGCCAAGTACCGTCTTTCTTTCGTACCAAAACGACAGGCGATGCCCACGGACTCGACGATGGCTCGACGATGTTCTTTGCGAGCATCTGTCAACTTCGCATTGAATTATTTGACGTTCAGCTGCGGATACACGATGGGCACGTCGGTGGATAGGAAGAGCATCGCTGGTATTGATGCGATGCGTCACTTGCGTAGCTTGGCCTAAAGGACGACAGCCGATGTCAAGAATGTCGCTGTATGCAAGCAAAATGCGACGTAGATCCTCACTTTGCTGAGGGGTTAGGTCTGGGGCAATCATCGATGTAATGGCCTTATCAGAGGGATAGGCATAGGGTTGCAGCGCAAGTGAATGTGGCGAAGCGGTCACTGTGACGGCCTGCACTTCGCCTGCGTCGAGTAGGCTGAGCAGGGCGAGGGAGATACCGCGGGGCAGAATTTGGGGCGTCAAATTGAAATTGACTACAGGTAGGCAGGCGCAGTTGGCAATAACGGAGAGAACTGTATGAGGTAGTGTGATGCCTCTGTCGAGTAGGACATCGGTTACTGGAATCAAAAGGTAGTCCCCATCAGGTACTGGAGGCGACGGCAGGAGATCGACGTAAGTGTTGAGGCGGCAAGCGGATGTCGGCGGCGGCAGTAAGGCGATTGGGTCTTTGGTCGATTGGGTCCACTAGGGGAAGATCGAGACGTAGAGTACTGGCGGAACAGTCTATGAGAGCTGAGCGGGTGGAGAGGAAGTCGTGGCCAAGGATGACGTCATGCGGGCATTGGGCTAAGATAGTGAAGAGAACAACGGCATGGCGATCAGCGATGCTAACACGGGCGCTACGCATTCCAATAACAACTGCGGTTCCACAATCAGCGACCAGGACAGCCTTAGTGGTTGCTGGCGTCAGAATTTTTCTTAATCTTCGACGTAACTGAGCACTCATGATTGATAGGTGCGCTCCAGTGTCGATAAGTACGGTCACATGGACGCCGTCAACGTGCACGTCAAGTAGGTTCTATGTGGTCAGAATCGTCAACAGAGGATTTTGAGCCATATCCAAGAATGCAGCGCCACCTCCAAGAGCTGTACTGCCTAGTTTTCTGGCTGGGAGCGGCGAAAAATGGTCGGGGAAGATGGTCGTCGAGGTTGAGGCGAGCGAGATTGGCGGCGTTGGGGCGAAGGTGAGTGGGTATAGCGAGGCTGAGCAGGGAATTCTTCATGGGCGACGTCTTGTCAGGTTGATGGGTAGGGGTGAGGACGGCGTGTTGGTGCAGAATAAGGGGCAAAAGAATTCCAGGATGGAGTCCAGCGGCTTCGGCAGTAGCGGGAAATTTGTCCGACGCGGTGACAGTGAAAGCACATAGGCTTGTCTTCAGCAGTTCGCCATTCAGCTGCGTTCCTAAACCGAGGAGGGGCGAAGGTTGATACGGGACGGGATGGGGTCGCAATGTTTTGGCGCCCATCGGAGCGTGGTGGTAAAGACACCGCATGAATGCCCATGTTAATCTCGTCGCGAACGACGGCTCGCGAACCGGAACTCCAGGTTCCGAGAAGGTCTAGACTTCGGCAGTACTAGGACAGGCGGCCTCTATCTCACGCCATACAATGCGTGTAACGTTGTCATAGTTAGCGGACGCGTGAGAAAAACCCTCACATGACGACGTCGTTGCGGTGTTGGGCAAGCGGGCGAACTGATGGACGATTCGTCAGCTTTTGGCTTGTTCCAAACGACGGAATTCTTTCAAGACGTCGTCAACAGTGGCATTGGTGAAGACGAGCAGATTGAATGCATCGTCAGCGATGCCTTTCAGAATGTGAGCTACCTTATCTGCGTCCGACATGTTGACGTCGGCCTTGTGACATAGAGCCAAGATGTCCAGAACATAGGCGACGTAAGGTTCAGAAGATGTTTCGACCCGCGTGGACAGTTCCTTCTTAGCAGCCTGCTGCCGACCGTATGGGTTCCCAAACAGGTCGCGCAGTTTCTGCTTGAAACTGTCCCAGCTTGTGAAGTCGGATTCGTGAGTTTCGAACCATGCTCGCGGTGGTTCGTCAAGGAAGAACAGTACATTTCCGAGCTGGAGAGTGGGATCGCACCTGTTAGTGGTGCTTACACGTTCGTACCGAGTAAGCCAGTCCTCGACGTCTGCGCCTTCGCGGCCCGAGAACACGCTGGGATCTCGTGGTGTGGTAACGGCGACGTACGTTGGCGCAGACGGATTTGCGGGTGGTGGCGCCGGTTCGTCGGAAGCCATCGTGGGAGCTTCAAGAAGGCGGCCGCTACGAAGCTCCGTGGCAAGGTCAGGGATCGTACGCCTCCACCACGATGTTACGCACAAATAAGGCTATATACACTTGTATTTACAGGCTCCACCATAACCGTGCACAGCAAGAACAGCCAGCGTTCGGTTATCACTTCCTCGTCTTCTTTCGACCAAACATGAAAGACACTTGCGTATGTGCCGTAGCAATATACACACACGTTGTCACTCATTCACATGCATGAGTGGGTAATATGATGGGTGATTTACATGTAGCACCAAACGATCCCCAGTGCTTCGCCCACTCGTCATGGTTCACTTCGTGGAGATGCGTGAATTTTTTCTTGTAACTAATATAAGAATATCGGCTACTCCTGTCTCATCTTTGATCCACTCCACTCCTTTTTAGATGCGAAGCCGCTTATGGTCGGGGCTATGTCACTCACTCCCTCCATCCATCCACCGTGTGGCGTCCACACTCTCACTGAGCATGCTCATCCTCCTCCCCCTCCTCTCCTTGTCTCATCTCCTCTCGGCATTCCTCCTCTCCTCTCCGAACGGCGCGCGTTGACTATGGAGACACTCTTCGATGAATGCTTTACCAGCTCGCAAGAAACGAGAATGCGCCCACGCCCGCGAGAGACAACGCTTACGCAGGCAGCGTCTCCTAGCGTGAAACCGATGCAAACGCGGTGTGCACCCCCGTGCTGCTTCGCATCGCCTCATGCTCCCCTTTAGCGGGAGATGGTGTAAATTTTATCTCTTAGCGTTACACCTATCATTCTTCTCTCCATTGTATGCTGCGTGCTTCTTAATTTAATCTCTAGATCTTTAGTTAACCCCCATGTTTCTGCACCATACGTTAGTACTGGGAGAATGCAATGATTAAATACTTGTCGCTTTAGTGACCAGTGGCAAGTTTCAAGTCATTTTTTGGGAATGTCTCCCGAACGCACTCCATCCCATTCTTACTCTAGGGAGGATTTCCTTTTCATGGTTAGGCGTCCCTGTTAAGAACTGCCTCGGATATACGTATTCGTTCACACATTCTAAGGGCTCCTTCTTAATTATGAATTGCCTCTTTCTTATCTAGACTGTTGAGCATAATTTTAGTCATTTCCCTATTCATTTTTAGTCCTATTTTAAGATATGCCGGTTTAGCTCCTCAAGAATGTTTTGTGATTCGTCGCCGTCATTGCTAAAGAGCACAATGTCGTCTGCGAACTTTAATTGCTGAGATATTCTCCGTGTATTCTAATTCCATTTTCTTCCCCGTCTAGACGTTTGAACACTCCTTCTAGGCATGCAGTGAATAACGTCAGGGATATTCTATCTCCTTGTCTGACTCCTCTCTTGATCGGAATTTTTCTGCTCTTTCATGTACGAGTAGTGTGGCTGTGCAATCTTTGTAGATGTTACTTATAGTTTTCACGTATACGTCAGGTGCCCCTTGTCGACGTAAATCTTCTGATAGTTCTTGTGTTTTTATGGAGTCAAATGCTTTCGCATAGTCTATAAACGCCATACAAAGAGGTTTGCTATATTCAGGGCACTTCTCAATTACTAGGTTTATAGCCTGGCTGGGGTCCATTGTTGAGTAACCTTTCGTAAAACCAGCTTGTTCTGTTGTTTAGTAGAAGTCGAGTGTTTCTCTTATCCTAGCAGAAATTACTTTCGCAAACAACTTGTGCATTAATGGGACTAGGCTTATTCGACGAAAAATTTCTTTTTCATGGGTAGATGTTCCCGTTAGTAACTTTCTTAGGTATACGCATTCGTTCAGACATTGTAAGGGTTCACTGTCAATTTTAAATTCCTGTCCTCTTAGCTAGGCTATTGAGCATAACTTTGGTCTCTTGCCTATTTATTTTTAGTCCAATTTTAAATCTTTCCCGGTTTAATCATGTTTTCTAGCTCGTCTCCATCCTTGCCAAAGCGCACAATGTCGTCTGCAAATCTGAAATTTCAAATTAATTTCTCTGTCCCTAACTTCTGCAGCACAACTTTCGGGCACCGCGTGTGTTAATTAACATTAAGTTTACTCGGCAACATTGAAGAAAAATCTGCGAAGGGCATGCGCAATCAACTGTTTGGTCCCATACCTCGTTGATTAGTGTGTAGCCGTAGCGACCTTGCAAGCGCTTGTTGATTTCAACAAAAGAACACTTGCGCTGCTCTTTTTGAGAAAACACTTCAGTGACTGCTTAGAGCCTCTTTTCCAGGTCCTCAGCCTTGGATGCAAAACGAACCTTCACCTCGGTGCACAGCTAGAATACTCAATGTCAAAATTTCAATCTTAATGAAAGCACAATGCTTAGTGCCGCGTATGCTCAGCCAAGGTAATAAATCTTGAGTAATAATTACACTCTCTTGGTAGGCAGCAGATTATATTTAAGCAACTTCCATTTAATTTGCATGCTTATGCTTATTCACCGATGATATCACTTTTTTAATTATGAAACAGTAGCAGCAATTAATGTTTCTACTTCAAAACTAATGCTGTGGAGTTGTGAAATTAAATGTGGTCATTTGGGGTCTTTCCTTTTTTAAGGGTGAAGCTCCCTACGCCGTGGGTCGTTCCATCCCTTGTAGTTGTCCCTCGTAGCCACCTCGTCTAGTTCGTGAAGTGCTCACTAGGTGGCGTGATGGCGCTGCGGTGCTCGCTTCATTCAGATGTATGGGAACGCGTAGTATGGTAGCGCACGAGACTACTAGGTCTCATGCTCGCTCTTGAATGCGCTCGCTCTTGAATGATCTCAGAATGATCACGAGATGGCGCTGCGGTGATGCTTAGCTAGTACGTGAATTGATCAATAGATGGCGCTGCGGCGCTCGCTGTTTCGTTGTCGCGTCCTAGCCACGCTCGCGCTCGCCCTCGGCGCGTGCCTCCCGGCGCGCGAGCTCTCTCACTCTTCCATCTACTATCTTGTGAGATAGAGAGAGCGAAAGGCGCGCGTTGACTATGGAAACGCTCTTTCTTCGATGAACGCTCTACGAGCTCGCAAAGAAGGAGGACGCGCTCCCGACTGCGAGAGAAAACGTTGACGCAGGGAGCGTCTTCTAGCGAGTTTCTTGATTGAAAAATACCGACTGTTCGCGCTGGAGAACCGTTCACCGGCCACCCATATATATATTGTGAGCATTGTTCGTCTGCTTCATCTTCTCACTTGTAAATATTCATCATCACCGCTTAGGCTGGAGCAACGGGGCTTGGTCTCGGTACAATTTGCTGGCTATCCGCTGGCTTTCTGTAAAATGTCGTCTTTAGTTTTTCTTTTTCGATGGATACTGTCGTGTCGAGGAAATGAATTTTACTAGAAGAGTGGTGGCATGGAAAATTTAATGCTGGGATGAAAGTTGTTAAAACGCCCCCAAAATGTGCTTCGTGCACTTACACTCTGTTCCCAAACAATACAGATATCGTTTATGTAACGGAGCTTCGAATAGCTGTGCTTCTAGTTGCCCCATGAAGATTTTGGCGTAGGTCGGCGCATAAGGAGCTCCCATGCCGGTGCCAAAAATTTGTAGGTAGTTGGTCGAGTCAAATTCAAAGTAATTAAGTGTAAGTACTAATTTTAAGTACTCTACGTCGGCAAGGGGTACCTGTCGTATACGTGAAAACCATAAACAACATATACAGAGATTGCACAGCCACACTAGTCCTACATGAAAGAAGCAGAGAACTCCCGATCGGGAAAGGTGTGAGACAGGGAGATACAATATCCCCGATGCTATTCACTGCATGTTTAGAGGAAATCTTTAAACGTCTAGACTGGGAAGAAAAGGGAATTCGAATAGACGGAGAATAGCTAAGTAATTTAAGATTTGCAGGCGAGATTGTGCTCTTTAGCAATGATGGAGACGAATTACAAAACATGATTGATGACCTAAACAGGGAAAGTATTAAAATTGGAATTAAAATGTATAGACAAAAGACCAAAGTTGTGCTCAATAGCCTAGCTAAGGAACAGGAATTTAAAAACAACAATGAAACCTTACAATGTTTCAACGAATACTTATACGTGGGACAGGTAATAAGAGGAACTCCTGCCCATGAAAGAGAAAGTATCCGTAGGAGAAGGATGGGCTGGAGCACATTCGGAAGGCATTATGAAATCATGACTGGAAACTTACCGCTCTCACTAAAGCGAAAAGTATTCAATCACTGCATTCTCCCAGTACAAACGTATGGTGCAGAAAGGTGGAGGATAACGAAAAAAATCACAGCATATCCACGACGTGAATGATGATGAGTGGGCGAAGCTCCGGATGTTCATCGGTAAAAACCGTGAATATTCCATGAATCTTGCGCAGTATATCATCAAAGACGTGACAAACACTGTGTGTCGCCATCTAGTGCTCTCCTATCACACTTGAGCACGATGGATGGATGGTAGGATGGATGCTATGAGCGTCCCCTTTGTAACGGGGCGGTGACTCTTACGAGTCTGGTGGCCACCAGGCTCGTAAGAAGACTTAAGAACTTTTTTTCCTCTTTCTGTCTTTAAAATTTACTCATGCCCTTTAAATTTACTTCACTCAAATCGATCATACCATAGCAAAAAACGGAAATTCATAGCCCAGTTCCCTGCCCCTTATGGCAGAAAGTCCATATTTTTTCTTATAATTATTTTTGTCCGTTCTCTCTAGTTTTCTGCCACCAGTATTCTAACCGTCTCTTATTTCAATCGCGGCTATGTTCAGCTTCCCGTTGTTCGCCCTAAAACCCAAGGCTTCCTGTAGGGTGGTGCCCAAACGTACACCTGGGTGGATATTTCCGCATTCAATCAGAACATGCTCCGTCGTTTCCCTATCTTTCTCACAGCATGTGCATTTTTCTTCTTCTTTACTGAATTTCGCTTTATAACTACGCGTTCTAAGGCAGCCAGATCTCGCTTCAAACAATAAAGCGCTTCCTCTTGAATTATCATAAAATGCCTCCCTCTTTATTTCATTTTTGCCCTCTCGGTAGTTATTCAGAGTCGGTTTTTTTTCCATCGCTGCCCTGCAGTAAATCTTCTCCGCCTCTCTGACTTTTCCCTTTACGCTCTTTGTTGTCAGTTCTCTTAGAGCGGTATACTTACTGGTGAGCCTCCTAGTTCTCTTTCTCCACTGCGTGTCAACGCTCTTTCTATATAAATAGCGGAACACCTTCACTGCCCACCTACTCTCTTTCATATTCCTTAGCCCCTCTTCAAACCTTATTTTGCTCTGCGCTTCCCTTGCCTCAAAACTCGCCCATCCCATATCGCCCATTACAGCCTCGTTTGTCGTTTTCCCGTGAGCACCTAACGCGAGGCGTCCCACAGTTATTTCGATTCACATTAATTCCTGATTGTATCTCTGGCCTCATGCACACCACTGAGTTCCCTAATGTAAGCCCCGGTACCATTACCCCTTTCCACAGACCTCTAAGCACCTCGTACCTATTGTGTCCCCATAACGCTCTGTGCTTCATTATTGCTTCGTTCCTCTTTCCCTTTGCTGCCAAGGCTTTTTCGTGTACCTCCATGTATCTATCACCCTCATTTACCCATACGCCAAGGTACTTGTATTCGCTTACTCTCGGTATTTCTTGGCCCTGTATGGATACCGCCTGGTCGTTGGGGTCATTGAATACCATCAATCCGCATTTTGTTACACTAAATCCTAGTCCTTGAGCCTCGCCTTCCTTCCCGCATATATTCACCAGCCGTTGTATATCATCTCGACTGTCCGCGAATAAGACAATATCATCAGCATAAAATAAACCCGGAAGCATCTGCTCAATCATCACGCCGCCCTGTTTGTGTGACAGATTAAAACCAATGTTGCTATCTCCTAGCGCTTTTTCCATTCTAACCATAACCAGCACGCAGCTAGCGCCTCCGCGCCATCTATTGATCAATTCACGTACTAGCTAAGCAGCACCGCAGCGCTCGGACGGACGGACGTACAGACAGACAGACAGACAGACAGACAGACGGATCGACGTACGGACGGACGGACGGACAGACAGACAGACAGACTCCCATACTACGCGTTCCCATACATCTGAATGAAGCGAGCACCGCTAGAGTTGCTCTATATGCTACCACAGGTAGCAGAGTTGCGCATAGGTCCGCCATCTTGGCCAGCAAGCAACCAAAGCCATGCGGCGAAGCCACGCTCAGTACTTGCAGGCGGCATTTCCGACCGAGCATGGGCAGTTTTCCAACGCTCGTAGACCGCTTTAAAGGCTAATAGCAAATAAATGGCAGCGACAGCTTAGTCACGAGACAGATTAAAGGCGTTGCTCTTCTTAACATGGGGCTCATAAATATATAAATATACAACCGGTCATTTTACACTCCAGCAGAAATGCTGCAGTGCTAATCTCTAGTCACTGTGAAAACGTAACTGAAAAATAACACTTTCTCGGCCCTTTGAGTTGTCCCGCAACATGCGCGTTCGTGAAAAACAATGCTCGGAACGCGCTCCAACGCAGGCAAAGTTCCGCCGGGTTCGCTTTGAACATTACTGGCGATAATTCAATTCGCTACAGCGGCGGCGCCGAGAAGCACGAAAGTTGGCCTGAACGTCACCTTCTCTGCAATGCCAGGTTGCTTCGCAGCTGGTGTCGTTTGGAAATAAGACGCGCAACTCTTTATGCTAGCATAAATATACAGTAACTCTAAGCACCGCAGCGCCATCATGCCATCTAGTGAGCACTTCATAAAACTACAGGTGGCTACATACTATGTACGGAGGAGGGAAGGACCCACGCCCTAAGGAGCTTCGCCCCTAAAAACTAGAGATGAAACTAAGGAGCACGCAACGTGCAAGGGAAAGGAAAATGATAGGGGTTACGCTAAGAGATAAAAAACGAGCGTAATGGATCAGAAAACAGACGGGAGTAGCCGATATTATTATATCAATTAAAAGAAAGAAGTGGACCTGGGCAGGACATGTCATGAGGAGGAAAGATAACAGATGGACAGTAAGAGCGACGGAATGGATACCAAGAGAGGGAAAACGCAACAGAGGCAGGAAAAGGTTAGATGGAGCGATGAAATTAGAAAGTTTGCAGGCATAAAGTGGAACCAACTCGCTCAGGATAGGGTAGATTGGAAATCGTTGGGAGAGGCCTTCGTCCTGCAGTGGACCTAAACAGGCTGCCGCTGCTGCTAATGATGATGACTAATTTTAGTAATGCGATGTAAACTTCAGCGGCGTGTGCACGTTTGCTATTCTGTGTTGCCTTTGAGAGCTATTCTGTAGTGATCTCGAAGGCAACTGACTTCTGGTCCCGGGTTCGAACCCCGGACGAGGACGAAATTTTCGGCAACCAGGAAGCTTTGACTTGAGAAAACCGCATGGATTTCCTTGCAGCCTTGTGCTACAAAATGGGCGGATGCTAATTTTCCCTTTCATAAAGGTTACGCTACCTTGCGGGTTTCCGCAAGAACTCATTTGCCATATCTTCTCAGTATGAAGCAAATCTACCAAAAATAGTAATGACATATCTTTCCACAGTGAAGGATAGACAGGTTCTTGGCAAGCGGCCTAACAACGAGGTCCTTGTACCAACTACCATGAACCCCAAACATTCCTACATCAAGATTTTATTGAGAAACTAACCTCTGCAAATAAAACTACAAATATTCAAAAAGGACTACAGTAGGAATATTTAAATATATCTGGAACTTATTAACGACTAGAGGCTTACAGAGACAGCGCTCGTAGCCACACAATAATCAACAGCCGAACGACTATGCGCTTTTCAGCATTAGAGCGGCGCATCCTGTCATATGAGCACAGACAGAACAGTGGATGACTGCGTGGTAGCCGCTTTCAATGTTACGCAGTATATCCACAACCTAAAATCAATGACTAAACAAAACAATCTGAAATATGAAAGTGAAAATTTGCCGACGACATTAATAAACGTAACGAGGCAAGCTTTAAAAGACAACAAAAAGCATCAATCAAGTGACAATGGATACGGAACAAATGACCCTGAAGGAAAGTAGCGCATGAAATCATCACAAAATCGGTATAATGAGCAACATCGCAATGCAGTGCGCAATCAGTCACAGCGAGCAACGTTACATCGAAGGAACCTCAGTTTCATAACCGAAGCTACATACTCACCTACTTAAAGTCGAATACACAGGAGACAGTGTCGGCGCGATGAAAAAAAACGGCAATATTCTCACTTATATATGCAAAATACAAGTATGGCTTTCTACAAAGCACTGCACATCTATAAACACATCTATGCATCTAATATGCATCATCATCATCATCATCATCATCAGCCTGTTTAGGTCCACTGCAGGACGAAGGCCTCTCCCAACGATTTCCACTCTGCCCTATCCTGAGCGAGTTGGTTCCACTTTATGCCCGCAAACTATTTAATTTCATCGCTCCATCTAACCTTTTCCCTGCCTCTGTTGTGTTTTCCCTCTCTTGGTATTCATTCCGTTGCTCTTACAGTGCATCTGTTATCTTTCCTCCTCATGACATGTCCTGCCCAGGTCCACTTCTTTCTTTTAATTGATATAATAATATCGGCTACTCCTGTCTGTTCTCTGATCCATTCTGCTCGTTTTTTATCTCTTAGCGTTACCCCTACCATTTTTCTTTCCATTGCACGTTGCGTGCTCCTTAGTTTCATCTCTAGTTCTTTCGTTATTCTCCATGTTTCTGCGCCGTACGTTAGTACTGGGAGAATGCAGTGATTGAATACTTTTCGCTTTAATGAGAGCGGTAAGTTTCAGGACATGATTTCGTAATGCCTTCCGAATGCGCTCCAGCCCATCCTTATTCTACGGAGAATTTCTTTTTCATGGTTTGGAGTTCTTGTTATTAACTGTCCCAGGTATACGTATTCGCTTACACATTGTATGGGTTCATTGTCGATTTTAAATTCCTGTTCCTTAGCTAGGCTATTGAGCATAACTTTGGTCTATTGCCTATTCATTTTTAACCCAATTTTAATACTTTCCTTGTTTAGGTCATCAATAATGTTTTGTAGTTCGTCTCCATCATTGCTAAAGAGTACAATGTCATCTGCAAATATTAACTTGCTGAGATATTCTCCATCTATTCGAATTCCCTTGTCATCCCAGTCTAGACGTTTAAAGATTTCCTCTAAACATGCAGTGAATAGCATCGGGGATATCGTATCTCTCTGTCTCACACCTCTCCCGATCGGGATTTCTCTGCTTCTCTCATGTAGGAGTAGTGTGGCTGTGCAGTCTTTGTATATGTTGTTTATGGTTTTCACGTATACGCCAGGTACCCCTTGTCGGCGTAGAGCTTCTAGAACTGCTTGTATTTCTGTGGAGTCAAATGCTTTCTCGTAGTCGATTAACGCCATATAAGGAGGTTTGTTATATTCGGCGTACTTCTCAATTACTAGGTTGATAGCGTGGCTGTGGTCCATTGTCGAGTAACCTTTCCTAAAACCAGCTTGTTCTCTCGGTTGGTTAACGTCGAGGGTTTCTCTTATCCTCGTAGAAATTACCTTTGTAAATAGCTTGTATATTACTGGGAGTAGGCTGATTGGTGTGCAATTCTTTAACTCCTTTATGTTACCTTTCTTGTGGATAAGGATTATATTAGCATTTTTCCAACTGCGCGGTACACTACATGTCTTGACACATTTCGTGAAGAGCGATGCAAGTTTTTCAAGTAAAATATCTCGTCGGTCTTTGATCAAGTCGGCTGTTATACCATCTTCACCGCCTGCTTTACCGCGGGACATGCCTTTGGCAGCTTTTTTGACTTCGTCAGCGGTTATGCATGGAATTTCAGTGTCTTCCTCTGATTCTATTTCTTTTAAGGTTGTATGGTCTGTCTGAGAACTGTACAGTTCAGAGTAGAAAGCTTCTGCTACCTTTACTATTTCGTTGAAATTTTGATAACGTTACCTTGTTTATCTTTTAGCGCATGCATTTTGTTTTGTCCTAAGTGCAGTTTCCTTTTGACCGATTTAATGCTGGTGCCTTTTTCTACTGCTTTCTCTATTTCTCTCGTGTTAAAGTTTCTTACATCTCTTTGCCTGGCTTTACTGATCAACTTTGATAGTTCAGCGAATTCAATCTTATCTTTTGGCGAAGTTACTTTCATTTGTTGGCGTTTTCTTATTAAGTCCTTGGTAGATTGGGACAACTTATTTGTTGTTTGCTTTGCTGTTTTGCCCCCGAGTTCTATCGCTGTTTCAAGGATTGTTTTCGTTAAAGTTTTGTTTATTTCTTCTACATCGTCACCATTTTCGCCTAAGGCTTCGAACTTGTTGCTTAGGGCGACTTTAAATTCTTCATTCTTCGTTCTCATTACCTCTAGATTACATTTTTTTCTAGTAAATAATTTAGTTCTTGTCTTCTTTAGGTTAAGTGCAATCTTTGCCCTTACTAATCTGTGATCGCTGCATTTTATCTTCCCCACTACTTCTGTGTCTTGAATTATACTTAGTTGTTCGCACATTATGAAGTCGATTTCATTCTTTGTTTCCCCGTTGGGGCTTTTCCACGTCCACTTCCTATTCTTGTGTTTCTTGAAAAACGTGTTCATTATTCGGAGTCGGTTTCTTTCGGCAAATTGTACTAGCATTTCCACACAGTTATTCCTATGGCCGACGCCGTAGTTGCCAATCGCCTGCTCTCCACTTTGTTTTGTCCCTACTTTTGCGTTGAAATCCCCCATGACTACTGTGTATTGTGTCCGTACTTTCTTTATTGCTAATTCGATATCCTCGTAGAACGGCTCTACTTGTTCGTCGTCGTAGCTCGTTGTTGGCGCATATTCCTGGATTATCTTAAGTTTATACCGTTTATTTAGTTGTATTACGACGCATGCTACCCTTTCGTTAATGCTGTAGAATTCATCTACGTTGCCCGCTATATCTTTGTGAATTAGGAACCCAACGCCATATTCCCTCTTTTCGGGTAATCCTCTATAGCAGAGGACATGTCCATTGTTTAAGACTATGTAAGCTTCACCTGCTCTCCTAACTTCGCTAAGGCCAATGACGTCCCAACTAACTCCTTCTAGTTCCTCGAGTAGTTCCGCTAATCTAGCTTCGCTGGAGAGGGATGTTGCATTGAACGTTCCAATGTTTAGTTTCCAGTGGCGGCCTGTGCGGGTCCAGTGATTATTACTGCCCTCTGCTGCTTCACAGAGCTGACCGCCGTCACACCTATGCAAATCTGACATGAAGGGTATCAGGCTGGAAAGAATCATTTGGAAACGAAAAAGAAAAGTTGACACAGCGCCATACACCCGTTATGAAGCTACTCCTAAAAAGGAAAAACAACCAGCAGGTCTACATGTGCAGGATCGGGCAGAGAGTCTCCGAATTTTACCGTGTTTCAGATTTTAAAAAGTGTCATACAACACATACTCATTAAGCAGAGCATTTCGAATAGCCAACTTCTTTGAGCATCGAACCTCGACCGAACGCGCAACTCGACCGAACGCGCATCAAAATCTAGTAGTAGTTTCCAGGCTTAGTGCAGCTGATGAATACAATCCTACTGGCATCATATGAAACGCTGAAACTGCCGTCGCGGAAATGCTTTCAATGTAGAACCGCAGTCGGGCAATGGTAGAACGCAGTTGGTGCACTTGATCATGTTATCCATGCAACCGATTAAACCGCATGCATGAAATTCGAATAGACGGAGAATATCTCAGCAATTTAAGATCTGCAGACGACATTGTACTCTTTAGCATTGATGGAGAGGAAGTACAAAACATGATTGATGACCTAAACAGGGAATTATTAAAATTGGGTTCAAAATGAATAGGCAAAAGACCAAAGTTATGCTCAATAGCCTAGCTAAGGAACAGGAATTTAAGATCAACAATGAACCCTTACAATGTGTAAGCGAATACGTATACCTGGGACAGTGAATAACAGGAACTCCTAACCATGAAAAAGAAATTCTCCGTAGAACAAGGATGGGCTGGAGCGCATTCGGAAGGAATTATGAAATCATGACTGGAAACTTACCGCTCTCACTTAAGCGAAAAGTATTCAATCACTGCATTGTCCCAGTACTAACGTGCGGTGCAGAAACGTCGAGGATAACGAAAAAAACTAGAGATGAAACTAAGGACCGCGCAACGTGCAATGGAAAGAAATATGGTAGTGGTAACGCTAAGAGATAAAAAGCGAGCGGAATGGATCAGAGAACAGACAGGAGTAGCCGATATTATTATATCAATTAAAAGAAAGAAGTGGACCTGGGCCGGACACTTCATGAGGGGGAAAGATAACAGATGGACTGTAGGAGCGAGGGAATGGATACCAAGAGAGGGAAAACGCAACAGAGGAAGGCAAAAGGTTGGATGGAGCGATGAAATTAAAAAGTTTGCGGGCATAAAGTGGAACCAACTCGCTCGGGATAGGGTGGATTGGAAATCGTTGGGAGAGGCCTTCGTCCTGCAGTGGACCTAAATAGGCTGACGATGATGATGATGATTCCTTCAAAGGAAAAAAAAAGAATGGGGCCATTATTTTCAATAAAGCTATTGCACAAGTGGGTTTCGAGGAACGAAATATGAAATGCATGTTTCTCAGAGAAGTTGCGGCCTTTACTGGAAAAGGTCAGCGAAGTAATATCTTGCTGCGTGCAATATAGAAACTTTCTCAAAATTAATTTTCCTCGAGTGCCTGCCTCCTGTGGACTGATGCGCCTGCTGATGCTACCACTACTGCAAAGTTATGCCACTCGTATACGTTATAGTACACACGTTACTCATTGGGCTCATATTCTAAAAGATTTATTCCGACTTAACTCAACAAAATAGATAACAACCTCACATAGACGTTTCGCCACCTGTGCGGGTGGCATCCTCAGGATACACTGACACACATGAACGGAGGCCGCCCAGTCTACTGTTAGTCACGTATGTCCTTGTAAATGCCCGGTAGAGGGCCGCGGTTGTTGTTGCACGCCGATTGCTCCCGACGAATGAACCACGACTCCAGGAATTTTCTTTTAACCCACCTTTGTTCCCGAGCCAGTGTCGTCGCATTGTGGAAGTCAAAGGCATGTCCTGTGCTCAACGAGTTCCGTCTTGGAATGTGTGGCATGGGTCGCTTTAGCGACGTCTCTTTTATGTTGTTTGAGCCTTGTTGACCTTTTTCTGCCCGTTTCACCGATGTACGCCGCGTCGCACTCGCCGCATTGTCCTTTGTATACGACCCCGCTTTGATCGGGGTCCGAACCAGCGTGTCAAAACTTGCCATCCGCACGTGGCGATTGTGCGTGTGTGCGGTGCATGTGCGGTACGCGTGAGCCCGTCTGTCCTCGTTCAGAAGCTCAGCCTCTCCTCATCGCCTACGAACCTGCACGGCGTCAGCGCGTTTGCTGAACGGAGGACAGGTCTCAACAAGTGTGCATCGTGAAGGACCTTGGGATCATTTCACGAAACGGTTGTAAACATGCAGTTAATATACTGACTCTAGAGGCAAAGCTCCCCATAGGGCCCGTGCATGGGAGGGGGTGTTCTCAGTAGTAGACGCCGTTTTGCAACGGTGGCGACAATAACTGGTATTAATCTGGCAACAAAATATGTAAACACATAGCCTTCGCAATGATGATGAGGTGTGCCAATCTCGAAGGCTATGCGGAGGAAATCAGCGCGAATAGATGGCAGCAGCTTTCCTGTTTACGATCAGAGCTGGGTAATCATGGCCTTCGAAGGAAACGTTCGTTATCCCCAGCGATGGAACGCGAGAATGTGGAACGGTGGACCTCCGTGGAGCTGAGCAGCTCATTCTCAGCAAGCAACCCAGTGACTACACGCGGCGTTCTGAGTGCAACCTGGTCAATTATCGCCCTGTCCGAGCGGTCCGTGCGCGATACTCAACGCACGTACAGAGAACACCTATATCACCGTGCGTACGTGGTTCATTCTTTCCGGCGCAGGGAGCTTTTTTCGGCGTACAACTTACCAGTCCGAGTTCCTTTGCGTGTACACTGCGGCTGAGGCGGGCTGAGGCATGATCGAACAGCCCGGTTGCCAAGCGAACACACCACATCAACCCGTCCCTCGCTACCCCGCCACGGTCACGAAGAGCGGAGCCGCCCGTAACAGTATCGACGTAACCGCACGAATGCGCCATCGCTCAACCTACGTCATATCCAACACCCAAACTGAGGGAGCATCCAAAAACATAAATGGAGAGATCCGAAACCGATCTTTATTGAGCGAGTGCGTACATCATGAAGTATAAAAATTGCGTATTTAGGAAGCGCTTTCAGTATGGTTAATATTAATACTTAATCTTCGCAAGATTATTCGTTTTTTAAGGAATCGGCATTAGACAACCTACACTCGTTTCTAGCCCTTTCAGTAATACTTGGGCGGGCAACATTGACACACGTGCAACAGGGCGGCGCGCGGGCGGTACCCCCCCCCCCCCCCCTTTCACGGCCTAGCGTTGCCTCTAGAGTAAGTATAATAACTCTGTGGGTATCAAAGGGGAGAGAGGAAGTGCCGGCCGGCGTTTGACAGTCGGCGGACACGTTTGCTCGACTGCGTTGCTGTGCGCACGTTTGTAATGTTCTTTTCAGCGCCTCGCTCACCCGTAGCAGTGTATGAAACGTTTCTTGTGTGTTCTCTACGCCGCTTTGTGTTCCCTGCATCTTCAATGGTCAACCTGGTTCGAGCTTCGAGCAGTCGCTGCTAAAGATTTGGCAAGCTACGCTACCGTAACACTAGCGTAATCGCTACAACACTATCTATATCAGAAAAGTTTGCTCCGTACCGCGGAAACATCGCATTAGCCATAAGAATGTTCTGCTGTCTTTCGATGCTGTATAATGCGTTTTCTTTCTTTACGTTTCGTGAGGTAGATTGTTTCTCACGCAGTCCTCTCCTCAGTCCACTCAATCATCTAAGCACAGTAAAACACTGAAAGAAATATATCTGAATTGGTGAAAAACAAAAACAAAACACTGGAAGAAGAGCATCATAAAAGAAAAACTTCAGTCGCGGCTCTCGAGACGACTTATTTATAAAACAATCCCCTCTCGATTCTTCTTTTTTTCTTTCGCTGTATCGGCAGCGTTCACTTGCCGAGAGATTTTACTTTCTGTGTGTCGTTTTTCAAAGTGCCTATTTTACCTTTCATACAGCTGCGTCAATAACGATCTGAAACGAGCGTTTTGTTCATTTTATTTTGTCCTGAATGGTATTATCATTTGATATTAAGAAAATGCTTATACCGATAGTAGGGGCCATCGAACTGTTTATAACACCACTTGTGTATAAGTTGATTGTTCGTTCGAGTCCCCTTTCTGTTTCTTTTTTGGAATCGGAAATCTTTCCGGCAGCGACATGGAATAAGCGAGCGAGAAAGCGCACGTCGCCGCAGAGCCGTGCTGTCTCCTACATTCGAGAGGAACGGCTTTCTTTCTTAACGCGAATGAATGTGCAAGATGGCAGACCTATGCGCAACTCTGCTCCCGTAGGGAGCACATACAGTAACTCTATTACTACCATGATGCGGGAAACAGACTTTCATTTGTGACAGATGCACGCACTCCTCCGCCCTTTTATAAAATTAGGATAGGAGGCACGGGCAAAATAATTGTGATTTCGTTCAGGAAAGGACTACGGAGTAGGGAGAGCTGAGATTCGTGAATAGAAACAAAGAGAGACGCATATGACCACGGCAAGAACGGCTGAGCGTCCTTCGTGCTGGGGGAAAGGAAATGAAAGAGTGGAAAGGGGAAGATCGCCGTATTGGGGGGCTTTTGAATACCTGCAGTTGTTTAACGGAAACAGAACGTTTAGTAGGGAACATTGAAGGAGAAAGTAGAACCATCATAAAAAAAGGTGGGAAGGAAAGGGGGCACACTTGTTCATCAAGAAGGCACTAATAAATCGGCAAAAGATACGTGAAAAAATCGTTAACTTCATAAGACCATTACAAACGTCGCATTATCATATATAAATAATAAGCAATGACTATAAATAAAAACACATGATCATGATAATTATCAAATTATTTCTGATAACAAGCGTGGTAAAGCTTAGAAATAGGCCAAAATAACCCCAAGTGTCCAAGAATGAAGAATTTGTGATCGTAATTGACACAAGAAAGGTTATAATGGTAATAATAATGGTGACAAAACATAGTATGCTCAATAATCACCATAATTCAGCAGAAATGACAGTGACTCGGCAAAAAAAGTTAAAACTCACAAGCTGGTGGAATGGGATCGGAAGTGAAGGAAGCGCTAAAGGATGATCGTGGAAGTAGGTCATGATGAGCATGGCTCAGCAAAAAAGACAGTGACTCAGCAAAAGGCATGCAAACTAAAAAATTGATGCAATTAGTTCGGACCCATCCCATGGAATGGGCTCCGGTTTCAGAACCCGGGACCCAGGGTTTGGACCCTTAGGTCGCTGCATTTGTGATGACGTGTTTTGACATTAGGTACTGCAATGAAACAGTACTCGCCCAGAAAACCTCATGTGCTTTGACATTACGCTCCCTTATTGCTACTGGCACCAGACATCCTCATGTGCATTGACGCTAGAGTGTCTGAGTACTGCTGGCACCAGAAATTCTCATGTGCACTGACATTAGGGTGTCTGAGTACTTCTGGCACCAGAAACCCCCATGTGCATTGACATTAGGGTTTTTGATGTGAACGTAATGCCAGATGACATTAGCCATTGCAAGTCTAATGACTGTCTAATGTCACATTAAGAGTTCATTAGGTATACATTAGACTCTCAATATTCATTTTCATAAGGGCAGTGCGTGTCTGCAATGCGCCACCTTGTTTTAGTACCGTCCCCAAACACCAGGCGTTCGTCTGACGCTGCGAGCAAATATCGCGTTCCATGGGTGGTATAGGAAGTTTCACTCCCCTGGCGCCACCGTGTGCATCTTCTTTCTTTTTCCCTCTGTGCTCTGCTTCATTTGATAGCTGGCATTACTGTTGTTGACTTCCCTCCTCTTGTTGTTGTTATGTGGGGTTTAACGTCCCAAAACCAGCTCTGATTATTCCGTCCCCTTATGTCCGTGTTTTTCACGCCTGTTCTTTTCACTATGGACCCTTGCCAACTCGCTCAGCTTTGTCCTTTTTAGCCACTATTCATTTGCAGGCTGTTGGACCGCTTCGGTGGCGTTTCATTTTTATTTTTCGCTCATAGTGTATCGAGCCCTGCGGAATGCCCTTCGGCAGGACGCCGATGTTATGCACTGAAGACTTCTTCGCCCAGTTAATATGAGGCTTGCAAGTGTAGAAGTTTGGGCTAGTTGGTTTGGGTTCAAGATGCCGAGTTATACAGCGCGCGAACATGGGAAAAATGGGACAGAGAAGAAAGAGCGCTGACTTCCAAGTGATCTTTATTTCGCAGAGTGGCAAAGTAGATGCGTACAAATAAACATAAGAAGAAGCCTAATCAATGTACGTACATATTCAAATCACGTGTGACACGAGTTCGCGATTGCTCCACAGCCCGGCCAGGTAATCACGCTCAAACTGTGATACTGCCACGGAAGCGGTGCTTACGCAGTTGTCGCCTAATTTGTGTATCTTTCCCGCGTCGATTATCTCGCTGGTTCGCTGAGACCAACGCACTATCGCACACTGTTCTAAGAGGGGGCTGCAACCACAGTCCCGGCAATGAATGCCAAGGTGCCCCTGCACCACACTGTGCACGATATTTCACTGCTGACGCGGGCGTTCGTTAACGCACCTGACGGTCCGGCCGACATGAGCCTTTCCACACGTCAGTGGAATGGAGTAGGCGACGCCTACTGCGCAGGAGATGTGGCGTTGGGCACATTGAAATCCGCGCATATGAGCCACATCGCGATCAGTGCACCGACGTGAAGCTTGTGCTTTTTTATTATGCAGCCATTGGCCGGCAATGTGCACTCGCCATCTTCCTTTGGCGGCGGTCGGTCTACAGTGCCAATTGCTACAACCGAACTGCATACATATTCTTGCACCAGACAGACTGTGTTTTGGGGAGGTCAGTTCGGGAGGTCACTCGATGCCGTCTTTGACAAAAATTGCAGCGCACCACCTCGACCACAGGACCTATCGTTTCTAATAACTGAATGACCCGGTGGACGTAATTCATTTTCAGTGATACATTCATTCAGCCAGGTCTCAGTTACACATGTAACTTATGAATTACGACACTCTAGAAAGCAACTGAAGTTGACTTGCTTGTTTACGAGGCTGCGGGAATTCACAGACGGAAGCAACAGGTTTTCTGATTTGAAACGACTGCTGTCAATTCATTGCTTTTTGTTCCTTTTATTATCCTTGCTACCGCGTACTGGGATCTTCTCGCTCCGCGAATCATCCCGAAGGAACAATTTTTCGCCAATTCTTTGTTTCACTGCAGATTACCTTAAGTTTCTAACCCGCTTTCGGACGTTCTGTGCTCCTGTCCTACAGTCGTTTTCGTATCTGCCTTGTAGTGGGTCAATAATCTTCCGAAACAGAGTGGTTGCTGCGTTTTAGTTTAAAGCAGTTCTTTAGTACGTCCACCTTGTCACGGTGATCAAATAGTTCGATAATAACCACTCGATGCCTATTAGCTCGCTTACGACCTATCCTGTGAATTCTTTCAGAAGAAACTATCTTTGTGCCCAATTTGTCAATGAAGACACCTCTCAACACAATCTATGATAGTTCTGCATACGTTTCGTGTGTCGTGTTCTTTCTTACGGGTACCGCGCTGGTGTGGTTCGACAACAACGAGGAGACTTTGACTACGTGGGAAAGATTTGTTTCCCAAACCAAGGAGCGCTTCGGGGACAGCATGATGAAAAAGAAACGGGCAGTACAGACGCTCTCACAACGTGCACAGGTGCCAGGCGAAACATGCATGGCCTACATTGACGAAGCGCTAAAGCTCTGCAGGATGGCGGACTCTGGAATGTCCGTAGACGAGGTATTCTATATCCGATAGCGTTGTTGCGTCTCCTTAATCCTCTAGGCCTTCAAGCTTTCGTTCCATGCCTCCAACTGGTAAATCTAGCTCTGGTGTTAAGTTTTTAATTTCATTTATCGCTGATGTATAGGTTATTCCACTTTCTGTTTTTTGACCTCAATATCTCCCAACCATCGCTTGATATCTTTCTGGCCTTCAAGTAGCTAAGCTAGTAACTTTTGCGTTGCAGGTCCTGGATTTGACTCAACGTGCCCACACAGCATGAGTAGTGATCACACGATGCCACAGGCAATAAAGTACATGTCGTCGAGTCCACGTAGCATGTCACCTGGACATACCATCGGTAATTGGATTTATTTGTAGAAGCATTCTTACTAACCTGTATAAAAAACAGGAATGCCTACTGGCCGCCAGCTGACATTCTTACTCGTATAAACGAGCCTTTTTCCTTTCCTCTTTCACCTTTCTCGGAAGGGGTCACGGCTAAATTTTTTTATAATGCGTATACACATGTATGCTTCTTTTACGACATCAGTCCATGGTTCAAATCTCCTGGAGGAATTTACCTTCTTGCCACCCACTTCTCTTGATGGTGCCCTAGCTGTTTCTTGTCTAACATTTAGAACCATTATTTTTCTAAGAAAAGTACATGATTGGAGCGGTCTTCACGAGGACGATGCGCCCACCTATTATGATCAAGACATGTCTGGGTTGTTAACATATAATGCTTTTTGCTAGAACAATCCATGAATGGAGTTGTCTTTATGTACAGGTCGCTTTGTCGACGCGCACTTCTTTTGATGGTGTGATGGCTGATTTTTGTTTAATATGCACAACCATTCTTTTCTCAAGAGGAGTCCGTGATTGGAATAGTTTGGAATCGTCTCCCGGAGGAAGTTATCTAGTCGTCGCCCACCTTCCCTTGATGATTCCCTACCTGTTTTTCATATGCAACCGTTCGTTTTACCAAGAACAGTCCATGACTAGACTTGTGTTTACAAGGAGCTTCTCTTGTTTGTCGGCTCATTCCCTTGGCGTCGTGGCAGAGTCATTGGCCAACATATGCGATCATTGTTCTTTCCATGAACATTCTGTAGTTTGAATTGTCTTCAGGAGGAGGTCTTCTTCCCCATTTCCTTTCATGGTGCCCTAGGTGTTTTTTTTTTTCAGCTAGTCATGGCGTGACACTTGTGTAACACTTGAACATTGTTTAACCATGTGTAGTTTTCCTCGCATTCGTACTTTACATGTACGTATAGTTACGGTGCCATGTATTCATTCATGGGATACGATGAATGCAAGAGATGGAGGGACCAAACAGATTGCAGTTCGAGCTGACGTCGTTCTCCTCCACTTGAAAGAGTCCGCCGTGTCGTAGCAATATGATGGTATAATATGCCTTCTGTCATCAGTGTTGTATTTTGTAAGAGCGTTAGGTTATACACTCTTAAAAAGTCTTACTACCTTTGAAGCTCAAAAGGACAGAAAGTTGAGCGAGTTGGTAACAGTCCATAATCAAAAGAAGAGGCGTGCAGGACACGGACACAAGGAGAGCAGTGAACAACACGAACGCCGACTAACAACTGATGCACAGCACAGAGGCGAAAAAGAAAGAAGACACACAGCTTATCTGCGCATGCTCGGAATGGTAGCGCCACCAATTTGACTCCAAGCATTCGAAAGTAGTAAAAAACGGAATAGCCTTGTCCTGTTTAAAGTCAGCCCTATCGAAGTCGTGCGTGCACCGTTTGACCATTAGCTTTAACGCGCAGGTCGAGCGCCTCTTAGATGCAGGTTACCCTAGACTAGCCATAGCCACAGTAGCTGAGCGTCTTAAGAAGTCGATTTCAACCGGATCGAAAGCTGTAGCAGAGAGTAACATTAACAAGAAAAAAGTCGTGAGTATTCCGTATATGCACGCAGTTTCGCACAGGCTTAAGAAAGTGGGAAGTAAATATGGGGTTAATGTTGTGTTTACGGCTCCCAATAAGTTAGGAAGGGTTTGTGCCGCAGTGCATAGAAGAAATGAGCAGATGGAAGGTAAGAAGCGAACGGATATCTGTCAGGTTAAGCACCTAGCCAAGAACAATTTCACCGACTGTCGCATGGGTGTAGTTTATAAGATTCCTTTTAGCTGCGGACGTTTTTATGTAGGGCAAACTGCGCGTTGTATTAATCAAAGATTAATTGAACACAGAAGGTCGCTATCAGGTGGGACACCGTCCAATCTATCCTTGCACTGCCAGGTTTGTAGCTGCATGCCCGAGTTAAAGAAAACCGAGATCCTGTACAGGCATAAGAACGAAGATACGCGTTTATTGGTTGAGGCCTGGCATATCAGTATTAGTGGAAGTGCATGCGTGAGTCAGCCGTCGATTAGCTTAAACAGAGAGGAGATAGAAAGCCTTAGGAGTTGTCTATCGCGAAGACCGGCACGTGTAACCGATTGACAGGTGGCGCTACCATTCCGAGCATGCGCAGATAAGCTGTGTGTCTTCTTTCTTTTTCGCCTCTGTGCTGTGCATCAGTTGTTAGTCGGCGTTCGTGTTGTTCACTGCTCTCCTTGTGTCCGTGTCCTGCACGCCTCTTCTTTTGATTACTACCTTTGAGGCAATAAGTGCTCGTCACAACATTTACTTCCCAAGTAGTAACTGCAGCCAGTAAACGACAATGTAGTGTCGTCACTACCAAAGCTGTAGTTGCTACGTATAAGTAAGGGTAGTAACCAACGTCAGTAACTTTACTTCCTTACGAGTCGTTCATGAGTCTTATGGTGACTGGGATTACATCTGCTGTTTACGTTTCCAGATGAAGTACATTCTATTACAAAAGAATAAGATCAAATCTGAATTATGAAGTATTGCATTGTCAGGTGACACTGTTCGGTACTGATTAATTATATCGCATTACACTAATTAACGAAAACTAGTTATCTTGTGGCATCAGCGCTTGAATACGCTCCATATGTAAATGTTTAGGTGACAATGGACCCAAATACGACAGCGCACACTAATGCACAATAAAGATTAAAGCTCCTACGCGACATGTACCTTATAAGCAGTGTCAACGCTACTAGGTGCGAAGCACCTTATGCACTCGGCCTGTCGGCGTCTCCTATCGTCGTCTTCACGGTAAAGCAAGCTATGGTAAAAAAAAAAGGGAAAACCCAGTTGACAAGGAGAAGTAGCACCCGCAAGGATTCGAGCCCACAACTACCCCGGATGCGATGACGGGAGCTCGATGTACTACCGGTACACCATCGCCACATTGCATGTATGCTGAACCAAAGGGCCGTATATATTCACTACATCGCTTTACAATTTGCGTCCAAGTGATGCCCAGAAATGAGAAGGTGCTTAGCAAGCAAAATTTCTCTTAAAATAATATCGCCTCCTTTCCAGTGCCCTCTTGGATCACAGCCTAAATGCAGCGCAGTTATGCCCTCGTGATGCCCGTCTTGGTGGGCCGATCATGGAGGCGGTGCAGTCAGACAGTGTAGTTGTAGGGTTGTCATGCCAGAAGCGATTTTAGCGAATTTCTGTTAATGAGCCCGAGTTGTCTGCTTCTAACGTGATCTTCTTCGTGGTTACGGTAAAGCATGACAGCTCTACTAACGTTAAACCTACGGAGATCCCGCCACGGTGGTATAGTGGTTATTGCACTCGGCTGCTGATTCGATGAGGGTGGCAATGTCGGCTTGTTGGTAGAGCATCTTGAGTTTGATGGTAGCGCACGCAGGACATGGACAAAAGGAAGACACACTTGACACACCACAGCGCTAACTTTCAACAACTGATTTTTTTGCGACTCATTGCGACTCAGTGAAGGTGTTTTGTCATGTCCACGAAATATGTACTCCTGTCGCTTTAGGTGATTTCCATTTGTCATCGTTCACAGTTCTAAGCAGTGCACACGTGGCGTCTAACGTTTTTGAGGGTATATGTACGAGCGGGAAATGCGGAAAAATAAATCAGTTGTTGAAAGTTAGCGCTGTGGTGTGTCAAGTGTGTCTTCCTTTTGTCCGTGTCCTGCGTGCGCTACCATCAAACTCAAGATGCCGATTCGAAGGTCGCGGGTTCGAATCCCGGCCCGCATCAGCTGAATTTCTATATTGTCACGCGATCGTGACGCACGCAGCACTCAAGGCGAAGCACGCAGAACTCAAGACGATATCAGGCGAACTGTTTATTGGGCGAACTTGTGCCCAGCAAAACAAAGCCAATGACAATGCACAGCAGTAGCAGCGTGAACAGTCGTCGGTCGACGGAAAGACTGACAAGCGGCGTAATGCATCCGCTTTTTACACACGTCATAAGGCGTTCTCGCGTTATCTCTAGAATTACAGAAGTCACTGAAATGTGCGCGTCAAGCATGCCAAGTTTCATGAATCATCGACACGGTTCCAGAAGTGGCATGCAAGGTAAACGCGGCCTGCGTTGTGTGTAACAGAAAGTGATAACGGCGCTCGCCGCAAACAAAGCAAGCGCGCCATTCACAGGAAAGTTATAATGGCGTTCTCTTTAAACAAAAGAAAACAACCGCACGTGTCGATATATGCGAAATGTTCAGGCCCGTGTAGGTACGTAGGTAGAGATTCTAAAGGAAAGGAAAAAGGCGCTAATTTCTGTCTCCCATACTGGGGACACGGCTAAGCGCCTTAGGGAAAGGGGATAGGAGACATAAAGGTATAGGAGAAGAAAAGAGAAGAGAGTGTGTTGGACAGCAGCAGCACGAAGAAGCACGTCCCGCCGCTCGCAAAGGCAGGCGGTGGTTAGACAGTGGCCGCACCAAAGCAATGGCGTTTCCGCCGGCGGCAAATGTTGCTGCTCGCTCGGCACGGCACTGGGCAGCGCGCTCGTAAGCGCAAGGATCACGCCGCGCCGCGGGTTGTCAGCCGGAAGTTCTTCAGCAACGGACCTCAGGGGGACGAGCAGGTGCTCCATGAGGGCATCTCGTGGATCCGCTGAGGGCGCGGTCGGTGGAGCAGCAGGCGGCGCCGTAGCTGCTAGGCTTGCTGCAATGGTGATGCGACGGCGCGGTGCAGGTAACGGGCGGCGGCTGCCGTGGTCGTCGCGGTGTTTTTCGGGTGGGCTGGCCTTTAAAGCAGCAGCATAAGAGGGCACCTCGCAGGTCTCTTCCCGTACTGCCGCTTTGACCGCCCGTCTCGAGAGCGGCGTAGGCGATGAGGCGAGCAGGGTTGCCACGCGCCTTTCCTCCTGCCACATGGGGCGATTAGGATTGTCGGCGGCGTGGCTCCCTCTGCAGTTGACGCACCGCGGCTTGCACTGCTCGCTGGCCTGATGTCGACGGCCACAGCGGGTGCATTCGCCGGCTCGCTGGCATGCCTCGGCAGCGTGGTCAAGGCGTCCGCATTGCCGGCACTGTAATGCGCGCGGCCTTACGTGTCGGACTCGCAGCCGCAGTCCCCGAAGCTTGACGAACTCGGGAGGGACCGAAGTTCCGAATCGCACCTTGACGGAGCGACCCTCCCTTGTAGGCGAGAGCACGGGTGCGGCCGAGTTCATCTCGTCAAGCAGCTCCTCGATGGTGATGTCGCCGTCCACCCCGTAGACGCAGCCGAGGCAGGAGCGACGATCGGTTGGTTCCCGGGCAGTAACGGGGATGCCGTTGAGCTCCGTGATGGTAAGGAGCTCCGCCAGGTACACCGACTATGACGCGTCCGCCGCCACGATGTTTCGACTGTGGTTGACACGCAGCGCTGTCACACCCGGCCGCACAGAAAGCGCCGCAGCCAGCGCCAGGCGAGGCGCTCCCGCGAAGGAACCACCGGGAGAGGAAGGACGGTAGAGCACCTTCGCCACCGCTGCCGGGTCGGTCGCAATGGCCGCGGCTACCAGTGCCCTCGCTCGCCGGCGTGTAGCTTTGGAGACGACCACTTGGAAGTCGCCCTCAGCCGACACGGGGAGGGGGCTCGGGCGCGGACGGACTGCCGGAGTGCTGGGAGGTATCGTGGGTAGCGGGGCCTAAGCTGCTTCGGGCGCGGAGACGCGGGGCTGCGTTCGCGGCTGCCTCTTCCGCTTTTTCCTTGCCGCCGGGCTTTTTTGCCAACGTAATACACGGCCGCCTTAGGGGGGCCCGCCGCGACGTCGACGGGGCTGGCAGTAGTGGTAGACGAGAGCGCTACGCACGTGGTGGCTGCGGGCGACGGTGGAACGGTAGCGTCGCTCATGGCTTGCTTCCGTGGGCCGTCGTCATCGCTCGCTTCGTGGGGGCGCTTCCTTTGCACTCCATGTCCTCTTCATCCGGGGACGCCGGAAGAGGAACGGCAGCGGAAGCGTCGGCCGTGCTCGATGCAGGGGTGGCAGCTACGTCCCCGGCAGGCGCTGGCTCGGTAGGCGCAGGAGCGTTGGCGAGCTCCTGAGTTGCCGACGCGGCATGCCGCTCTAGCACTTGCTGCTTCTGCTTCTGCCAGGCCATAAACCTTTTGAGGCTCTCGTCGAGGGAGAGGCTCGGGTCGTCCTGGAAGGTGTCCGACTCGTCATCCATGGTTGCGTCACGAGGAATCGGAGCAGTACCACGCAGGGGAGGACACCAGGTCCCACAGTCATCGTCCAACGAGGAGATCGCGGGACGCAAGCAAAGTCCGTGAACGCGCCGCCGTACACTTGCGAGCGTTGCGGCCACGCGGCCGCTTCGCCCGTGTACTGTGCGATGTCAGCGCCCGTTAGAGAACCCCATGTGATCAGAGTTTACGGAGCCCTCCCCTACGGCGTCGCTCATAATCATGGTTGGTTTTGGGACTTAAAACCCCAGAACTCAGTCAATCAATCCCTCGCACTTAGTGGTAACAAGAACATTTACGAATTCTAGCATACTTGTATAAAATAGAGATCCGAGACTGATACACGGCTGCTGTTAACTGTTTAATCTCAACATTCGATCTCAACATGTCGTCGCTGCTCCCCTTTGTCTTCTGTTCGGGACAGTACAACTAAAGTCCCTAGATATTTTTTTCCGTTCCCTAGATATTTTTTTCCGTTTTCTGAAGTAGCGAAAAGCTTTGATGTGCCGCTGGCGCATCTGATTGGTCGGCGTTGCTTTTCGCAGCCATGTTCTTCCTAAAGCTGTTACTTGAACGCCAGGCTTGAACGCTGCAGCGAGAGAACGCCAAAGAAAGTTGCGCGTTTCAGTAGGCGTTTCATTACATATGGCATGTCCACTATCATATTTGATAGGAACGCGTATGTTGACGGCCGGCCGGACGCTATGTGCGCGCGCGTGCTCCGCTCCACGTGTTTAGGAAGAACATGGCTGCCGACGCGGGCTTTGAGCGAGAGGGTGCCGGGAGAGAAGGTAGTTGTCGCTACTTAAAAAGCGGAAAAAAATCTAGGGACTTTAAGTACAACTTGTAAGCAGTATAAACGACGACAAAAAGAAATTCACAGCATATCCACGGAGTGAATGATGATGATGAGTGGGCGAAGCTCCGGATGTTCATCGTAGATCGTGCGGAGTTCCGGATTAATTTAGTTAACGCGCACGCTGCGAATCCTTATGGTTCAACTAAGCACAAGTGAAATCTCCCACCGGCACTTCATTGCAAGTCAAGATCCAGTGGCTATATGTATATATGAGTGGCCGGTGTACGGTTCTCCAGCGCGAGCAGTCGATATTTTAAATGCGAAGCATTTCTTAGCGAACTTCGGGGAGTTTGAGCGTATCTATCTATCTATCTATCTATCTATCTATCTATCTATCTATCTATCTATCTATCTATCTATCTATCTATCTATCTATCTATGTAGCCGCCTGCGATTTCGTGCTCTCCTGGCCGTTTCGCTAATGGGATGTTTACGAAAATTGGTGTGCCACAACATGACTACACGACGAACATAAATGACAGGTCGTAACATGAAAATCATGATATGCATGTCATGAGCGGCATGATTTACATGCCGCGGTGTTGGTGCTTTCCTGGCCGTTTCGCTAATGGGATGTATGCGAAAATTGGCATGGCACAACATGACTGCCTGACGAACATAAATGACAGGTCATAACATGAAAATCATGTTATGCTTGTCATGAGGGACATGATTTACATGCCATGCGTTTCGTTAACGGGATGTATGCGAAAATTTGCATGCAACAACATGACTGTATCACGAACGTAAATGACAGGTCATAACATGAAATGGATGACGTGCATGTGATGACCGGCATGATTTACATGTCGCGCGTTTCGTTAATGGGATCTATACCAAAATTGCTATGGCACAACAGAATAGCATGACGAACGTAAATGACAGGTCATAACGTTATAATCATGACACGCGTCATGAGATGCATGGTTTACATGCCACAGCTTTGGTGCGCTTGCGGCCGTTTCGTTAATGGGATATATACGAAAATTGCTGTGGCACAACACGACTGCATGACTATCATAAATGAGAGGTGATAACATGAAAATCATGTCATTGCATGTCATGATTTTCATGTTATATGTCATGACCGGCATGATTGACATGCCATTGTCTTGGCGCTATACTGCCGCTTCGTTAATGGGATGTGTACGAAAATTGGTTTGGCACAACATGACTGCGTGACGATCATATGTGACAGGTCATAACATGAAGATCGTGACATGCATGTCATGAGCGGCATGATCTACATGCCACTCGTTCCGTTAATGGGATGTATACCAAAATTGCTATGGCACAACACGACAGCATGACGAAAGTAAATGACAGGTCATAACGTTAGAATCATGATATGCGTGTATGAACGGCATGGTTTACATGTCACAGTTATGATGCTCTTGCGGCCGTTTCGTTAACTTCATACGTACCAAACTTGGTATAACGAGACAACAATGCAAATCCATTTTACGTTCCTGATGCGTGCTTCGCATTTCCTTGATTGACACTGCACATGGGATCTGCCAATTTTTTTCATTCAAGAAACTAGAAGACGCTGCCTGCCTCAAGCTTGTCTCTCGCGGGTGAGGACGCGTTCTCCTTCTTTGCGAGCTGGTAGCGCGTTCATCGAAAAAAGAGCGTTTCCATAGTGAAAGTGTGCCTTTCGCTCTCTCTGTCTCTATCTCTCTCACAAGACAGCAGATGGAAGAGTGAGAGAGCTTGCGCGCCGGGAGACACGCGCCGAGGGCGCGCCTCCCACACGCGCCTTCCTAGTAGCACGTTCCCACACGCGCCCTCCTAGTAGCGCGTTCCTAGTAGGTAACGCGCTACTACAACGGATGGACAGACCCAAACCTTAAGGAGCTTCGCCCCTCAAATGTAGCAAAGCTGTGAGAAGCGTAGTAACCGCCTCCATTACTACATTTTAAATGCGGAGCATTTCTTAAAGGGCCCCTAAACCACCCAGAGGTCGAAGTTTAGTTTTGGTGTTGCTTTTGTGCCGGTGTCTGCCACGAACACCTAGCCGCAAGAATTTTTCGAAACGGTGCCGAAATAGCGGAGTTACACGCGTTTGATTATTAAAACGCGGCACTTGCTTGTTTCGCTCTCTCCTGCGCCACGCACCGGCCGCTTGCGGCTACCACCTCCTCGCCGAGTGTGCCGAGTGCTCCTCCCTGGCTCCTCCGAATGTCACGTGACATACTTCACCGATGATCGTATCCGGTTGACGCGCCGCCGCCCCCTCCGCCGGGCTCCCGCGTTCGCGCAAGTGTTTTGTTGGTGCTGTGCCAACGCTCTGTGCTAGCGGTATCTGTCGTGTTCTGACAGTTGCTGCAGTTTGTAGTCGGCTGTACCTGACTTGTGCTCGTGCAAACTGCGTCGCTATGGGCCCCGCGTTGCGTATCGAAAGACTCACCAGTGGCATGAACCCATACGGTGACAAGCCGTGCCGGTGTCGCGTCGGGGCGGCTGTCCAGTCGGCGACTCCGCAGCCAAGCACCGCGCATGGTCGTCGTTTTGCCATCGCAAACACTGTCGACTTGCGCGCAGCTGAACGGACAGCTGTGTACGGCTGTGCTGGAACGCTAGCGATTTGTCATTCGCATAGCGTAGCGCAGTTACGAATTCACAAGCATGCACACGCGAACGCCACACCAACGACACACGACGAGGAAAAACAAACAGGCAGGGAGCGCGTGCATTTGCTAGCAGACTAACCGGAAGTCGAAGTTCTCCTTCGACCAATCAGCGGAGCTTGGACTCTTGTGACGTCACCAAAACCCACAATGTCGTCACGGCTAACTTCGGTGTGCCGGAAATGGCCGGAGAGGTGAACGGGGTTGTTTTTCAAGTTTGTGGCACAGCCACGGCGCGTAGCGCTGCCGCGTTTGACACCGTTCATCGTGGCGCCATTCTCAACTTGATGCGCGTGTTAACTTGAAATGTTCAAAAAAATGTCGGGGGTGGTTTAGGGGCCCTTTAAGGGCTGAACACATGCTCCGATTTTCCATGCGATCCGACGTCCGACGTCGCACGGTCCGGCGTCCGGAATCCGACGCTTCACCACACACAGGGCGACGAGCGATCAGCGAGTAGGCACCGCCCACATCCGGCGCGTTGGCATACACGCTCGTAAAACATCGCATCCCTGTCGCTAAGTGCAAAATAAATCTTTGTACAGCCTTACTTGGTTGCATAACAGCGCCGAAAAACATTGCTGATAAAACTGTGCCTTCGCGAGCGACAAACATAACACGACAGCCCACCGTCAGCGACGACTCCGAGGGTATACGCCTATCACTCTTAGCACGGTAACTTTTACTAAAGGGGCATATTTTCACATTTTTGTGTACCTATAATCTATAAGTTACCATGTAACCTATGTAAAAGTAACTTTAATATAGGTATGCAAACTCGCCCTTTACGATGCACGTTACATAAATAAACTTTAGCATGTGCTTACAATACTGGGCGTCTTCCTAAAGAATAGAGGTTACATAGTACTGTACACACGTATACTGTCTACATAAAGCGGCACGAAGGCGATATTATGCAGCCAATATGTCGCTTGCCGAGTGCGTGCCTCTTCTTTCTTTCGCTCTTCGTTCTGAGAGGCGTTCGCTCCCCACCTGCTCCCACCAAGCAGGTGTCGCCTAGCAACGTCAATGCGGCTCACTTTCTTTCGCCTTTCCTTCAGTGCGCGCCTCGTCTTTTTTTCGTGCTTCTTTCTGCAGCGTTACTACACAGCGCACGTTACGTGCGCTGACAACAGCGACATCGCCGCGCCGGCATCATGAGGTTAAAAATCCTTGTCGGCTTCTTTTGAGTCAAGCAATACTGCAACACAGAAGTGTACACAAAAGCAGATTCTCTCAGGAAATTGGTTGACTAAAAAGCTACGCATTTCCCATAATTTTGCTTAAGAGCAATTTTAGCCTGTTTACCTATTTCTTTTTCATATTGGCCTAGCAAATTTGTGATGTAGTAAACTATGAAATATTGTTTGTTCACACGCTCTGCTCTTTAGCCAGCAAACGGTTAAAGCAAATGACAAATGACAAATACAATTTCTAGTGTTTACTCATACGTGCTCTAGTGCTTTTGATCATTTAACCTACTACTCATTTCAACATGCACTTTCCACAAGATTACATTTCACAACAATGTGAAGGGCTGAGTAGGCTGTGCATGTGCCACAACACTCGGCTTTATAAATAATGCAAATAGATATTGACACTTCGCAGATAAAGTAAAGGATTCAAATAAACATTTTATTTGAAATATAAATTAAAGCCCAATAATTTAAGCATGCATTGATGCCATGCGGAAACATTGAGGAAAGCTTTGAGGAGTGGTATCACTTATACCAAGTATAGCACTGTCTCTGAGCCATACATGAGCTGACAAACACTTTAAATACAGTCTGCATAAAATGTAAACAGCTATAACACAATGTAAAGCTTATGTATGTATTACAAGCAAAGTCAAATGAAAAGGACGGTTATGTTCAGCTGAACCTTGGGCACTTGGCAGCCCTATATGACATACCAAACTCAACAGCCTAAAACACGCGGTTCTGACCATATATGCAACACGTAAACAAGTGGCACTGTGGATAATTGTGCACCGGTTCAAAGTGGTAATAAACATCACTTTTTGCCCCTAGCACATGGACAACCTTGTATCACTAAACAATCAATTGAGCAAACAAACAAGTAAATAAATTCACCACTGCATAAAAAGCAATTTTTGATCCTATACTTGAACAAAAGAATGTAGAAAATGAGTATTGGGAGCAGATATGCATACATTTTTTACCAGTACATAATCTGGACCTTCAGCAGCCCGAAAGTGGTACCACTTGCACCACATCACATGTTCACTCAACCACACATGAACCACAGATGAGCCAACACCTTATTTTCATGTGCATGTGCGTGTGTACACTGCGTTTACAAAACTGGATGGGAGTGGGAAAGTGAACAAGATAATGCAAGCACTGCAATAATTATTGCTTTAAGACTACATGAAAACCTTTCCACATCCTCAGTAGCCTAACTAAGGCTCTCCTAGCCTAGTTGGCACATGGTGCTGACAGGAAGAATGATGCCACAACAAGAAATTCCAATGTGAAGGACAGCACAACGCCAAATTTCAGTTGATATATATATGGGGAAAAAGTTACATAGAGGGAAACTTCAGGCAGATGCTTCATTCACATTTAGTGGCCATGCAACAGTATGACTATAAGGCACTTTTTATCAAGCACTGTCTAAAGACTGTTTCACTGCAACAAAGAGACAAGGACACCTCACTGACGCACTGTCCACCTTTCTTCTTTATGTACAAAGCCTCCATCAGTTTGCCGAGTAAGGTAGTTTCCAAAATACACTGCGAAGTACACTGCCATTAATGTTCCATCCTATGTAAATTTTTTTCCCCATAGATCATTTGAAAGTTCGTACACGTCCTGTCCATTTTCTTGTTCCTCGCTGTGCCTTCAATTTTTTCTGGCAGTACCTGCAGCTTAACACTATGGCTCTAAGGACACTTCCAGAGCAATATCGTGAATGAAAAGATTCTGAGTAAAACTTTTATATCATAAGCATTATCTAACAAAAGATTTCCTGGTAGACGTATATATGAACAGTGCTTTTAAGATAATAACAATAGGAAACCTACAGTTTGACAAAAAGAAAATTCAAAAAGTTGTTGAGGCTCTACTTGAGTAAGAGAGTGTATAGAGACGTAGACACTACGTGTTTATGTCACCAGTTGAGGAAGTGCACACAAGCAAACACTCAATTCAAAGCAACAATTCGAGGTGTACATTCAAACAACTACAAATGCAGCATTTATGCTGAACATAGTACGGCACCAAAACACTGTGCTTCAGTACTTGGAAAAAGCATTTCTTTAAAAAATGCTTAATATTTTAAGTAATACACACCTCAAAGAAGCCTGACTAGTTAACGCTCGAAGCAATTGAAGATACATCTCTCTTGATTGTGGCCCCATTGCAGGAATACAATCTTTAAAGGTGCCTTGAAATGTTAGTGTCCTTATTAAAAACACCTGAACAAATAAATCCCACACAAAACCTAGCCAAAGAATGTAATACGGGCGCTCAGCTGTATGCTGTCATGCAGCAAACATGTAATAATACAAAAGAAAAAAATGGCTACTGACTTCCCATCAGGTAACCTTTTTCTTCATAAGAGCAAAGAGAGACTTAAATCTGTTGTTTATCGGCCCTCTAGGCACGAAACTGTTGGGAAGCACTACTTTCAGCAGCAGTGCAAGGCATGGTGCAAATGCTTATGGATAATCCAAGTTTTGGATGTAAGAGGTCAACAAACAAAAAAAAACAAAGCTTTCTCCACTTTACCACTTGATACCCACATTATTTCTTCTTTGCTACCAGCATAGATGCATGCATGCTCGCTGCATGTATGGATGTGAGAAGCTGCAATCTTGACAGCACGAGTGGGTAGTGGAACCTATGTAAAAAAGGTGGAGTTTATATTAGCTATAACATATCAAATATTTCATATGTTCAGCACAATGTAAACTGACAGCATGAGAACATTCATTTAAAAAATGCGGGAAGGTTGAACTAACGGTGCAAGGCTGGACAAAAAGCAGAGCTTGTCGCCAACCTAGCTTATGGCTTCTACAAGCTCAACTAAGTGGATTGTCACGTGACTAGATGCTGCATGGTTTCCTGTCGTATTCCGCCACTGGACTTTGGCGAGCAATATAATCTCGGTCTTTCTTTCACACGGCGGTTTTGTGTGAGGTTTTAAAATGTGCTGCTCATTAATCCGCTGACGCTCTAATAAACGGGTTCAGCTGAACTTGCAAGTGCAGCTGCGCATGAATGCGCGAGTACTAAACGTTCTGAAGTGCTAGATAATGCACATCGAGTTAATCGAACATGCGCATCAAATGCCATGAGCGTGTACAGAATAATCACGTCGACGCCCTCGCTAACGCCCACTGCACTGCGTAAAGGTCTCCTTCTATGGGCGGTGCTTCTCCTATAAGTTACTATATAAAGGTTACACAGCACCTCGCCTTCCATATACCTTTAGGCACGCTCATTTTCGACGTTGTAACCTATATACTCGACAAGCGTTCACGAAAACATCAAAACATTTAAGATGTAACCGTTATTTTAAAGGGTACTTCTGATTAAAAGTTACCATAGAAGGTACCGTGCTAAGAGTGTAGCTGCCGACGACGTAACCGTCGTCGTTCGCAGTCAACCGCCAGCTCGCCACGAAGCGCTAGTTTTTGCTAACACAGTTAACATTTGTACTCATACGTCGTATGTCAACGCATACGATTAGTTTTCTCGAAATAGATGCGAAGCGCAATGATTAAAACGAAGCGAGCCGCTTCGGTGAAGCAGCCCCTGCCGATGTTTGTTTACGTTCGCGCCGCGGCCGCTTCCGATCTCTCGAGTGCTTTGGAAATGGGCGCTGCTTTGCAGATTGGTTCACTTTAGGCGTAACATTACTCAATGAGAATTAATTTCATGTCACAAACAAATCATAAGCAATATTTTCGACGCGCTTCCATCGACACCGGCAAAATGCCTCGGTCGCCTCGGCGGGTCAAGACGAGAGATCAGCGCGTAAGCTCCGCCCTCACGAAGCGCGTCCGCGTACACGCTCGTAAGACATCGTATCCTCGTCAGTAAGTACAAAATAAACATTTTTTACAGCCTGGCTTGGTCATACAACACAGAAAAACACTGCCGATACGTTAGCAAGGGACTAGCACATCACAACAACCCACAGTCAGTGACGACTACGAGGGTAGGCCTACCTGCCGACCCTCTGAGTAGTAGTCGTTCGCTGTCAACCGCGAGCTCGTCACAACGTGCTCATTTTTACCGATACGATTAACATTTGCTCTCATATGTCGTGCGTTAACACATGCGATTAGTTTTCTCGAAACGTTGTTATAAATGAAGCGCTACGGCAGAAACGAAACGAGCCGCTTCGGTGAGGTGGCCCTTGCCGAGATGTTTGTTTACCTTTCCACGGCGGTTGCTTTCGATCTCTCCGCTGGTTTGGAAACGGGCGTTGCTTTGCAGATTGATTCACATTAGGCATAACACTACCTAATAAGCATTTATTTCGAGCCAGAAACAAGTCACAATCAATATTTTCCACGAGATTCCAGCGATACCGGCGAAAGCCTCGGCGCCTCGGTCACCTCGGCTCGGCAGGGCGATCGGAGCGGAGCAGTGAACCAATGGGCGGCCAGCAGCACGACGTCACGCGTCTCCCGCGCTGCCATTGGCTGCTGCCGTCCGACTTTTCCGTCCGGCGACGAGAAAATCTGCGCGGTTTGACGCTCGCCGGACGACCGGAGCAGGAAACCGGTGCAGCAAAAACACCCTCGGTACACCCGGTACGACTGCCGGGTCGCATCGCCGGACGTCGGATCGCATGCAAAATCGGACCATGTGTCCAGCCCTTTAGTCGCACGATGTCGCGCTTCGGCGTCGGCGGCGCCGTCACCACCCCCACTGCGCATGCGCGGCTCGTCTCGTGCCGGCCCACCGGACGTTCAGCAAGCCCAGCATGCGCAGGGGGGGGGGGGGTGCGGACCTCTCCCCCGTACTCCTCTCCCTCGAACGCGGGCGGTGTGTATATAAGCGGCGGAGCGCGCGTTCGGAATTCAATCCATCACTCGGGCTGCGCGGCGCTTCTGCGAAACGGCAACGCCGAGCTGCGGATTCCGAACTTCGTGCACGAGAAGCGGTGGCGAAACGTGATCAGCGAGCTTTAAGACCCCGAGTACGTGAGCGAGAAGCGGTGTTCAAACGTCGTCAACGAGACGCTGCTCGTGGACGCAAGCGCCCACCTTGGTGCCGTCCTATACAACGACGGCACGAAGCAATAAAGACACACTTTAACTTTACACTCCTTGCCTTCGCTTCTCCTTCATTCAATAAATAAGAATAATGAAGACGAAACAACAATTAAGCATTCCCAAACCATACCCAATCACGCAACATTCACGCGACACCCCCACCATTCTGCGACGCATTTACTCGAGTTCTCTCCGTGGGAAGATGCGGGCGGCATTTTTTTTTTCGCCACCTTATTTATGAGTGTAGGGTAGATACTACGCATCCTTAATCATCCTTAAGTTTAGTGGCTATGGTACTCGGCTGCTATGGTACTCGGCTGCTGGTTCGAGGGTAGCGGGATCGAATCCCGGCGGCGGCGGCGGCATTCGATGGAGGCGAAATGTTGAGGCCCGTGTGCTGTGCGATGTCAGTGCACGTTTAAAGAAGCCCAGGTGGTCGAAATTTCCGGAGCCCTCCACTACGGCGTCTCTCATAATCAGAACTGGTTTTGGGACGTTAAACACCACATAACAACAAACAATAATCATCCTTAATCGTTCGTTGTTTTTAATGTCATCTTATGTTTCCTGAGTCACTTGTTATGATGCCTCCTCCCCATCCTTTACTGTAGGGTCCATTTACAGAAGCAGGCATTTAGAGCTATTGTCACGTTGTTATGACCATGAAGGGCGCTGAACCCAAGCAATTGAAGAAAGAAATCCAGTGCGAATTTGTGCCGCAAATCACACTGTACAACGATAGCGGTTAGCACAATCTTCGTTCGTTGAAAAGTTCTTATGAGCGGTGAAATGCGCCGGCTTTTCACATGCGTCATATAGAATGCTGGCAAGGCTAAATGCGGAGTTCCGGAAGGTGGAGTAACGCCTATGAAAGTGGAAATAAAGCATCCAGCCTATCGTAAATCTGTAAGAATTTCATAATATCTTTGGGCTGCAAACGGGTGGTTGATAATTTTGTTTTTCACAATCATAGCGCATTCCAGCTTTATGCTCACCTGTTTCTGATTGGGCGGAAAAGTTGGATGCGTTAATTAGGGAAAAGCGACCGGGTAGATAGCTTGCTTAGGGCCCCGCCACGGTGGTCTAGTGGTTATGGCACTCGGCTGCAGATCCGAAGGTCGCGGGATCGAATCCCGGCCGCGGCGGCTGCATTTCGATGGAGGCGAAATGTTGAGGCCCGTGTGCTGTGCGATGTCAGTGCACGTTAAAGAACCCCAGGTGGTCGAAATTTCCGGAGACCTCCACTACGGCGTCTCTCATAATCAGAGCTGGTTTTGGGACGTTAAACTCCAACAAATCAAATCAAAATCAACAAATCAAGCTTGCTTAGGTCGGCGATTTCGCTGCATGTTCAGGAAATAAGTGAAGTGACGCTTCATTGATATTGCTTCTGCACAGAATATCGCGGAGACTCGGAAAATTTACAGGGAATTATTTAGACGAAGCATTCCGACTGCGGGGGTTATGCGAAGCACTCAGCAAGCAGCCGCGTTGTTTGGCGTATCATGGAGGCATTACGAGGTCTTTGCCATATGGCTTACCGAGAACGTCGACTGAACCGTGATGCCTGAAAGGTAGCATTCGTGTGTGAACGTAGAGCTCGAATTCATGGAGGAGCTTCCGAAATATCATTTCGTAGATCTGCATAGCCAACATTACAATACTGCCACCAATCAGGCAGCGCTGGCCATCATTACCCACTGTTGACAAGGCTTTCATTAATCGGCAGAATGCTTTAGGTCTTGTATGGAAACGAATGCTTCTTTGGCCAAGAAAGCATTATGATGACACTTACTATCAGCAGTCGATCGCACGTTTTCCGTCATATGCCTCTCTGAGACATGGTTAACAAATAACGATGGAAATTTGTATGGCTTATCTAACTATACTTCTGAGTACTGCAACCGTGACTCAACTTGAGGTGGCGGTTCTGCCATCTGTATGCCTGTAGTGGTGTGCGCGTTATCATACTACGGTCCAAGGTGTCTTGAGGTGATGACGACGACGAAGAGACCCTACGGTGACATCTGGTGAGCTGGGGGACAGAATTAACACCTTGAGAAAAGGCGAAGCCAAGAGAAGTGAAAGGAGAACGAGGAAGGAGAGAGCTCGTGCTGGGTATCGAATTGCCTTTAGACTTATTTTCGTGCTGGGTATCGAATTGCCTTTAGACTTATTTTTCCGCAGTGGTGTCAGCAGCATTCCTATTGCACTGGTGCCTAGGAATGGAGGCTTCATCAGGCTCACAAACCCACAGGCGGTCCAGAAGGAACTTAAGGCGACTTCAAACCACTTCCAAACCATCACTGACGTGCGCCAGTTTGGACGAGGGGGCATTGTGTGTAGGTCACACGATCAGACCTGTGTACAAGACCTGCTTAAATGCACCTCTTTCGAGTCAACTCCGGGGAGTGCTTTCATTCCGCCTCACCTCGCGTGCACAAAAGGCCTCGTACGGGGCGTCGATTCCAGATTAACTCCAGCCGAGACATTGAACAAGCTTTCCGACGCAGGCGTCATTTCGATTTACCGATGTAACCGACTGGTAAACAATGAGAGGATTCCCACTGAATCTGTCATCGCGACATTTGTGGGCACTACATGTCCGTCAGAAATCAAGTTATGGCCTCTCATTTTTCGTGTGGAACCCCTCGCATCTCGGCCGATTCAATGTAAAAACTGTTGGAGATTTGGCCACAGTTCGGGAGGATGTAAATCAAATCTACGCTGCCGTGTCTGTGGAGAGAACCACCGTTCAAGTGAGTGTTCCGCAACATCAGAGAAGTGTTGCCTGGGTGGAGGGAGTCATGCCGCAGATTATTCTGAATGCTCAATTCGGGCTCAGGAGTCGCAGATACTGGAAATTATTGATCGCCGCCGCTGTTAGCGAAGGGAAGCTATCGCTATAGTTAAAGACAGAACTTTCGGGTATTCTGGTATTACAGCCCAAAACAGTACAATTATTGATGCAAATCTCTCGCAGGCAATTGACTCTGCTGTAGAGAAGGCTATGACGAAGGTCATGGATAAGTTAATATCGAGCTTGTCAGAATGCTTGACACAAATAGTTTCAATCAGATGAATCAGCTACTGCAGGCTTCTATGGTACCCTTACAGACCTCCGTGACAAGGGACAACACTCTGCTAAAAAGCGTACTAGTCGACGCCCTGGCTCCCTCTGTCGACAAGCATGAACGGTCCGGATCACTGGTGCGATTAGATAACTCTGCCCTCTCTCAACCAAGCACAAGTGGTACCACACAAATGGAAATTGATTCTCGAACGCACAAACGCACGGGATCCCCCATTCCTATTGATGTAAAGACAAAAAGTAAGAAGAGCCCATCGTCGCTTACGCGTAAGGAAACGAAGTCGGAGGCAGCAGGTGCCTCTGTAGTTCGCTCAAAACCATTGCGCAGTTGAGGGTGCTGCAGTGGAACTGCCGCTCTGTATTCTCAGCCTCACCTGATTTATGTTACCTTTGTAATCATTTTAATCCCGATATCATACTTCTTCAAGGAACTTGGCTTACGTCGGATAACAATTTTTCACTCGCAGGTTTTCGCTCTTTTAGATTAGATCGTCCATCGCGAGGCGGTGGCCTAATGATTTTTGTGTCAAAGAAGATATGTCATAAGGCGAAAATTTCTTTCAAAATTTCAGATTCCGACTGTGAAATTTTAGCATTGGATTTGTGTCTCCCAGGTTATTTTCCGTTTTCTATTGTAAACTGTTATTTTCCTGTCGGTGTGCACAATACGCGTCACCTTGATAGTGCTTTGGCCGCTTGCAGGCAGGACATATTGCTTGCAGGAGATTTTAATTCCCATCATGTATCGTGGGGGCTAAAGACAGACTCGCGTGGCACGCGACTATGGGAGTGGACAATAGACCGCAAGCTCTTGTGCGTGAACCGAGGACACATAACATTTGTTCGAGGCCAGTCACGTTCAGTTCTCGATTTAACATTTTGTAGCAGTGCAGTAAAGTTTCGTAATGGTCAACATTTCACTCTGCTACTAACAGTGATCATCTTCCTGTGTTTTTTGAAATTAGTTGTCCAATAGTAACTTTACAACAGCCAACCCGCACATATGTCAACCTGAATAAATTTCAGACTTTGTTACGGTCGGCCCTACTGTCCCTCCAGCGTGCTGATGGTAAAGAAATTGCTTCTAAAGTTTCTACTATTCTAGAAAACTCCAGGAAAAGATCTGAGTTTGTGGTTCCATCGGCTAAACGTACATCCTCTCGGTGGTGGAATGATGAGTGTACGCGAGATTACAGAAGAAGAAAAGCCGCTTGGAAAAAGCTTCTACAGAATCAGTGTCCAACCAATTGGAAAAACTATCAATTTCTTGCTGGTGTATTTAAGCGCACTGCTAACCGAGCGAAAGATGAGTATTACAGCAAGCATTATGATTACCTCTCAAAATCAAACAATAAGCGTGCATTGTTCGCGTATCTTCGGACACGAAAGGTACTACCGATGCAGTTGACATTAGAGAAATGTGTCTTGACGCCGCAAGAAATGAGTGCCTCTCTTGAACTGATTGCGAAAGGCTTAGAAGATCGATTTACCGCACATCTGCCGGCAACTCAGTGCAAGCTTACGTCATCCCATGAATTCGCTGAGATATCTTTATCTGAATTAGCCGAGACTGTGCTGTGTTTGCCCAACTCAGCACCTGGACCAGATGACATCACGAATGCAATGCTAAAGCTTTTATTTCGGCAATCGGCTAATGTTCTTTTAGAGCTAGTAAATTCTTCATTAAAGAACGCATGGGTACCACCAGACTGGAGACTTGCCAAAATAGTGCTGTTGCTCAAGAAACAAGAGCAAGGGTATTCTTTAGAGAACATACGACCAATTGCTCTGACATCCAGTGTAGTTAAACTTATTGAGAGGATTCTTCATGGCCGCATAAATGTCATTATCGATCAAAGGTCAATTCTAAGCCCCTGTCAAATTGGGTTTAGGGCTGGCTGCTCCATCTGGAATGACACGTCGATTTAGAAAGCCGTATTCACTTAGCAAGGCGCATAACCGATACGCTGCCCTGGTGAGTCTAGACATTGCTAAAGCATATGACACAGTAGAACATCCGATCTTGATAGACAGATTAAATTCGCTTGGTTTCCCGGAGAATTTAGTTGCGTGGATTGGCAGATTTCTCTTGGACAGAAAATTTTATTGTTATAAAAGTGGCTTCTCCTCGTCTACATACACACAAACAAGAGGAGTACCGCAAGGATCCGTTCTTTCTCCTGTGCTGTTTAATGTATTAATGAGCTCCATTCCACGACACCAGGATGTAACTACTTATGTTTATGCGGATGATATCGCATTTTTTGCAGCGGCAGACGATATCCATACCTTATATAAACGTCTGCAGGACTATCTTAACACCTTAGAGAGCTGGCTAACTAACAATCATTTTTCACTTAATACCAGTAAATGCGCCGTTCTTGTCTTTCCTCTTCATTACCCTGTGCACATATCGCTCTGCTACCATCTGGAAGACATACCACAGTTAATCTGTTAGATACCTTGGGGTAATTATGATGCCTCTCTTAAATGGCAACTACACATTGATTACATAGCTGCAAAAGGTGCACGTGCAATTTGCTTATTGCGCAGGATCAGCAACCACCGTGTAGGTATGAGAAGAGACACACTTCTAATGATTTGGTGCATGTACGTTCGCCCTATTCTAGAATTCGGCTGCGTACTTTTCTCTGGTGCCCCAGCGTACATGGTCAGACCCTTAATGGTTTTGGAAAGAAAAGCATTATGCTTATGCCTTGGCCTTCCAAAAACAGTTGCAAATGTGGTGTTGTATCTGGAATCGCGACTTCCTTCTCTATCATGCAGATTTCGCCTTTTGAGTGTAAATACATTTTTAAGAATTTATGAATCCCCATTAAGGCAGCCTGAAACTGTTTTTATTTCTTATTCGGCAATGTTTTCGGTACTAATTGGCCACGGTTTCACACTCCGCAAGTTATATTTGTGCAACGATTACTCGACCCCTTAAACGTGCGTCTATGCGATGTACGTCCGGTCATTTACAGAGCTTGTTCAGTTGAAATTGAATTCGATGACATTTTCCCGAATAATGCAAAATTACTTCCACATCGCATCTTGGATGGCATATTACAAGACCATCTTCAGAGAATCGGAACAAATGCCGTTATTGCCACCGATGCCTCACAGCGCGAGGAAAAGTCAGGTGTTGGAATTTTTAGCCCGAATCTTGATTGGTCTTATTCCGTGCAGCTTCCTGATTTCGTGCCTATTTTTGTGGCTGAATTTTTGGCAGTGGTACTTGCGCTGCGCAACTTAAGTTCTTCATTTCTGTCAGCCGCGGTTCTCACAGATTCTTTATCCCTCTGTTCCTCGCTCACTGCGAGCATGGACACGCACGTATTAAAGGCATTTCAGGCATTAGTACCTTCGCATTTGAGAACAGTCCGTTTAATATGGGTCCCCGGCCATAAAGGATTGCTCCTCAACGAAGTTGCTGATTCTTTAGCAAAGGCTGCTCTAGACGGACCGATTCTACCCTACTTTCCCGCGTACGCTTATGTCACGGCTGCTAGGTTTCGTAGGCGAGTCATAAGGGAAGCGTTGACAAACTCCACAGATTATTGTCACCTTCTATACCCCTGGTGGAGGACAGTATGTCAAACACGTCAACTGGAAGTTTCCCTTACGAGGCTACGCTGCCGTGTACCTAAATTTCTATGAACACAGGTCTGGTCGGTTTACTTCACCACTGTGTGCATTCTGCGGTGAGCCAGAGCCGATAGATCATTTCCTTTAGAGCTGTCGACGATTTACCGTGGCTAGGAAAACATGCTTAGAAAACCCCTTGCGAGCTCTTGGAATAAACCTGTCTACGCCTGTGGTTCTGTCTTACGGTGCCTCCATTTCTGGATATTGCAATACGAATGTTTGCTTTGCCGTGCAAAATTACACTAATGAAAC
>CM023485.1:134257105-134281577 GCA_013339685.2 Hyalomma asiaticum
TGCCCGCACTTTATCTTCCACTGGACCATACCGTTTGGTAAAGCAGCCGTACATTAAAAAAAACACAAGAAGGCGCAAACAGACAAGACGCTTGCTCTATGTGCCTTCTTGTCTCTGTGTTAAAGTTTGGCTGCCTCACCAAAGCGTATATTTGAAAATCACCAGCTCTCTCAACTTTCTACTTGACTTATATATAGCTGGGTAGCGCGATTCAGAGAGCTATCAAGCGGGACAACGGCTCGCGGAACGAGGTTCGAGTATGCCCTTCTTGCGAATCAGTCGCATCGCAACAACGCCTACCATCCCATCAGCAATGATAGTGTGGAAAGGTTACACTGCCAGCTGGGCACTAGCATGACGAGAACTTCGAGCCACAGTAAGGTAGAGGCGCTACCCCTGATTTTATTGGGAATTAGGACGGCTCAGAAAGTAGACACTGGCTCGGCAGAACTGGTATACGGAACAACAGTTCGTCTTCCGGGGGAGTTTGCCGCTTACAGTAAAGACGCAACGTCCTGGCCAACAACGACTATGCCTTCGAATGCCGGACATTATGAGCAAGCTACGCGATGTCCCTCCGCGGCTGCCTGCAGTATGGCTTCTTCACGTTCAAAATGATCTCCCCTCCTGCTCCTACATGTTTGTAAGGCACGACATCTGACAGCGTCCATTCCAGCCCCCATATGATGGGCCGTTTAAGGTGGTTAAACTCGGCGGCAACCACACAACGCTCGACAGATTTGACCGTCATGGCGTGGTTTAGCTCGACCGCGTAAAACCAGCGTACGTGCACCCAACAGTGAAGTGCATGTATGTAGTTCCCCCGACACAAGGACTAGAGCACTGCACGGGCCGTGATTTTCGGCCCGGGCCCGGCCCGAGCCCGCCACTCCCTGAAGTTTACCCACCAGAGCCCGGCCCGGTGAGTCAAAGTGAGGCCCGCACCCGGCCCGAGCCCGGAAAAAAACTTAACCTACCCGACCCGGCCCGGCCCGACCGAAAATCAGGCCCGACAGAGGCCCGAGCATGAAATTTTGAGCAGGGAGTCTTAAACAGAAATAATAGACGTTCTGTTGTCGCATGCTTAGTTAAGAAGTACATCCTTCAGTTATTAAGTCTAAAAAACGACCTACAGGGGAAATATTTTGAGGAGCGATAATGCGTGCGAAGAAAATTTATTCATCAGAGGTATACTGTACCTATTTCTTCGCATATTCATATAGAAATCGTCAAGAGAGTTTTGTAACATACTGTGACAGCCAACTGATTTGTAGTATTATTTTAGCTTTAATAGACAGTTTTAGCGGACCGGTTTTCACCTCCCGCTCCGGTCAGCCAGCCGGCGGCGGCGCCAGTGTGCATGCGCGGGACGCTCAGACGGGACCGCGGGACCGGACCGTCGCCTCCGCTGCGGTAAAGTTGGAGCTGAACGGAGCGCGCGACCGTAGCGAACGTACACAAACAAGATGGCCGCCTCCGGGGTCGCGAGTCCGATGTGCTCCGCAAACACAGTGGCTGTTCGACCTGTTCGCAAGTTCGGACGGCACATAAGGATTTGTGAGGACCTGTGCCTTTTGAGGGGAGTGACTGCCGCCAACGCATTTGAAAACACGCATATGTGGGAGCATGTTTTGCGAAAGAGGCCGCCTTCTCGTGCACGATTCGGGGTATCGGGATGCGCTAGTAAGCTGCAGCTATGTAGTATCGGCGTCACACGGGCCCTTTTACTCGATTCAGATTAGCCTCTTTCCGGACTACATGACCACATTTGCGATCGGGATCAAAATGAACGCGATCTGCGCCTTGCGATCAGGCTCCCGCACGGCGATTTGTCTGACGTCAACGTAAACATCATCCAAAATAGTTTGGACGTGTAGCACCGACCGTGTGAATCGCGAGAAATCCACTCCGGATGGACGCCCATCGCAATTAAGAATGCCCATGTAACCCTGGTATTAAGTTGTCGGTGTTAACTGTTACAGGCAGCTTGTCGCGACGGTGAATGGCGATGAGAAAGTAAAGTTCTCGGGTACAGAAAAGAACTAATACGAACCTTGAGGCGCGTCAGACGTTGTCGAAGTGCCAGAATAAATAATCAACGTTGCTTTAAAATGGGATTCTTTGTATTGATGGAAAACAAGTACCATTGTTTATTTTGATCCAAAAAGTAGTCTCTTGTTTGATCCCCAGAGGGCGCGGCAGTCAAAAAATTGCTCTCCGCTTAACCGGACCGGAGAAATGTTCGGCTAAAACGTGCTCGGTACGTTGTCACTCCGGTAACGTGGAGCGGCTGACCGGAACGGGAGCGGACCGTAGAATCGGTCAGCTAAAACTGTCTAATAAAAAGCGTAATAAAAACGGAGGTGACACGCAACACACTACACTGTTCTCGAACTTCTTGTTTTTATTGCACGCTCTATCAAAAAGCATGCTCTACCAACAAGCCTAGTCGACCACCCTTCTAGATATTCAACATCAGTGCTCAGTATAGTAGTAGCTTGCCTTACCACGAAAAAGATGAAATCCATATTTATAAATGGTGTTCTAAATGCACAAATTTCGATTATAACTATAACAAACTGAGTGTATACATGGGCAGACGTATGTACAGCCGAAAAACAAACGAACTGTGATATGATATTCTCATATCACGTCACGCTGCTGCAAGTATTTAGTCTTTGTACTTTCGCGGCAGAGTTCCCAGTTTGTCTTCTTACATGTGTTTCTGCAAGCAAAGCAAATTATGCAGATATTTTGGCTTTAAGCACGTCCTGCCCTTGTTCATCAAATAACCTGCCGCGCTGAAGTTTCTTTCACTACTCGCACCGGTTTTAGGGTGGTCCAACCATCCTCCCTTCCCCCTTCTAATACGCTATGCACAATTTATTGCCGTGCTCTTTTCTTCTGTAATGGTGCATGCCTTCCTAATGTGGTTCTCTAGGAGGTGGCCATTCATCCACAGTGGTAACCCAGCGGCTAGGCCGTCGCGCTGCCAAACCCGAGGACATGATTTCGATTCCACGGCCTCGTCGCCGCGCATTTCGATGGGGCAAAATACAAGAACTCCTGTGCACGTGGATTTAGGTGCACGGTAAAGAACACCAGGGGGTCGAAATTAATTCTGGATGTCTCACTATGGCGTGCTTTATAGCCATATTGTAGTTTCGGCACTTAAAAACCCAGTAATTGTTAGCGGGCAGCCTTTAAATTTACGCGGAAAGGACTGGCATGAGATGAACGAAAATATATTGGTCTATTTTTCGGCTTCGTTCCAGTTTGGTGATTACGGCGCCGCAAAGCTCCTCTACACTTAACGATTGGGTGGTTGTTGCTAGAGGCAACGGGACCTTCCCGGACACGCAAATTGTAACCACCTTTTTCAAGCCTGGCATCGGACCAAGGGAATGTACTTTGGACTACGCTTATCCTAATAACATTAGACTATTTCTGCACGTTGCAACACTGTTACGGCGATAACATGGTGTTCTCGCTACATGTATATTGCGGAATGAGACTGCAGCACATGGCTTGGCAAACCTTTTCTTTTTCTTTTCGAATTGCATGAAACATAACTGTGGTGTTTAGCTTCTCGCAGATTTTTCGTGTGCTAACAACTTCTTTCCGGCTTCTGATTCCTTAATCACCGGATTTACTCTCCTTCCTTTCTTCGTCCTTCTGTGGGCCTACAGGGTAGCTAGCTGCGCGCGTCCAACTCGCACCGCTACAGAAATAGAAGCCATGATTGATCCACGGGAAAAAAGCTATTTCCCTTTAATAATTCTGTGTTTTGAGACTCTGCGTAGATCTTTCGTTTTTGGGGTTGGCTGGAACTTTCACCAGCGTTCCCCCCTTTGCCGTTCTGTCATTGCTCTTGCGAGGATGAATTGTAAATGTAACTTTATTTTATTATTCTCATTACTGTGATTTTGAGATAACACTTGGAATATAATTAACTAATGGAAATAAGTACCTGATCCATTTACTTCTAGGCAGAGTCGCCCAGATGCTACCGAGCTAACAACAAATAATCATCATAAAATAAGCCCAAAAAAGCGGCGTGACTTCCGTCAAAATCCCAAAGAAAGTGGAAATTTAAAGAATTTTCCCATTCTTGAAACATATTTATTTCGCAATAGATGTCACGCAAATACGAAGGGGAGCTGAAAAAATCACTAATTACTTTGTACAGCAAAAACATGCGCAACTATAAACGAAAGCACATATTTACTTTTAACATTGTCTCCATTCCGCGGAATTCCCGTTTGACAGTGCATGATTAACATTACTTGTTCGTTTTCTCAGAGTATGTTTGGCTTCAACACTCAACTACTCAAAGTCATCGACAAACGCGCTATTCGTTAACGTGACTATCACGAAATTAACCATAGTTGCTAGGAAAATGGAAACAACCCCCAAAAAACGCGACAAGTGACTGGAAAATTCTACAAACTACACGTCGAAAAAAGAAACCCAAATCTACTTATTGTAAGCGGCACTGGCAACTCTGCTTCTAGGTCACTCGACCCTCATAAATCAAGTATCTCATAAGAGGCAAGAGAAATACAGTATTTCAGATAAACCTTCACATAGCTCGTTCCACATAAAAGCCATCGAATTCAAAACATCTGGAAAGTATATGTATGCACAAAGCACGTGGAACTATCTTAAAAATGCACCAAATAGCAAGCGCGGCCCGACCCGAGTCCGTAACCTCATACCCGGGCCCGACCCGAAGCACGGAGCTTCAGGCCCGAGCCCGGCCCGGGCCCGCCGTGAAAACAGCTTTATCCGGTCCGGCCCGGCCCGTGGGCCGGGCCGGACCGGGTTTTCGGGCAGGCCCGAAGCCGTGCAGTGCTCTAACAAGGAGTCCTAGTCCCAGCACACTCACTGAACCGGCTTAACAAACTGTCCAAAATTCACACAGTGTGGACGGAGCACAAGACCTCCCTTGTGCATGAATTTAGGGACCTCAGCACGTCGTACGACCCGTTCACAAGGGGGGGGGAGGGGGGAAGCAGCACTGTAGCGTCAAGAAACGGCATATCCGTGCGCATTGTCAGAAGCTCATGCGCACGGAAATCTGAGATTTGTTCGTGAGCTTCGAAGAGAATAAACGTTCATTTATTTGGACACATGCTGCTTACTCGCTTGGCTATGCCGAGCAGCGCGTTCCAATACATTCAAGGTATCTGCGGTCCGCGAGCTCCGCCTTTCATGAGCACATTTATTTGGACACATGCTGCTTACTCGCTTGGCTATGCCGAGCAGCGCGTTCCAACACATTCAAGGTATCTGCGGTCCGCGAGCTCCGCCTTTCATGAGCACAGCTTGTGGGCTGAATATGTCGGTGACGCTGAAATTTTGCTGAATTTTAACACAAAAGTGTTTTATGCCTGATTCTCCCAAAAAACAGTGACGTACTTTCTGTAACGGAAGTGGATTTGTAAAAAAAATAAACTTCCATTCACTCTGAAAAAGTTCCATCCAGGCGGACTCGAACCCACCTTCAACCGGGATTTGACGAAAGGAGGTGGATGCTCGACCAATACACCACCGCAACTTTTTTTTCTCTTTATTGCAGTACGAACACAAAACAGTATAAATACAAAAATAACGTAATCCGCCAGAGTCTATGAGGCCGGTTGTGTATGCTTGTGAACTTGCAGATGCTTTAAGTTATCTACTATACGAAGAAGTTCCTCATCATCTTCTATGTACTTGAGCACTTCACTGAGTTTAGTGACGGTCTCTACAAAATGATCATTGACAGATCGTGCATGAGGATCAGCGTTCCTTACACCCATGCGCGATCTCCACATGCTATAAAGAGCTAAAAGTATAAACAGGTCATAGGGGACACTATTTCCTTGTAGAGGCAAGAATCGTGTACCGTAGGGATCTATTGGCATATCCTTTTTTAGTGTTCTTTGCAGTACATCCCAGTAAAAGACTGCATCCCAACAGTCAATAAAGACGTGCTCAATAGTTTCCGGTTTGCGCCATAAAAGGCAATTTACTCCCCAAGGCACGAACATACCTCGTTGTTGGAGCCATGTTTTAACCGGTACGGTGCCAGTGTGAAGTTCAAAAATGGACGTTTTTCCCTGTCAGAAACTAATATTTTCTTGACACGTTTAAGGATGTTACTTCCTGGTCCCTCCCGATAAATAGATCTATACATCGGTAGGGGAAGCACTACGTCTATGAGATCTATTATCAGTCTATTCCTGTGGACATTGCGTAAGTATTCAACGGAGAATTTGCTTATGACGAACCTAGAGGAAGATACAACCTCGCATAAGTAACGGGATACCCTACATTGGGCATTTCCTACCGTGGAGACAACAAATTCTGGTATTGTGCCCGGTAACATTACTACAATTATTGTGCGGATAAAACGGTCTTTCTGATCTCCTAAGAATAAAAGCCTGCTGGTCACCTGTTTCAAGAACAGGTGGCATAAACCCAGCCCACCCTCTCGGACCTTACGGAAGCGATTAGTCCACGACGTTCGCTCAGACTGAGAATTCCACACAAATATCGCAAAAACTCTGTGGAATCGCTTAATCCTGCTTCTAGTGCAGTAGAATACCTGGAGGATATACCATATCTTCGCTACCAAGAAAATATTGCATTTAGTAACACGGGCAAATATTGACGAATCTCGCCCTGCGCAGCCCAAAGTCCTTTTCATTTCGTCGGCGTTCTGCATCCAACATTGCGTTTTCTCTATGCCTGTCTATAGGCACCCCTAAGTGTGTGTCGGTACTATGCTCCACCGCAGGTGCTCAAAGACAGCGGGTGGATGTAGCCACGTACCATGCCATAACCCTAAACTTTTTCCCCTATTTAATAAGCTGCCAGTTTGGTCTGAAAAGCTCTGCGTAATTGCAGAGCCACTGACATGCTCTCTTTGTCAGCGCATATTATTGCTACATCGTCAGCATAAGCAAGCACTCGCACACCACCGGATAACAGTCTAAAACCTTGTAACACATTACTGTTAATTATTTTCCTACAAAGAGGTTCTAAAAACAATGCGAAGAGCAATGATGACATAAAAGACCCTTGCCTTACTGACGCCCTAACATCAATGCGCTGACTAAGTTACCCATTTACTACCAGATTGGTCGTGCAATTCTGATATGCCATTCTGACTCCATCACATAGAACAGAACCCAAGCCGGTATGCTCTAATACAGCAAAGAGATTGTCATGACATACCATATCGAAGGCTTTCGAAAAATAAACTTGTAATGGAGAAGAAGAGCTCCGGTGCAGAGGCAGCAGCATCGTGCGGTGCAGCAGGGAGCTCGAGCTCAGAGAACGCGCTTGGTAGATTCTTCAACCAGCAGCCGCTTGACCTCCTTGATCTCCCATAAATCTTCTTTATATTTGGTGGAGCTGTGCTCGGTACCGTTCCACTCTACCATCCTGGAACTCCGTTCTCGGACACTACCCTCTGCCATGCCGGACACCGACCAGCAGACTCTCCCGTTGCCGCCAGTCCTGTGCTCTGGCACTGTTCGCCAGCGGGAGCCTCCCATCTTCAGCGGAGCCGACGACAACGACGTTGAAGAGTGGCTTTGGTCTTATGAACGGGTTAGCGCTAACACCAAATGGAATGACCCGGACAAGCTTACCAACGTATAGGTCTATCTCACCGGCGTGGCCAGCCTTTGGTTCAGAAATCATGAGGCTGACATCCGAACGTGGCCAGCTTTCCAAAGGGCAATAACGGAAGTGTTCGATCGGCCCGCCGTCAGGTAGCTCCAAGCCGGGCAGCGTTTGCGTACACGCGCACAGGACACGGGTGAAACGTTCACCAGTTATATAGAATATGTTGTCGATCTGTGCAGACGCGTGAATGCTGCTATGACGGAAAGCGAAAAGATCAAACACGTCATGAAAGCATTGATGATGGCGCGTTCCAGATGATATTGGCGAAGGACCCACGATCTGTTGCCAATGTCATTAGCTTGTGCCAGAGCTATGACGAGTTGCGCAAGCAGCGAGCTCTGACAAGGCGACTTCCCACACTGAATGCTGCATCACTCTGCAGCCTGACCACCAACCCCGAACAGGCGTCGTTGATCACACAGATCAGGGCTTTTGTGCGCGAGGAAGTCGCGCGACAGCTTTCCCTGGTCCCCTTCCCCCAGGAGTCTACCAGCCCTTTGCCGTCTCCTCTGCGTAATGCGATCCAAGAGGAGGTCGCGGAGGTTCTGCCGACTGTTCACCAGCAGGATGTCCTCCAGCAGGGCATCCGCCGGCAGGATGTTGTGGCTGCACCGGTCACATATCCTACGGTTGCTGCAATGGCGCCCCGCACAGTGCCCCGCAGTGTGCCCGTATGGCGTTTCCAGCAGCCTGTGCACCGCCCTCCTTCTCCCATCTCCTGAGCCGCCACTGCCGTCGCTGACCCGTGGCGTAAGCAGGACAATCGCGCTATATATTTTGCATGTAGGTATCCCGGACACGTCGCGAGGCTCTGCCCCCGCCAGGTGCGGCCATTTGATAAGAACCGACGAGTGTTCTATTGGCCGCGCGATGCAAGTGCGCATTACAGACCTTACGAGCCACCGCCATCTCACTCCCAGAACGATCACTGCCCTCGCTTTGAAGACTTCCGCTCGGCCTCCCCTCGTCGTCGATCGGTGTCCCCGATAAGTCGACGGCCAATACCTAACGAAGAGGGAAACTAGACGACGCAGCTCCCGAGACAAGAACTGCGCAAATGTCGATATACCGAAGTCCTCATCCTTCACCTGAAAATGTTATTGATGTGTTCGTCGAAAATGTCGCTACCGTTGCTCTTGTCGATACTGGTGCCGCTATTTCAGTGATGGATGCCGGATTTTGCCGCTCCCTTCGTAAAGTCACGAAGCCACTGTCGGGATTGTCTCTTCGTACAGCCAGTACTCAGTCCGTCCACCCGACCGCCGCCTGCACAGCCCGTGTGCTCATTCAAGACGTTTTATACACGATAGAGTTCATCGTCCTTTCATCGTGCTCACAGGCCATCATCCTAAGATGGGACTTTCTCTCGTGCCACAAAGCCGTCATTAATTGCGCTCGGGTTGAGAATGAACTTTCTCAACTTGTTGGCCTGCCTCCGTCGATGCCCAGCCTTCAGCTAAACTTGTCGTGAAGGAAGACACCCGTATTCCGCCGTGCTCTTCAGCATTCATACCAGTCTCATGTAGCACTATATCCGACGGCACTGTCCTCTTCATGGCCTCTCAGAAGTTATTTTTACCCGTAAAGCGCTTCCTTTGCCCTGCGCTTCTCTTGACCTCACTGCTGGTTCCAGTGCAATGCCTATTTATAATCACCTTTTGTCACCGTTATCACTACTAAGCGGCGAATGCGTTAGATACATTGAGCCACTCGGTTCTGCGCAAATTGCGTCCGCCGCCGACGAGGTGTCTTCTGCTGCCGTCAGTGAACTGAGCGTCCTCTCCGTACCTGACTCAGCATCGAAAGATGTATTCAACCCATTCGTCGTCGAAGACCTGACACCTTCCCAGGGGTCTCAGCTCCTCACCCTACTTCAGCCCTTCCGCCGCTCTTTCGATGTTTCCCAGAAAACTTTCGGCCGAGCATCGACCGTCGCGCACCACATCGACACTGGCTCCCACACACCCCTGCGACAGAGACCATATCGCGTGTCCGCCACGGAACGTCGAGTCATTCAAGAACAGGTCGATGACATGCTCCATCGAGACATGCTCCATAGAGGCGTGATTCAGCCTTCGCAGAGCCCTTGAGCCTCTCCCGTGGTACTCATCGCAAAGAAAGACAGTTCCATCAGCTTCTGTGTCGACTTTCGGCGATTGAACAAGATCACGTTGAAAGACGTCTACCCACTACCACGCATTGATGATGCTTTGGACTGTTTGCAAGGAGCTGAGTTCTCTTCCTTAGCCCTGTGATCCAGCTACCGGCAGGTCCCGATGGCAGAGGCTCATCGCCCAAAAACCGCTTTTGTTACGCCGGACGGCTTCTATGAATTTACCGTCATGCCCTTCGGACTTTGCAACGCGCCTGCTACGTTCGAAAGAATGATGGATAACGTTTTGTGTGGCCTCAAATGGAAGATCTGTCTGTGCTACCTTGACGACATTGTGGTGTTTGCCCCATATTTCGCAACGCACCTGCGCCGCCTTGAAGAAATACTCACATGCTTGACCAACGCCAGTTTGCAACTGAACCTGAAGAAATATCGATTTGCCTTCCGTCAGCTCGCAATTCTAGGTCACGTCGTCTCCAAGGACGGAATCCTTCCGGATCCCGAGAAACTACGAGCCGTTAGTGCATTCCCTAATCCTACTACCATCAAGGAACTCCGCAGTTTCATCGGGTTATGTTCCTATTTCCGACAATTCGTTGGAAACTTTGCCTCCATTATATCGCCTCTCATTCAGCTCCTAGGCGGCACAAAAGATATCACGTCATCGTCCCGTGCCTGCGATCACGCCTTCACCACCTTGCGCAGTCTTCTCACGACGCCACCCATTCTTCGCCATTTTGACCCTAAAGCACCAACCGAGGTCCACACCGACGCAAGCGGTGTAGACCTGGGTGCCGTGTTAGCACAGAGTCAACCTGGCCACACCGAACGCGTCGTGTAATATGCAAGTTGCACGTTAACCAAAGCGTAGAGCAATTACAGCGTAACAGAAAAGGAGTGTTTGGCCATCATGTGGGCCCTTGGAAAGTTTCGCCCGTATTTATACGGCAGATCATTTGACGTAGTGACTGACCACCATGCATTATGCTGGCTTTCGACGTTAAAAGACCCCTCAGGACACCTCGCTCGCTGGGCCCTGCGAATTCAAGAATAAGATATCCGTGTGATATAGCGTTCCGGACGGAAGCATTCCGACGCTGACGCGCTTTCCCGGTCACCGCTCCCCCCGAAGGCCTCTCATGACTACGTCTCCGATGCCACATTGTCATCACTGGACTTTGATACTATTGCTGCTGAACAATACAACGACCCCTGGACTGTATGTATTCTCTACCTTCTTTCGGACAAGTCGAACATTCACGCCACGCGGCAAGGGTTGGAGTTTACCGGCGGAGTTGGGCGGCCGCAAAGCGCCGTCGCCCAACTCCGCCGGTGGACTCCAACCTTTGCCGTGCCCACCCCGACCCTTTGATCGCGTGGGCATAGACCTTTATGGAGCGCTACCTCTGACTCCTATCGGCAACAGGTGGATAATTGTCGCAGTAGACCACTTGAACCGTTACGCTGAGACTGCTGCTCTACCAAACGCTACAGCGCAAGACGTCGCCACGTTCGTACTACGCCGTTTTGTGCTACGTCATGGAGGCCCGCGAGAAGTTCTGAGCAACCATGGCCGCGCTTTCCTATCAGAGGTCACCGAACAACCACTTGCCCAATGCGCTATTCATCGCACGTGCACTGTTTATCATCCACAGAGCAATGGCACTACGCAGCGCTTTAATAGAACTCTGGGTAACATGCTCGCCATGTACGTCACGCCCGATCATTCCAATTGGGAGCTCGTCCTTCCCTTCATCACCTACGCCTACAATACCGCGACCCAGGCCACCACTGGTTTCTCGCCATTCTACCTTCTTTACGGCCGTCATCCTTCACACACAATCGACACAATTCTGCCTTGCAGACCGCATTCATCAGAACGCCTGCCAATCTCTGAAGCCGCCAGACACGCTGAAGAATGTCGTCAGCTGGCCCGCCGTTTCACTTCCGACGACCAGAACCGCCAAAAAGCAGTTCATGACGGCCAGAACTCCACTCCTGCTTTTGTACCGGGTGCCCTAGTCTGGCTGTCAGTGCCGCACCGCGCCCCAGGGCTCGCTTCAAAACTACTTCCGAAATACGACGGACCATACCGCGTACTCGAGCGAACTTCACCGGTAAATTACCCGGTCGAGCCGCTCACGCCGCCGTCAGATGTGTGACGTCGCAACCGTGAAGTTGTCCACGTTCAGCGGCTCAAGCCGTACCATGATTCCACTGTCTCTCCTGAAACCTAAGTCGCCAGGATGGCTCCTTTATTTCCGCGGGGCCATTGTAATGAAGAAGAAGAGCTCCGGCGCAGAGGCAGCAGCGTCGTGCGGTGCAGCAGGGAGCTCGAGTTCAGAGAACGCGCTTGGCAGCTTCTGCAACCGCCAGCCGCTTGATCTCCTTGATCTCCAATAAATGTCCTTTACAGTATCATTGCTACTTTTCCTAAGTTTGCATCACAATATTCCAGGATACTCCTGTTGTGGGTCATGCACGCAGCCTTAAAGGAGTCCAGCGGGTCAAACAGCATGCCTTTATTGCATACCAAAGTAACCGGACAGCCGCCTGGCTGGCGGTGGACAACGCAAAGTCAAATTACAGAGTGGCTCGCCTCTAGGCCGTGGCAGCGGCTTATGAACGCTTCGGGTGGCGAGGGCGATACTGATAAGCACAGCGCGCGCGAAAGAGTACGTGGCGTTATCGCACTTCGTCACTGATATACCATATCCCCCGCACTTAATCACACACTGCTAGCATATGCACGCACTCAGAACCCATAACGATCAGGCTGTCGACGTAGTCTCTTCGGGTATCGACAACCATCACCGTTGCTTGCTCCGTTAGCTTGTGTCGATACTTGCACTGTTTCATCGTCACTTGCTGGCACATTTGATTCTGATGCCGGCTGTTGCTGTGTTATGCCCGTGCGCGTGTCCATGCTGGGAAACACAGTTAGGGCTGCACTGTCTCGTACAATGTGGTTACGAAGTCGCACCCACTCGTAAACTCCACGCGAGATCACGACACCAAGTCTGTACGACACTGGTCCCGTGCGGGCTAGCACTGTTGCTTGCAGCCACTTTGGTCCCGCACGAAAATTACGCACTAGTACATAATCACCTTCGCTGAACACTGCCTCGGAGCGGCTGCCTCTGTGCCGGGCCTGCTGGAACTGCCGACGTGCGATGGATGGTCTGACCAGGTCCAACCTGGTGCGGAGCCTCCTCCCCACGAGCAGCATGGCAGGAGCTTCTCCTGTTGTAGCGTGTGGCGTGTTGCGATAGGCTAGTAGAAAATCCGCTAGCTCGGACGGTGACGTGCCATGGCTTGCTTTTCGGAGCGCTGACTTCAGTCTCTGGACGAACCGCTCGGCCAAGCCGTTGCTGCTTGCATGGTATGGCGCTGTTCGCACGTGTCTCGTGCCAATGCCCTGCAGATAAGACTGAAATTCAGCAGACGTGAATTGACTACCATTGTCAGACACTAGGGTCTCGGGAAAACCAAACCTACAGTAAACATCGTGCAGACATGAAATTGTAGCTTGCGTCGCCATTGGACGTCATTGGGACCACTTCCGGCCACTTCGAATGTGCGTCGACAATCACCATGTTCCACAGTCCCTTGACTCGGCCGGCAAAGTCGATGTGAACTCGCTGCCAAGTTCGTGTAGGCCAGGCCCACGGGTGAAGTGGCGCTTTTACCGGCAAATTTCTCTCTTCCATGCACAACTTGAATGATGAGATGTAGTGCTGTATAGCTTTATCTATGGCTGGCCACCACAGCCGTTTGGCCGTTTGCGGCCAAAGAGCGCCAGGCAAATTATGATGTGAGCACAGTGGTTTGGGCAATGACTAGGTGGTGTTATGTGGCTGTAAAGGGGCCTAAAATTATTTAACGTACCTTGAATATATACAAGTAATAAAATTATGACACTGACATGATTAATGGGCAATGATTATGATGTACTTCTGTCAGTTGGTTTCCAGAGGCACTACTGCCTCAAAGGACCCTTACAAAAAAAAGGGCCTAGAGGGGAGTGCCATATAAGTAACTGTCCCAGCAGCACCGTCTACTAGGAGAGGGTGTGCTAGGTGTCGCGTGCGTGAAGGACTGTCAAGGTGCTTGCGTCTTTTAAAAAGTTTAAAATAGTTGAATGATCAAATATTGGGTCACTTCCTAAAAACATTGCAGGATGGAGGGGGATGTGCTCGTGATATGCTTTTCTAAAATGCTTCTTTCTTTGATGGTTTAGATCCTTACATTCCAACATCACATGGAGTACGGTCAATGTCTCCCCACACTTAATGCATGTTGGAGGGTCACCACCAGTCAAAAAGGTAATTATGGGTGCCGTATGTGTGTGCTATTCTGAGCCGAGACATCGTCACATCAGGTCGTCTCGATTTGATAGTTGGGGACAATTTTCCTATTTGCGGCTTTATAAGGTGTAGCTTGTTCCTAGTTTCAGCATCCCACAAGTGCTGCCAGTAAGTTAGGAGCCTTTGGCGGAGATAAGGCTTGAGGTCTGCTGCAGGGATAGGGATAGATGAATCTCCTCTTTTTGACTGGATGGATGTTGCAATCTGGTCTGCCAGCACGTTTCCTTCAATTTCTCTATGGCCTGGTACCCAGCACACTGTGACATGTTGTTTTGCAGCATAGAGGGAACACAAAAGAGAATATAGGGACATAATTGAAGGTTTTTTGTGGATTTTCGGGTATTTTAACGCCTTTACAACACTCAAGGAATCTGTGTATATAATTGCCTTGGATATTTTCTTTTCTTTAATGTGCTTGACAGCTGACAATATTCCGTACGCCTCGGCAGTGAATATGCTGGTTTGTGGGTGAAGAACATTGACGTCTGAGAAGGATGGGCCTATCGCAGCGTACGAGACGCCAGCATAGGACTTCGACGCGTCTGTAAAAAATTCTGTACACGAATATTTACTTTTAAGTTCGAGGAAGTGCATTCGAATGTGTGCAACAGGGGCACGCTTCGTGACTTCTTCAAATGACACATCGCAGTCTATAAGCTGCCAATGCCACGGTGGCAGCTGTTTTGGCGGAGTCATGAGACGATGCTCAAGGAGAGAAACATCCATTTCCGCAGCCAGACGTCTCACGCGCAGCGAGTAGGGTTCTCTCAGTGAGGGGCGTTTTTGAAAGATACAAGAGCTGGACAGATGAACAAATCGCAAGGTGCGATTTAAAACAGGGAATGTCGCGGGAGCCAACGTTTCGACAAGCGGACTTGTCTTCGTCAGGGCGGCAACTGCCTTCTCCAGCGTGCGTTTATGTACGCCTTTGCACACTCTCCCCCGTCCTCAGAAAGAGAGGAGGAGAAGAGCAGCACGTGCGAACACACACACACACACACACACACACACACACACACACACACACACACACACACAAAAAGGGGGGGGGGTTGGGTGCAGGGGTATTTGGGTGACAGGTGTTAGCGTGACTAATATAAATGGCAAGAGAGAAAGCTTCCAGAGAATCCGCTCTTTGTACATATCTTGCAAATGCATTGTGTGCACAGGGCTAGAAAGCAGGGTGGAAAAAGGAACACACGCTCGGAACAGAAGTTACTCCTATGTCATGTGTCCCCCCCTCCACTCTGTACCACCTGCCCCGCACCAACAATGCATTTCAGGGAAAGCTTGGGGCTAAAAAAATAACTACACTGTTTAACGTCCTTGTTCTCCTGGAACTGGATGGGGGCTCAGCACCTGAAAGTAGACTTTCTGGGAGAAACATTGTTAGCTTGTGCATACCTCAAACTTGTGTCGTCTTTGTTAACACTCTACCGTATCTAATGGACTCAAGAGTTCCCTTTGAAAGGTTTATGCCTGTAGGTTGGTGAGTATCGTAGGTTGGAGAGTATTGAACCTGTAATGAGATACGATTCCCTGTATTTTCTGTCCCTCGGCGAGCGAGAAGTTTCCTTGGAGTATGTAGAGTTTCAGTTCATCGAAATTATGACCTGTCATATTAAAATGCTGCGCCACTGCCTTCGGCAGGTTATTCGCGGTGTCCGCGCGGTGCCCGTTTAATCTAACATTAATTGGTTGACCAGTTTCGCCGACGTACTGCTTGTGACAGAGTGAACATTCCAACATGTAAATAACGTTCGAACTAGTGCAAGTGAAACTTGATTTTACATGATGGACATAGTCACTTCCCGTGCTTTTTACTTTAAGATCATTTGGAATATGCTTGCAAGTCTTACATCTGGGACGGGAGCAAGTTATTACGCAGGCGGTGCGCTGAAGGTTTACTTTGGCATGTACTAGCAGGTCCTTAAAGTTTCTATTACGGCGGTAGGTGACTCTTGGTATTTCCGGAAACGCTTTTCTAAGGCGATCGTTGCTTGTTAGTATTGGATAGTATTTCCGAAGAATATTTATTTATTTATTTATTTAACATACCTTACAGGACTCTCGTTAGAGCATAGGGTAAGGGGGGCTTACAGAAAAAAAGAAAGAAAAATGAGAACGTATACAGTTCAAATATACAAATAAATGCAACATAACAGCGACACTAATAACAGTAATAGAACATTGATTACAAGGAAAATACAGTCACCAAGTATATGCACATCCATACAAATGTCTATGAAATGATGCTAGTTGTAGTGAGAGAGTAGTTTCTCGCGGAACACGTTGTTGTTAGTGACTGAAACTATCACGTCGGGAAGATCATTCCACAGTGAGATTGCCTGTGGCAAAGCAGATAAGTTGAACGCGCGTGTTCTGCCAAAAATACGCTTAAAGCTGCGCTGATTTCGCATGCGTGCAGACATGCGATCCGGTGTGTGTAGAGGGAAAGCGCATGGATTTCTGCTATTAATGTACTTGTGAAACAACACAAGGAGGGCTATCTTGCGGCGGATATCCAATGATTGTAAACCGATCTCGCGTTTAATTTGTGATACACTGCTGTGACATTGGTAGTTCTGAGTGATGAAGCGGGCTGCTCTGTTTTGAATGGCTTCGATCATCTGTATTAAATAGTGTTGATAAGGTGACCAAACTGGTGAGGCATATTCTAACTGTGGACGTACGAATGTTAAATAGGCTATTTTGCGGACATTTATTTATGTTTGGAAGCGCATTGGAGTATTTCGTTATGAATGCTAGCGGCTGGTTGGACTGCGCTTTAGGGGCTCTTTTTTCTAGTGCTGGAGAAGGAGAACGCACGCTGGAGAAGGCAGTTGCCGCCCTGACGAAGACAAGTCCGCTTGTCGAAACGTTGGCTCCCGCGACATTCCCTGTTTTAAATCGTACCTTGCGATTTGTTCATCGATTCAAGCATCCATCTTCCCCTGAGCTTCTCTTCTAAGAGCTGGACAGGTCATTTATAGTAGAATGGGTCGGATGTTCATTGTCTGCATTCACTTTAAAAAAGTACAGGAAGGATGCGTATGCCCTTTGAAAATGAAGCGACCATTGATTTGATTCGACATAAAGGCTTTGTATGGGGCTTGTTCTAAATGCTCTGTCGACAGACGGATACCTAGATGATGTACAGGGTCAAGCATTTTCAAAGCACTTGGCGCGGAAGACGCATAGACTATGGCGCCATAGTCTAGTCGTGTAAGTATCAAGCTTTTATATAAGTTTATCAGGCACTTTTTATCACTACCCCATGTTGTTCTGGATAAAACTTTTAGGACATTCATTGTTTTCATACATTTACTTTTTAAATGTTTTATGTGGGGTATAAAGCTAAGCTTAGTGTCTAGTATGACACCTAAGAATTTATGCTCTGTTTTTACAGCCATACGTTCACCCTGCATTGAAATGTGGGGGTCAACGTGCAGACCTCTCTTCCTAGAGAAAAGGACACATGAACTCTTTTGAGGGTTTAGGGCGAACCCATTCTCATCCGCCCATTTGCATACCTTGTTCAGACATAGCTGAACTTGCCTCTCACATAATGTTAAATTGCATGATTTAAATCCTATTTGCACATCATCCACGTACACGCAATAAAACATATTTCGTGGGATATACAGTCGTAAAGAATTCATTTTAATGATGAAGAGAGTGCAACTGAGCACCCCACCCTGTGGCACTCCGGTTTCCTGGATGAACGCTCGTGATAGCACATTTCCTACACGAACACGGAATGTGCGATTGGACAAATAACCTTCGAGGAACTTTAACATATTCCCACGTATACCTAAGTGTGAGAGGTCTTTAAGTATTCCAAAGCGCCATGTTGTGTCGTAAGCCTTTTCTATATCAAGAAACACAGACAGGAAAAACTGCTTGTGGACAAAGGCTTCGCGGATCTGTGCCTCTATACGAATTAAATGGTCAGTTGTTGATCGACCCTCTCGGAACCCGGCATTGGTATGGGTCCAGCAACTTGTTTAATTCTAGAAAGTGTAGCAGTCGACGGTTTATCATTTTTTCAAGGACTTTGCATATACAACTCGTCAGAGCTATGGGTCTGTAGCTGGTAACAGAAGATGGATCCTTGCCCTGCTTGAGTATTGGAATTACTATTGCCTCCTTCCAAGCTGAGGGCATTTCTCCGGAAGACCATATAGAGTTATAGAGACAGAGGAGGGTTTTCTTTGTTTCAGATGGTAAATGAATTAACATATCATATATTATGCGGTCGGCACCTGGGGCCGACCTGTTGCAGGAGTTAAGCGATGCAAACAGTTCAGCTAAGGAGAATGGCTGGTTGTATACCTCGTTTCCGGTGCTTTTACGTTCTAATTTCCGTTGTTCTGTTGCTGTTTTGTATCTTTTAAATGTTTCAGAGTAGTGTGATGAACTGGAAACGTTTTCGAAATGTGCACCCAAGGAGTTAGCCTGGTCCTCCAGGCCGTCTCCCTGGGTGTTCACCAAAGGAAGTGGATGCGTTTGCCGTCTTCTCACTTTGTTGACACTTTGCCAAACCTTAGCTTCATCTTTATATGTGTTGATATTTGATAGGAATTTTTTCCAGCTGTCCCTTCTGGCCTGTCTGCGCGTTCTCCTGCCTTGCGATTTTACTTTTTTGAAGTTTACAAGGTTCTCAGCTGTAGGGGAGTCCCGGAGGAGCCTCCACGCCTTGTTTTGTAGCTTACGGGCGTTCAGGCATTCCGTATTCCACCACGGAACACGGCGTTTGCTCGACAGTCCATTAATTTGGGGGACACATTTAGAAGCGGCATCAACAATAAAAGCAGTGAAATATTCCACAGCAGTGTCAGTTCCTAACGCAGACATCTCCGCCCACGAGATACCACTGGTGAGCGTCTGGAATTTCTCCCAATCGGCCGCATCAGCCTTCCACCTGGGCGCTTGCGGTGCAGGTTTGTTTGCTGTTGAGCTCCTCAGTAGCACAGGGAAATGGTCACTTCCGTAGGGATTCCCGATGACTTCCCACTTTAATTCGGTGAAAATGGACGGAGAGGCTATGCTGAGATCGATGGAGGAGTAACTTTTATTTGCTAGACTATAGTAGGTGGGCTCCTTGCCGTTCAGGAGACACGCACCAGAAGAAAAAAGGAACTCCTCAATAAGACGCCCTCGCGAATCGATACGAGAGTCGCCCCATGTGCTGCTGTGCGCGTTGAAATCTCCTACGACTATATATGGTTCTGGCAGTTCGTCTATGAGGGAATGAAATTCATGTTTGTGTAAGTTGTAGTGTGGAGGTATGTAGAGAGAGCAGATTGTGACAACTTTGTTGAGGAGGATAACTCGGGCAGCCACTGCCTCAAGTGTCGTTCGGAGTTTTCAACTCCTGGCACGCAGCAGTCTTATCAACAATAACAGCAACACCACCGCACAAAGCGGTGGCATCTTTGCGGTCCTTACGAAATATTGTGTAGTGTCGAAGGAAGTTTGTTTGTGTCGGCCTTAGATGTGTTTCTTGAACACACAGCACTTTTGGGTTATGTTTATGCAGGAGTTCTTGAATATCAAGATTACGGAGAAGCCCCCTGACATTCCAGTGTAATACCTGTGTATCCATAGTGAAGAAGAAGTTAGTGCTGTGTGTTCAATAAAGACCAATTACGTTAGGCCCTTTTGGGGCCCCGTAATGGGAATTCTCTCTTTCCTAGAGCGGTCGACGGAGTCGCGCCGCTCCCTTGGTGTGTGCTGAGCCTCTTTGCTCGGGGTTGTGTCCATCGCCTCTTGCGGGACTCTGGACACCCGCTCCAGCGAGCGGTGGATTCCCCGAGCAGGCCTCACCTCTGGAGGTGAAGCCTTTGCTCCCACCTGGCTGGAAGCCGGTGGGTTCTGTTTTTGAGAAGGTGGTGCAGCGCTAGCTGCAGCCACCTTGGGAGCAGATGGCTTTACTGCCAGCTCACTGCGTGTGTGCTGGGCAGCAGCCGACGGCCGCTGTGACGCTGCTCCCTGACGCGTCACATCGGCGTAGCTACTCAGAGGCAGGTAGGACACCCGCCGTCGTGCCTCCCTAAACGATACATTCTCTTTTACTTTAATGGCCACGATTTCCTTCTCTCTTTTCCAGGACGGGCAGGAACGCGAATACGCAGGGTGCCCGCCCTCGCAGTTGGCGCACTGTTGCTTGTTCTGGCATGTTTCCGCAGGGTGGTCATGGGCACTGCATTTTGCACATGTTAACTGACCTCGGCAATTCTGAGAACAGTGCCCGAATCTCTGGCACTTAAAACATCGCAAAGGATTTGGTATGTAGGGTCTCACACATATTCTGACATATCCCGCCTCAATTGTTTCTGGTAAAATGCTGGACTGAAAGGTAAGTATAAGGTGCTTTGTTTTGATCTCCTTCCCATCACGTCTCATCAGAATTCGTTTAACATTGGTCACATTCTGTTCCTTCAATCCCTCTAGGATTTCTGCTTCTGGAAGCTCTATGAGGTCATCATCTGATATGACACCATGTATGGTGTTCATAGTACGGTGAGGGGTGACTGTAACATCTACATCACCAAAAGAGGTTAGATTATGAAGCTTGTCGAATTGTTTTTTGTCTTGAAGTTCTAGAAGTAAATCGCCACTGGCAAGCTTTGATGCTTTGTATCCTGGTCCTAGGATTTCAATAAGAGACCGTGAGACGAGAAAAGGTAAGATCGCTCTGACCGGTTTGGCAGCATTTTCGGAATGGATCACGTGGTAGCGAGGAAAATTTTCTTTCTGGTGGCCAAGAAACCTGAATACATCGGTGCGCCCTCTTTTACGAGGGCGATCAGAGGGGCTGGGGAAGGAACTAGCCATGAAATAGATTGTGTTTCGGTAATAACGCCAACCACACACCATGGAGCCCAACAAGGGGACGCTGCAGTGCTTATGAGGACTTACAGACGCCAGTTGTACGTTACTACTATAACCTAATATGAAGTAACCTAGGTAGGCTATCCACACAAGGTTAACCCTAGCCGCCAGGAAAAACAGAAGTAAACAGAAGAGAGTAGAAGGCAGGAAAGATTAAAGTAGGAGAAAAGACAAAGATGTGAGAAGATAGAGACAGGAAAAGGCAACTGCCGATTTCCTCCGCGCGGGTCAATCCGGAGGTGCCGTCTACGTGAAGCCGGGGCCAAAGGGGTGTGTTGCCTCCTCCAGGGGGCCTTAAAGGTCCAATCACCCGGAATCGGCTGAACCCCCAGGATCCCCTTTTCCCCGGACACGGCTCAGCCACGCACGGCGAGGCGTGGGAGAGGGTCGAAACCCCCCCGTTGGCTCGGGTCCGTGGTGTCGCCACACACCAAACGCCTGCTCACGCAGACGCCCCTGCGGGGGAGGCTGCATCTTCTCGAAGAACTTTGTTCAGAGGAAACAAGATCGAGGAATGATTTTGAACGAACTTCCCGTAATAGTTGATAAGGCCCAGTACGGCCTGAAGCTGTTGCTTGTTAGTTGGAATCGGGGCATTCACGATAGCGCGTAACTTTTCATTTGTTGGTTGGACGCCATCTTTGGTGATCACATGTCCTAGGTACTGCAGCTTATCTTGAAAAAAAATCGAATTTTGCTGGCTGCACCCGAATCCCTCGTTCCGGCAGTCTTTTTAAAACAGCTTCCACGTTACGTAGGTGCTCCTTCTTGTGTATGCCCAGTGATTAAAATATCATCAAGGTAACAAGTGACTGATGGGAGCCCTTTTAGCACATTATCCATAATGCGCTGAAAGATCGCTGGTGCAGATGCAATACCGAACACTAACCGGTTAACTGCCAAAAGACCCTTTTGTGTGTTCAACGTGAGGTATTGTCGGGACTCTTCATCCATTTCAACTGGCTGGTATGCTCGGCTTAAGTCAATTTTGGAGAATTTTTCTCCTCCAGCAAGCACTGAAATAAGTCGTGAGCTTTGGGAAGCGGATATCTTTCTATGTCCAAAATTGGGTTTACGGTGACTTTGTAGTCCCCGCAAATCCGAACTGACCCATCTCGCTTAATGATTGGCACAATTGGCGTAGCGTATTCGCTGCTAGCAACTGGTGAAATTATTCCCAACGCTTCTAGCTTAGACAATTCTTCTTCCACCGCTGCTCTCAAAGCGAACGGAACGCTCCGTGCTTTAAAGAAACGTGGTTTCTTGTCATCCTTAAAGATTAGCATTTTCACCTTGAATGACGCCCAGCTCGTCCGAACACGTCTGCATAACGGTTCAGGATGCTTTGCAGTTCGGCAGGCTTCGTGCTGGGCGTTTGGGCGTGCTGCAGGTTCTGTAGGCCTTGTACTTGCGTCCAATCAAGCTTTAACTGCTGCCGCCAGTTGCGACCAAGAAGTGGCGGACCGCTATGACGTAGAGAGGCACACGTTGGCATTGACCGATGTGCTGCACTGTGACGAAGGCGACGCCGGTTGGCTTTACGGGCTCGCCAGTGTATGTTCGCAAGCCTAGGCTGGATCTGCGTAGAGCAACACTCGGAAACAGTGAACGAAACAACGACTCAGGTATCACCGATACGGCAGCCCCAGTATCGAGCTCCATGCGTAAGGGCCTTTCTTCAACTGTTACATCGAGCATAATTGGCTCTTTAGTTACTTGCTCCGTCTTGACACTCTGTAATTCACCCTGACTTGGTATGACTAAGGTTTGAAATTGTAGCCTCGGTTTTGACTGCCCTTTTATTGCTTGGGGGCCGCGGCATGCACGCTGAAGGTGCCCCTTTTTGCTACAATGAAAGCATATCGCACTAGCATGACGACAAGCGCTCGCCCCATGGTTTGTTGACCCACAGCGAAAACACGGCACGGCCTTTCTGTTAGGCGGGCGTAACTTGTGCACCTCAAACCCTGCTTCCGTCGTTGCATGCGTAGCCGATGCATTTTTCAGCGCCGTTTCTAACGCTACAGCACGGTCGACTGCCTGCTGAAAAGTTAATTTCTCGTCTTCAGTGAAAAAGTGACGTTGAATATCGACTCGCCGCAGACCGCAAACGAACCGGTCCCTTAAGGCTTCGTCCAAAAAGGCGCTAAACTCGCAACTTTGCGCTAACGTCCTCAGGTCAGCAACAAAGTGCGCAATTGTTTCCTGTTCATGCTGTGAGCGGCGATGAAACTTAGCTCTCTCTCCGATAACCGCAGGCTTCGGCGACAGGTGACCGCGCAATTGAGTTAGCAGTTCTTCTAAAGATTTATCGGATGGTGCCGCGGGAGCAGTTAGCGACTTCAATAAGGCATACGTCTTCGGCCCTATCACGCTTATGAAGACGTCCACGTTACGCTTCTCGTCACCTTGGTTAGCTTGCAAGAATGCGTGAATGCGCTCTTCGTAACTTGGCCAATCACCGGAAGAGGCTTCGGAAGGTTCTACTTGCCCGAGCTGCACAGCCATGGTGGGCGTACTTGCATGCACTCCCCCACGTCGTCGCCTAGACCGGGCTCTTCCTCGCGTGCATGCTCGTTAGCTCCGGGGTCCTTGCTGCCGCGGACGCCCTGACGTCCTCAGCCAGAATCCATCTTCTATCCCACCCTCGTCGCCAGTTTATGTTGTGGGTCATGCACGCAGCCTTAAAGGAATCCAGCCGGTCAAACAGCATGCCTTTATTGCATACCAAAGTAACCGGACAGCCGCCTGGCTGCCGGTGGACAACGCAAAGTCAAATTACAGAGTGGCTCGCCTCTAGGCCGTCGCAGCGGCTTATGAACGCTTCGGGTGGCGAGGGAGATACTGATAAGCACAGCGCGCGCGAAACAGTACGGGCCGTTATCGCACTTCGTCACTGATATACCACAACTCCTTACCACGTGTATATTTTTTAAATATACTGCTTCCTTTAATGCCACATGTTTGATGTGGCCCGACTATATTTATTATTTATGAGTACCTTACAGCGCCCGTCGTGGGGCATTGTGTAAGGGGGGCAATACAGCATGTACAAAGAGAGATACAATAGATAAATATACATAGATATAAATATACATAGGTGAAATACTGATTATTACAAATGTAACTGAACACACGAACATAGAAATGCAAAATATACTAAAACAGCAAAATGTAGTGTCTAAAGGCGTTACACAAAATATAATATAAAGTAACTATTTAAACACTGTAAAGTCAGAGGACTTCGATGAATAGAAACCAGGCTTCGAATGGCGGCGGAAGACTATACGCCTTTAGAGCGCCGAGCAGCGAGACGCCCACGATGCCTTTATTCCAACAGAAAAATCCAAGCATACACGTGCCACGCGCTCCCGGTCGTACTTCCTCTTCTTTCGCGCCGGCTAATTCTTTCTCT